>JAGGCT020000035.1:6402257-6422934 GCA_017654935.2 Phymorhynchus buccinoides
TGGCATGTGTGTGTGTGTATGTGCGCTTTTTGTGGGGTTTTTTTGGGGGGGGTTTGTGTGTGTGTGTGTGGGTATGTGGGTGGGAGAAATGATGCGGAGAAATTCCTATGCTATGACCTGCTGGGGAATAAAGGTGAGGGAATTTGTGTGTGTGCTGTGTGGTGTCTGTGGTGTATGATGTGTGCATGTGTGGTGTGCGTGCATGTGTGTGTTGTGTGCGTGTGCGTGCATGTGTGTGTGTGTTGTGGTGAGTGCATGTGTGTCGTGTGTGTGGTTATGTGGTGTGTGTGAAATGATGGGAGAAAAGAAGTCATAGATATGACCTCGCTGGGGTATTAAAGGTGGGATTGTATGTGTGAGTGTGTGTGCGTGTATGTGTATGCATTGGTGCATGTTGTGTGTGTGCGTGCATGTGTGTGTGTGTTGTGTGTGCGTCGCATGGGGTGTTGTTTGTGCGTGCATGTGTGTGTGTGTGTGGGTGTGTGGAAATGATTGTCGAAGAAAGTCATAGATATGCGACATGCTGGGGTATTAAAGGTGGGAAAATGTGATGTGCGGTGTGTGGGTGTGGGTGTGTGATATGACGACGGACAAAGTCCTAGTCTTCCCCATAGACTATGACCGCTGGGTATTAAAGGTGGGAATTGTATGTGTAGTGTGTGTGTGTGTGTGTGATATTGACGTACGGACAAAGTCCTAGATATGGACCTGCGGGGTATTAAAGGTGGAATTATGTTGTGTGTGTTCTGCTGTGTGTGATATGGACGACGGACAAAGTCCTAGATATGACATGCTGGGGAATAAAAGGTGGGAAGGTGTGGGGTGTGTGTGTGTCATGCAAGCGCAATATGTGTGTGTGATTCTTTCTAATGGTAACTTTTATGACCAAACAAAGTTACGAGACGACTAGAATTATACAAAACCACCCAGCTACCGGCTTGCATAATTGGTGAATTCATAGCTGGACAGCAACACAGACTTGACCATTCTGCTCAGTTTTGTTTAAGATTGGTTAGTAGTTTAACCCTCCTCTTTGAACCACAAAACGCCAAATTCGACTGAATTTCGTAACTCATGGAGCCACGGTAAGCGCGATTGCTGCAAGAGAACGCCAGGTCTAGTAGTTCACTTCACTTTCTCACTACCCACAATGCAATTATACTTAAGTTAGTTCTTCCTGTTCCGGGACTCCACGCTGGTAGTTTTGGTCTTACAGCAAAGGGAAAAGCACCAACCCCACTAGCTTTTTGAACGGATTTCGAAGTGACCCCAATTTGTCTTCTTCCACGTGATGTGATGCTCGGAGGCCATACGGATTTTTTCTTCTAATCATGGTTGGTGTGTGACATGTGTTGCTTTTGGGAAGAAAACATCATCATGCTATTTCAATATGCATCTTTCAAAAATGAAATCGTGAGTTAGACTTATTCTGGGTGATTTTTTTAATGAAAATATTTGGTGTGACGTTCGGAGTAATTCCCATCTCTCGGGAACTGGGAGCGATTCCGGTTCGAATGGTTGGGAGGCATTGGGTTAAGCACTGTGAGTGGAAAAAACATCTGTGTGGCACAAAGACACGTGTGGCACACACACTACGTCACACACACACACACACACGCACACCGCACACACAAACCCACACATTATGTAAACAGGATGTTGCTTCCTTTGGACTTGCCAAATACTTTTGTTAAAAATCACTGACTATCTCCCTGTTGCTTCCCCTTCCAAACAGTGGCGCCTGTGTGGTTGGAATTGTGGGAAGACCAGACGACAGGTACATTGCGCTGAACGAGTTCGTCACAAGAAATTGCGTGACACATATCTCATCGTAATCCAGGACCCCGGAAGTCTGAGAGTACGCTTTCAGACGTTAGCCACATCATGTAGTGGTTCTTGTCTGTTACCCCTCCTGACGTGGACACAGCTTACTAATGTGGTCCGGGGACTCATCATGCAGAGGCACTACGTAGCCACATCAGTGGTGGTTCTTGTCTGTTATCCTTCCTCACGTGACCACAGGCACATAGTGGTCGGGGACTCTCATGCAGAGACGTAGCAACCGTCTGTGGGGTTTCAAATTTGTTAAATCTTGTTTCTCTTTCTGTGAGGGCTAAGGGAAGACAACCCCATAAATATGTTGGTAAAGGGTGCTCCCTTAGACCGAAACAGAAAAGGAATTAAAAAAAATTTGAAACCCCACAGACGGGTGTACGTCTCGCATTTCGCGGTTAATTGTAATTTTTCCGTTATTGCCTTTCTTACCATACATACCATGGCAGAATATTTTTAGCGAAGTATTTCCTTGAATCCTGACTCCCGTACCCATTGAATGCATCGAATATTCCCCCATGCACGATTTAGGCGTGTGTGGCGCGGGCTTAAGACTTTCAGAGATTGTAATCTGATATTGTAAAAGTAATGCAGGTGTAGTGTTTGGATAACACACAATCTTTATATGTGAACCAACAAAACTTTTAAAGAAAGGGATGGGCTAGTGTGTTGTGCGTTTTCTTAGATTTGAACCATCTTTCCACATTAAAAAGTGATTCGTGTGTGTGTGGTGTGTGTGTGGTGTGCGTGCATGTGGTCTGCATGCAAATGTGGTGTGTTGTGTGTCTGTACTGTCGCACGCATGTGTGTGTGTGTGTGTGTGTGTGTTTGCTGTGGTGTCTGCAAGATGTGTGTGTGTGTACACCAGCCGCGCGTTGTGTCTGTGGCATGAGTTGTGTATCTGTGTTGTGTGTGCAGCGTGTGTGTGATTACATGATTTTGAGTGCCTCAGGAGGGTTTCCTGGATAGCGAGTCATCGCCTCATTGACCTGAAAACACTGCTGGCTGAGAATATCGGAAAAGGGACTACTCTGGAGTCAGCTATCTACTACTCTCTATTCTCTCTCTATCTCTCTCTCTCTCTCCTCCTCCTATCTCGCTCCGTAAATCTGTATCTCTCTCTCATCTGTAGTACGTGTGTTGGTTTAATGGAACTAAAACATGCTGCTGAGAATCATCGGAAAGGGACTACTAGTGAGTCCGCTATCTCTCTCCTCCTTCCTCTCTCTCTCTCTCTCTATCTCTCCTCTCTCTCTCGCTCTCTCTATAATCTCTGTATCTCTCTATTTCTCCTCTCTCTCGCTTCCTCTCTCTCTCTTCTCTCTCTCTACTATCTCTCTCTCTCTCTCTCTCTGAGCGGTCAGATGAAGTAATAGAATTCTAAGGGACCCTCTAAAAGAATGTGCAGGGGAGGTCCAGGGACACTATTAAAAATTCTTTAGCATTCACAATGTCATTGTGACCTCATCCCTCAAATCTAGGGCCCTCGTATGCTGTAAGTTGTAATGGAGGTCCCTGGGAACCTTGTTGCGGACAAATTGGGGAGCCCTGGTACGCACGCAGATTGAGAGTTCTAGTGCTGAAATAAAGCACAATCTGTACATTATCAGAAAACCCGATATGTGATTATCATATAGTTAAAAAGCCAAGTTGTCTGATTGTCTGAAGAACAAAACGGGCCTGATAACTCCGCCGTTTTTCGGACCGAATCGCTTAAGTGCTGTGAGCACTAACGGGGCGGATGACACCGGCAACCGATTCGGCCGTTCATTTGCGCGGTTCGGCAACCGCGCATCCGCGGCCTCTCGGGCCCGTAATCTCTGTGTTTCTGACCGATTGCCTTCGAATTGGGCAGGAAGATGACGGAGGAGGTGAATTATACGACGCGAATTGGTTTCAGACATGCGCGCGCTATATGATACTTACACCTTTTCACGAATTAACTCAACCGTTCTAACCGAATCGCCTCAAATTTGCTGTCAGGATTCGCTATGGCCCGGGCAAGAATGAGCAGCATAATTGAAGCGCAGCAGCAGCGCCAACGGGAAACGGTGAGCCTTAACTCCGCCGTTCTAACCGAAGCGCTTCAAAAATTTGCTGTACTCAGCGTTACCAGTACTTGGTGTTACCGTTACTAGGCGTTACCAGTACGGTGCATAGCCTCAGAGTACCTAGGCGTTGCACTAGTATTTATAATATTTGATGTTTCAGGAAAAGTGGAGGCTTTTGAGGAGCAGCTGTCGACATGTACAAAGCGTCGCCCTGGCAACTACTGGCCCCCGACCCCAAAATTGCAGAAGGCAGCAATGCATCGCCCACTAAACCTTTCTGTATCACCGCGTCAGGATACGAGAGGGTAACGACGATAGGTAAGTTTCCCAAGAAAAAAAAAGGTTACAGTAATTTTCGGATTCATTAGGCGCTGGTGTGTTATAAGGCGAATCAGGGGCGTTTTTCAAGAAAAATCTGAAAAATTCAAGTAAAAAGGCCCCCCTCGTTATAAGGCGATACACACTTGCAAAAGAAAGTCGAAGTTTGAAGCCGTACACGTTCCTGAAACTTACGACGCCATTACTGCTGTCATAAACGAGAGTTGGACTCCTTCTTCAAATATAATCAAATTCCGTTTTGCGACTTCCTCGTGTCGTGTTTGGAATTTTCTTCGCGAAAACTGGTAGAATTATGGCATTTAAGCTCTACAACGATGCTTCTTACACCAATGAAGGGTTACGGGCATCGTTGGACGGTATATCGGAGAATAGGGATTTGAAAGCATTTTAAGTGAGTATTCTCGCATCGACGACACGGGAGTATGGTCGTATCGTACGACCGTTGACACTTCGATGTTGGATAACAGTAGACGGTACTGAGCAAGCAAGCGTTCGCCTCTCTTCTAACGATTCTTGTATCATAATAGGGCGCCCGTTTATAGGCGCACATCGGTAGAAATTGGAGAAAAAAATTATCGCCCTATAGTCTGAAAATTACGGTAAATAGGTTTTAGGCCGTGTTGCACATTAGACGTGTTAAGTTCCGTACGGAAACCAGAAGTAAGTGAAAGATAAGAAAAGGTAAACATTACGGATAGCGGAAATTCGGACATGTGTGCACACGTTTCCCTCTATCTTACTTATTACGTAATTGCGCACATGTTTTCCGCCACGAATCTCTGCAATAGTGTACACGCACTAAGCTTAGTAATCGTGTAACTTAAACCCTGACTGCCTACAAAACTGCAAAAAAATTTTGCCATCTGTATCAACCATACGACCTGTTATCACCGCGTAAGATACGATCTAGGTCAACCAGGGGTTTGCACGAAAAATTCAAATACGATTGACGAGTCAGTAATCGTGAATGAAACCCCTTCTCTGCTAATAAAGTGACAAAAAATGTGCCATCTGTATCACCCACTGCGACCTTTATCAACCGCGCGGATATGAGCGGTAAAAACACGACCAAGGGATTTGCCACGAAAGTCAAATAGATTTGGAAGCTTCCGTAATCGGTGAATGAAACCCTTCTCTGCTACTAAAGTGCAAAAAATGTGTCATCTGTATCACCCACTGCGACCTCGGCATCACCGGTTAGGATACGATAGGTCAACCACAACCAGGGTTTGCCACGAAGGAAGTCAAATAGGAAGTACACTTAGTATTAGTATTATTAGGTACTTTATAGTCGACAAGGCATCTCTGTGAATTCGGGGTTGCTCCCCATGGAGAGAACGTCGCAGTGGGGTTTTTTTGGCATGGTGCGATTTGTTGTGCTTCCTGAGGAGAAGGAATGGAGGGGGTATATTTTGAACTCAATGACAACTTTTTTTCGTTGCCACTGGTTTAAAGAGCGTGTGCTAAGTGCATGAGCACGCGGGACTCGGTTTAGCGTCTCATGCAAAGACTCACGTTTCATAACCGCAAGGCCTAGTGCAAGTGGAGGAAAAATACCTTGTACCAGGTCGAACTCGGGTTTTACTTGCACGAAAGCGAACGCGCTCAACTGTCCACTCTAAACTTGTGGAGTGAGACGCTCACGTTAGTTCCAACTGTGGATTCGATACCGATCACTTAGTTGCAGCTTGGCAGTTGACTTCACATTTTCGTTTGCACAGTTCCGAAAGGATCGAGCACGATCGCGACTGTTTTTTCATGTGAAAACTTTGATCATAAACTGCTCAGTGAAAAAAAAACGTACTGAAATGGTGACATTTAGTGGTCAGGCCTGTATTCACGTTAAGATATCAGAGACTTAGCATCATGCCTAACTTAGGAGCTCTTCCAAAATTCCTATTAAATCCTATAGGACATTGGAGAGCTTCTAAGTTAGCATCATGCTAATTCTCATGCTATCGCACGAATACAGGCCAGCATCGGGATCGCTGATTAAATTCCTCCTATCGGCATGAATAACGGTTTTGTTTTTACCGAGATTGCACGATGTCAACAACGCACATGCTGGAGTTTGACGACCAGCCTACAAATACAAAAGGGGAAATATTTCGCAAATTAGCCAGCACTCGTTGTTTTTAGCCGAAGGGTCAAGTTGAAGAAAAGTAGTGGTTGTAACCCCGAAAAATACGTGATAATCCGCACCAGAATTTTAAAACCATCCAATCACAACAATGCCCCCCAACAACAACCGGTGTCCAAAACCATTCACATCGCAACATGCCTCCCAACAACCGGTGTAAAACCAGTCCCATCATCCGACAATGCGCCCCCAACAACCGTGTCAAAACCGTCTCCCCAAACCAACATAAGAAAACCATAACGCAATGCCCACAACAACCGGGTCAAAACCAGTCGCATCAGCTCAATGCCCCCCCCAAGAACCGGTGGTCAAAACCAGTCCCATCATCGACAATGCCCCCCAACACCGGTGTCAGAACCTAGTCCCCTAAGCGACATGCCCCCGCCCACCACCGGTTTCAAACCATCCATCAGCGAACATGCCCCACCCAACAACCGTGTCAAAACCATTCCCATCAGCGACATGCCCCCAACAACCGTGGTCAAACCAGTCCCATCAGCGACATGCCCCCCAACAACCGGTGGTCAACACAGTCCCTCAGCGACTGCCGCCCCAACAACCGGTTCAAAACCTCCCATCAGCGACAATGCCCCCAACAAACCGGTGTCAAACCAGTCCCATCAGCGACACAATGCCCCCCCCACAACCGTTGTCAAACACAGTCCCATCAGCGACATGCCCCCCCCACCCACCGTGTCGAACACCATCCCACAGCGACAAGGCCCCCCACACCGGTGTCAAAACCGTCCCCAGGAAACAAAAACAGTGAAAACAACTAATGTCAAGCCTCTGTCTAATTAATTTTTTCATTCCTCATCAAACTTTATCAGTCCCTTGGGACTGACAGGTCAAATGTTTTTTGCAAGTATTTTGGTTTTTGCAACAGTATTTTACTGATAATTACCATTAAACGTCATCACTGAAATATGGTAATATTTTTATGGCTATCCATCATGTTTCTTGTCTGTGTGTGTGCTAGGCGAATTGTTGCTGTCTTCTCGTACCTCGCTACCAGTTCGCTGCCCTGGGACTTTAGTTCCCTTGGACTCCAATGTCAACCGATCTTTTGGCCCTATCAGGTAAATTGCTTCTAATTTGCCGGTGTTGGCGAGACTGTCGCAACAGATTTATCGGTGCACTAATGGAAACAAGCGTTTTTCAGCTTAGCAAAATTGAACAAATGGGGAAACCCTCTCTTTCTAATCCCCCCTTTGTTCATTTCGTTATCTCCTTCACTAGCCTCAACTATTTCATTCTTTGATTTTCATGTGGCTTAGTTTAAATTTTTTTATTTTTATGAAACACTTGGGTACTCTCAACCTTATCCCGTGGGGATACCCGGGGGGGGGGGGGCTTTCGTAAAAATAGTTTCCCCACCTTCTGGTAGTTATGTGCTTGTAGCTTCCTCTGATCCGTCTTCTTCTTTGACTCTGCCTTTTCCCTTGCGTTGTGTCATCTACTATCTGTCTGACTTATTGGCCCATTATCCTGCCTTTTTTTTAATAAAAGGATCTTCCTTTTTCTCACGTAATTGAGATCCTATGAAATCGGAATGGTTTGGCTGTACATTGCGAGGAGACCAACGAAAACTGGAAAATTGGACACATACGTAACCTCCGCCGTTATGGCCGTATGGTGTGGGAACGCAGAAGAAGAAGAAGACCTCAAGCTACAAGGCATATTGTTTCTTGTGCTGCAGCCAAAGGGATTAGGTTGGTCTTTTTGGGGGACCTTCCCCAACGCCAACTGTCCTCATATCCATTTGGCCGAGAGAGTGGGGATGCATCCTGGGCAAGGCATCTCCACTATAAACAAAGTCTAGCCCAGCCCAAATCAGTCGTGGGAAGGCATCTTACGTCTTCCCTCTGTTGCAGATATCTGTAATATAGTCCCGAACTAAAGGAAGCGACAATCTGGCCACATTACACTAACGACCAAAAGTTAAGGCCCAGAAGGAATATCATCTCCGAAAAACTCACGAACTCATTAAAACGCACCCAGCTCATAGCAAAAAACTGAATTTATTATTTTTAACATTAAGTTCATTCCCAAAAATCGTTAATCAGAACGAGTTCAGTCAACAAAATGCCCCTTTCAACAACTTCCCCCTCCTCTTAAAAAGTCACACATTCAGATTCAATGCACTTTTGAACAGTCAGTACACATTATTGAATTTTGTTTTTGCGCGGATGCCTTTCGCTTATGGTGACACACCACCACACAAAATCTAGAAGCGATTCTGTCAAGCGGCTTCGGAAGAATATCCTTGGGACAGACAGAAAAAAAAAACCACAAAACCCCCCATTACTGACTGTTCTCAAAGTGCATTGATTCTGAATGTGTGACTTTTCAAGAGGACATGGGAGACCAGTTGTTGAAAGGGGCATTTAGTTGACTGAAACCTCGTTCTGATTAATGTGATTTTGGGGGGGGGGGGGGGGGGGGGGGGGAAAAAGGACTTAATGTTAAAAGAATAGAATTCCGTTGTTGTATTGGCGTGGTTTAGTGTGTTGTTGTTTTAGGCGGCGTGGCAGGGGGGGCTGTGGCTGGTTGGTCTGGAGGTGTTCATGTGCAACCCCATCACTATCACACAGCTGGTGGAGCGGTCCAAGTTTGGATTGATGATTGTTATGTTGTTGTTGTTGTTTTAGGTGGCGTGCTGTGTGCTGGTGGGTCTGGAGGTGTTCATGTGCAACCCCATCACTATCACCCAGCTGGTGGAGCGGTCCAAGTTTGGATTGATGATTGTTATGTTGTTGTTGTTGTTTTAGGTGGCGTGCTGTGTGCTGGTGGGTCTGGAGGTGTTCATGTGCAACCCCATCACTATCACGCAGCTGGTGGAGCGGTCCAAGAACAAGACCTACTTCGCCGAAGTTTTCGGCAGGTATGTCCACGCGGCGAAAATGGTGCTTCACCGTTACTTCTCGGTCTGAAACAGACTTGTAGGGAACATTAGTAGATACAAATATAGTGGGAACAACACTGGCGTAAACGATACTGGAGTCAATGCCCGGAGGCAGTACTAAACCAGTAAAAACCCGATTTTTAAAAATTAATACAGATAGGTTGTAGCAGGTAACCACGCCTCGGTTTAAAACACTCATACTGGCTATCGTGCTACGCCCACAAGTATGTATAATGTATAGGTAAGTTATGGGTATGTCCACGCAAATTGACAATTAATTATTTTTTATGTTGTTGTTGTTGTTGTTGTACTTTGGCTAAAAAGACTCCAGGGATCATCCCAAACAACCGAAGCACTTGATGAACAATATGGTAACGAAGGGCACCAGCTATGGATGTCGGCACGTTACAAGTGTGTTGACCGTTATTTGATTTACCCCGCCGCATGAGCAGCCAACATTCCGTACTTCGGGATAGATTTGGTTGTAGGTGCGTGATGCTAATAGCTACCTGCCATAGGTGCTAAGAACAATCCCCGCATAAACTTTGTGCATTAGCATAAGAGCCACAATATTTTGTGCATGTAGTAAGGGCCCCTTGGTGTTCGAATTCCTATTGTCCACAGAGACACATGCCCTTAAGTCACACGATATTGATACTTAGGATTACGTGGATGAGAGGAGTTCAGGCAATGACTTCAGCTGCACTGGACCTCCCTGTTGAACGCTAGAGTATGAGTACGAAAGTGGCCACATCTTGCCTGTCCTGCTAGCTTCGACGGAGGTCCTCTCTTCCAGAACGCTACCATCTCGTCACTTCTTCTCATCTGCCTACACCACACCAGAGGGCACGCAACAATGGAGGCCAGTCCAAGTAGCCTCAAACTTCTTTGCACACCTGTCACCAAATACAAAAAACAGATGGAAACAGATCTTTTCGTTTCCAAGCAACACACATCTGGAACAATCTCGGCCATATGCCTGCGCTCTCATCTCCCAGCCGAGCGGGGGGGCTCGTCCATCTATTGTCATTCTTTCAACGCAACTGGCCTGTAAAAACTGCATCTTTTCAGAGGCTGGGGCGCAAATATCTCTGTTTGATCTCCTGTATTTTCTCCCCTTCAGTTCACCCTCTGTGAGCTTTTTTGCTGAGGAGAAGGAGACGGAAATTGTTCTATGTGTGCGTGACAGTGCGATACAATGGGCGTAATTGTCGGGTGTGTCATGGATTTTTTTATGGTTGTGTTTCCACATTTTGATATATTATGTGTTTTCTAATGAATATTGTATATGTTTTGTAAATCGCTGTGAGGTCCCTGCTGCGCCAGGAGAACGGCGTATATAAGAGTTATAGATTATTATTATTATTATGATAAATCAGAATTATAAAAACGATGATGAAAGAGTCTCAAGGAATGACCATCTTGTCCCTCCAGAAACAATGACTCCCCCCAATGAAAAAATGTATGTGGCATTGATGGCAAACCGACCAATAGATATGCAAATCTGGGCGCTGTGTGACACGATTTACAGGCAAAGCCGATGACGACTGCCTTTCCTTCGATTTCTATATCTTTAGGACTATTAGCCATTCTCCTGCCTTAAAAAAAAAATCTTCCAAATTATTTTTCGGTAAAGGTGAAGATGTTGCACCCCCCAGCATTTCTCGTAATTGTATTTTTTCGGTTTTGCCTTGCTTACCATACATAAAGCTGGATTTTAGGAACCTTTTCAGCTAATCCTCTTTTGGCATACTAACCCTACCTAACCCTAGCCCTAAACTGAACCCTACCCCCCACTATGTACTGCATACAACCGCGATTTTGTCACAGTTGTGGTTCCGGTGCGTTTTTTTTCCGTCTTATAGGGCTAGGGTTAGGGATAGTGTTAGTATTACAACAGGTTATTAGCTAAAAATGTTCGTACAAGACAGCTTTATGTATGGTAAGAAAGGCAAAAAACGGAAAAATCAATTAACCTAGAAATGTAGGGGGGTTGGCACATCTTGACCTTTACCTGTTTTTGCCTTCCTTTGCTCTCCGAAACAAATCCTGTCAGCTATATGCCATGGGGTGGGGTGTGGAGACCAGGAAAACTGGACACCGCACACACACTGGACACCTCTGGCCCATTATGGCCAATATGGCCATGGAACGCAGAAGAGAAATGGGCAAACTGAGGTACTAGACAAAGAGATTTTGAATGTGTTCTGTGTTAACAGTTCTTGTGGGGGTTTGCATGTCTATTTTTAACGTGTCGCTGGTTCATCAGAGATTATATGATCGATGATGAACGGATGGTATAGTGATGATGATGACAATAGTGAGGTGATGATGATGATGATGAACGATAGTGATGATGATGATGAGGGTTGACACTGTTATGATGATGAGGTGATATGATGGTTGATGGATGAAGGAATGATTAATGGTGGTGGACATGTTGATGATCGGGATGATATAATGATGACGATGATGATGATGCTGAAGAATCTTAGCATAATGATGCTGCTGCTAATGATGATGATAATGTTGTCGCGACGATGATGATGAGATGACGATGATGATATGCGTGATGATGATGAAAGCTCCCCCCACCCAGGGCCCCCTGAAAGTGTGCTGCTGGAGGACAACGATTATATGAGGCTGTGATTATCAGGAGATGATTTGACAATGATGATGACGATAATGATCATCATGATGCTCACACACACAGGGTTCCCCCTGAAGGTGATGCTGCTGCCACGATGATAGATATGATGATGATGATGATGAGTGATGATAACGATAATGATCATAAATGTGCTCACCGCCACCAGGACCCCCCTGAATGTGATGCTGCTTGGACCTTGATGATGGATGATGCTGGATGTGATGATGACGATTAGTTAGCGATAATGCTCATAATGATGCTCACAATACACGGCAGACCGGCCCCTGAAGTGATTTGCTGCTGGCACGATGATGGATGATGATGCTGATGATGATGAATGATGACAGATAATGGATCATAATGATGCTTACCCTACACACCGGGACCCCCTGAAGGTGTGCTCGCTGGACACCACAGCGAGACGACGTCAACATCACGAGGAAATCGCCAAGCAACTCGTCGTCGAGGGCGGCCACGTCATCGACATGTCGCTCTCACCCCGCCCCACCGCCCACGCTCCTACGACACACCCCCTCCTCCTCTCCTCCAATCTGCCCACCTCCACCCCACTCCCTCCCCCAGAGCCTGCCGCATTCACCCCGCCCCCTCCTCTCCACCACAAGCTCACCCACTCCACCTCTCCCTTCCCACCCATCACCAGCCCAGTTTCGGAAAGATCGAGCTTTGACCGTCGAGAGATTCCGCTTCTGCTTCTTCGTCCACCGCTGTTCTTTCGTCGGCGTTTCGCAAAGTGCAACCTTCTGGTGATAATAATAAGCAATAATAATAATAACGAACGACAACACGTGGTGATATCGGTTCGTCACCGCTCCCGCTGACCCTCACCCGGTCGAAAAACTCTGGTCCTCCATCTTCTTCTTGTTCGCTTCGCCTCCGAGGGCGGAGAGGTTGGTGTATGTCGAAGTGGGAAAACGGAGGGAAAAATCGGGCCTCTACGATTGATGGTGGGAGAGAAAGCGCCAGTTTTATGAAAGTACCGGTCTCCCCCTCAGCAGTTATGGGAGCAACAAGTTTGACCGTACGTTTCTTCCGGAGGGGGGAAGAAAAAAGAAATGTTGGCGAGGAGTGAAGAGCCGGTGGGAGAGCGTGTGTTAGGGTATGGTTGTGTGGCCGTCGTAGGATGTGCGGGCGCTACGTATCGCCGTGCCTGCTGCGGACTGCGGCGGTGCCGCCCAATCCGATTTTACTGGGGTGTATGTAGTCTGTGCGTGGCCGTACGAACCACGTGTGCCGCCTGCCCTGGGCTACGTCCCCTGTTGCTCCGGACCGTGGACGTGTTCGTCAGCGTCTGACTATGGAGAGAGACTATCAAAGTGTCGCTGGTGGACAACCGATCCAACCTATTTGTGGTAATGAGGGAGGGAGGGATGGGGTTGGAAATTGAGGCAATTGTTGATTGTGGTGGTATTGGGTGTATGGATGTGTGTGAATTTGTGTTCCAGATTGTGATTCAGTGTCTTTGTGTAAAATAGTGTGTGTGGTGCAATGTGTATGATGCATGTATCTGTGTGTTGTAAATTATAGGACTGATTGAGCTAGTTGTTTGTGTATTTGTTGTTTCTATATCAAATTATCTACTGCCGTTGGCGGGTAAACTCGCCGGGGTCAGACTTTACTGTTGAAAGCAAGGGGGCGAGTTTTGACCGCCAGCAACTTTGGGAAACCTCGGTGTCCCCCTTTGCGCTATTTATAATCAAGTGATCCTTCCCTTTACTCCGTTGGATGACATGTGCAGTTAGCTCAGGGAAAGCACAATCTTCCGCCATCTTCATTTGTAGGCTAAATTTTGTAATTTCGTTGTGTTTGCGACGGATGGAAACTGACAACTTTTGGCCGGCTGTGACCTCAACAGATGGGATAGTGCCGGTCGAAGCATTAGGTATGGAAAAAAGTGGCAGAATCTGACTTGGCGAATCAAAAAGAGCATCAGAAAAGTGTTGGAAACGATTCTTGGGTTTGCAGCAGCAGATCGACACAGGTAAATTTAGTGATGATTCGAGCGAGTATTTTTTAAATTGATTTTTTTAAAGTGAGTATGTGCAAAAATCTGTGCAGCTGCAAAAATTACTTGGTGCGCAACAGTAAACAGTCTAATTAATACTTGGTAGTAGAAGAGTTAATCGGAAGGAGCGAGTAGTTCTTTTTTTGTTCTTTTCTCCTGGTAATTTCCTTCCTTGTTTCTGTTATAGTCTTGGAACGGTAATGGATCGTGGATTTGTGTTAGGGACGGTAAAATGGACAATTTGCAGGGCTCCTAATCGCTCCCGCAGAACTAAGGGTCCCATTGACTCCTTTCACTTACAGTATAGAGAGGTCGTCTAGATGGCGGGACGCATGGGGGTGCATGGGATTTAGGGATGGAGTGTCCCAGTAGCATTGCGAATGCTAAATTTTTTTTTTTTCTAGCGCATCCCTGGGACCACCTGTGCATTCCTTTTAGAGGGTCCTATAGAATCTTAGTGCTTCATAGACCCCCAAAATGGCGGGTCCCCGGGGAGCCCTGGTTTGTAAAATGAAATTGTAATTGCACTGATGTCTCATGACCAGTGCCGCGTGTTTTAACATGCTAATTGTGGCATCACTGCATGAATCGAAAACTATGCTTTCCCTCTGCAGGCATCATGTGGGGGCCCAACGTTTCCCTGGCTGATCCGGCTGAGAAATACAGGCAGCAGGTTACTTAGCGGTTTTCGTGCGTGACTATCACCCATCCTTACCCTACATCTTTGGAAGTACTAATACCATATGGATGCTCTCTTCTTTCAGGATGTCATTGAATTGCAGGATTTTTAAATTGCCTAGGGGAGGCGGTCGCCGGATTATGAGAATTGAGAAACGGACACTTTTTTGACGCTGATGGCTGCTGCTGCTACTGCTGCTACTACTTTTACTACTGCTACTACTACTACTACTAACACTACTACCACTACTACCACTACTACTACTATACAACTACTACAATTGGTACTACAACTAAGCTAGTCTAAAGTCCAATTAAAAAACCATTCTATATGTATGGCAGGGGTTTTACCGTTCTCTAAAGTCTGTGGGAAAAAGTCTTTAAAAATGGAAAAAAAAAAAAAAAATAAGAGAAGAGAAAAAAAAAAAAAGGAAAAAAAAAAAAAAGATAAAAAAAAAAAGAAAAAATGGTTTCCAGTTCTGGAAAAGCATGGAATTACCAACTTTGATTGCTTGAGTCTGGAAAAAGTCTTGAATTTTTCAGTCTGGCACAGTTCACAGCGGGACAGGCCAATTTGTTTTCTCACCGACAAGACAAATAGAATCTCACTTCGAATTTACATGATAATAACAACGCTACCACGGCACGCATACTTGACGAGTGAGCGGCATGGTTACTGGCAGACAAACTTTTCTTTCTTGGCTGGCGAAATGACATCCCTTGTACGCAATACGCATGCGCCGGAAGTCGGTTTTCTTTTCTCTTGTTGGAAGCGCGGTCATTTGCTTCGCTAAAGTGCGTGTTTGGCCAAACGTGGCTGGAACATAGGCCTAGTGGGTTCAAGGATTGGATAGCCCCATCATCTGATGGGTTGAAGTTCAAAGCGCGGTGCTTACTATGCGCAATGGACTTTGATGTTCGGAACATTGGTGTGGGGGCACTGAAATGCCATGCTGAAGGCAAGAAGCACCAGCAGCTGGAGAAAGCGGCAAAACAGAAGCAAAGTCGCAGGCGGCCCTGACAAAAGTCTCGCTTAATTTTTATTTTATTGTTCGGCCCCGGCAATGATGATGCATGACTTTTTATGCACCAGACATCATCTGAGAGGTAGTGCATCTGGACTCTTTGTGTATGGGAAGTTCAGAAATGGTCTGAAAAGCATGGATTTTTATTCTCATATTCTGTACGACCCTGGGTTTGTTTTACTGTACTCTACTTCCTACTTTTACACTACTACTACTACCTACTATACTACTACTACTACACTACTACTACTACTGACCACCACTACTACTACTAGTCCGTCTAGTCTACTACTTACTACTCCTCTACTACTACTACTTCTACTACTACAGAACTCTTCCAAAAAACATTTTCTCATTTTTTGCAGTTTTACAGATTGTTCCTCACACGCGTTACAGCAGTCGTAAGACATGATGGTGAAAAGGAACAAACCGCTTCTGTCCCGTTAGTAAGTTTGGTATTTGTTTTGTGTTTTATTCAATTTTTGTTGGTTTTTTTGAGAAAGACAAAAACCCATGTCGGGTGGCAAACCTATTGTTATTACAGTGTATCTGGGGGAAGGTTTAGTATTGCTTATTTAGATTGTCTCATCAGTCTTTTGTGGGGGCAGGTGGTTGGTTTTTGGCAGAGAGTTCGATGGTGGTCGGATGTCAGACCTGTTTCCCATCCCGCTTTTTGCGTATTTTTACCGGGGAAAAAGTCCAAATTACGTAATTCATGGGCTAAGCGGAAAAGAAAAAGGGAAACAAAATCCTAAATATAAAAAAACCACTACAGTAAAGACGACAGCTTTTGAACGATGCGGTGAAAAGTCATTTCGACGCCATTTTCCTTTTCTGTTTCAAAATGCGTCAGCGAGTGCTTCCAAGCTTCTGTATCTTCTGAGTACCAAAAATCAAAGAAAGGATCAAAGGCACTTATGGCACAGAAATTCGGGAAAGTGAACCTAAGCATTTCCAGAATACGTCCGTTCAGGCCACTAGGTGACGAGCATGTGTTCGTGTCTACTGCTTGAACGACATTTATTATTGCACACTCAAGTCAGTACGATATCTACGTCATTTGGTCACTCTTTGGTTACAGTTTTTTTTCTCTCTCACAATTAACGTTTTTTGTTCATACATTACAACTTTGCCAATATGGGTAACAGGTCTGGGAGTAACTGTCTGGGGGTGGGTCGTCTGGGCTCCCGGAATCGAGGTGATTGTTGCCATTGTGTCTGATGCCGTGCTTTGTCTACAAGTTATCTGTTAGCCACTCTCGTCGCCATCCCAAATTGCCAACCCCCCAAAATGCCATAAACTAACGGAGTAGAATCAGAAGAAATAAAACCCTGCATATGTCTCCTCTGTTGACATGTATAACATTAGCCTATCCTTTTATTCCTTTCTCAAACTTAAATCTTTCGATAACAGGCCCTGATTTGATCGCCTTTTAGTGACATGGGTGTTTAACCATTGTGGTCCTGAAATGCGACGTTGGCGGTGAAGTGTTAAGTTTTGGTTGATGGCATTGTTTTGTTTTGTAAGTTTTTGGGTACAGGTCAAGATGTGCCACCCCACCCTGCATTTCTCGATTAATTCATTTTTCCGTTATTGCCTTTCTTACAATACATAAAGCGTGTATTTTACGGAACAATTTTTTAGCTAATAACCTTTTTTGGAATACTAACCCTAACACTAGCCCTAACCCTCCCTACCTAGCCCTCCTATCTCGGTGATTCTAATTTTTCCGTTATTTGCCTTTCTTACCATACATAAAGCCTTATTTTAGGCAACATTTTTAGCTATAACCTTTTTCGATACTAACCCTAACCTAACCCTAGCCCTAACTCTAACCCTAACCCTACCCCTACCTATCTCGGTGAATTCTATTTTTTCCGTATTGCCTTTCTTACCATACATAAAAGCTGTATTTTAGGAACATTTTAAGCTATGCTGTGTATTTTTTGGGTTTCCGGAAGGATAACCTAGACCGCTAGACCCTAGTGCCCTAGGCCTCCTAACGCCCCCCCACCCTATAGATTTAAAAACGCAACGAACCACACTGTTCTCGAATCGCGGTGTACTGCAGTACACGTTGGGGGGAGGTGTTAGGTTTTCTGGGCTTAAGGGTTAGTGTTGGGTTAGTATCCCACAAGTTTATTAGCTAAAAATGTTCCTAAAATACAGCTTTAATGGTAGGTAAGAAAGCAAAACGGAAGATGAATTAACCGAGAAATGCAGGGGTGGGGGGGGGGGGTGTCACATCTTAACCTTTGCCGATTTTTTTTAATTAACACTCCTTCTTGTGAAAGTATAATGGAAATGACTACTCCATATTGGCTAATACATTGCTATGTTTAACACCGAGGTTCTGTTAGACCGCATATGCTTTTTTTGCCCGATGTTTTTTTGTATAGGTAACGATAAAAATTAGTCATCGGTGTCGCTACCGTACTAGACTTCTTTCGAGCTGGTAGAAAGACCCTGCCGTCACACCACCTCGTCATGCAGATCGCGTAAACGTTTTGACGTCATGCTTATGTAAATTGCAAGGTTTGTGTTTCCCGCTTGTTGGCTTTTCCGCTCTCGGTGCTACTCCGGTTTCTTAGCTGTAGCCCCCTATGACGTCTTGGCTGTCATCTGGTTTGTCTGATGTGACGCAACATCACCAAAGTGACGTAACTTTGTCTTAAAAGGCAAACAACAATGGACGCATGTAACGATCGCATAATCTATGTACAGGATATTTTCCTGCGCAGCTAAGTTTTGTATTAGCACCGGCTGTGTGATGGCCACACCGGAATTTTCCTGTTTTGCCATTTCCGTACTGTCCACCAAAACTTTTTGGTAGGCTAGCGAACCTCTGTTACATTGGTTCCTTTGTATTGATACAAAACACAACGTTGAGGTTGAATTTGTGTGTGAATGAAGGAACTGTGGAAGGAGGGTGAAAGAGGAAGGAAATACAAATGTTTTGAAGCTGAAAAAACCGATGAAAGAATAACAATGCAATTCTGTCACAATCCCACCCATCCGTATATACACAAGACACACACACACACAGTGGAAATTATTTCTATATGCGGTCACACTTCAGACTCTGGGAGGAACGAGTCATGGAACAATGAAAAGTGTCATTTCAGGATTGATTAGAGTGATTCATAGAGGATTCATAGAACAATGAAACGGTGTCATCAGGCTCCCAGGGACCCACTTGGGGTCCTATGAAGCACTAGAATTATAAGGACCCTCTAATAGGATATGCAGGGGGTCCCATGGAGCACTATGAAAATAATGTTTAGCATCTCAATGTATGGGACCTCTATCCCGACTAGACCCTCTATCTTAGTGAAGTAGTCCCGGACCGCCTTGTTTTGCAGATACTGGGCCCTGGTCTTCAGGATTCAGAAAATGATTCTAGACATTAAAACGGGTGTCATTAGAATCGAGAGAGTTTTTATTCTTTTCACCCATGATTCCCGGCCAAAGCATATATTAATAATTTTTTTTGCCAAAGTGGCGATAGGACTGTTGCTCTCTTTGTCTCTCTGCGGACGCGGCAGTCCGGATGTGCATCATCCCACCAGAGTCCGAGCTTCAATTGAACCATCTGTACATGCCGTTTACACGGGCGCGTCTATCGCGCCAGTACCTGCCACCCCCGAAATATGGTTATGCGTCGGTCTTCTCGTTATCCTCTCATTGACTGCCTCTGTGTGTGATGTCATTGATGATGTCAATAACTTTTTGATGTCATAGCCCTAGAATGGTGGGTTTTTTTTGGTGGATCAATTATCTCTAGACCATTTTCTCTTGTTGAGTCTTAATAGGGTCTTCTTTTAAATGTTGTGATAAGAGATTGCGAATTTTTTTGTTTTGCGCCTGAGGCAGTGGAATGGGTTAAGACCGCTCGCTTTCCTGTCGTGTGAATGCAATGCGTCATGACTGCTGTATGCGCCTGACTAAGAGTAAGAAATGTCATGCTCATCATGTTCCGTATTCGGCTGGAATATCTGCGTAAGAGTGTCTTAAAAAGGGCCTGAGAATGGACCCAGTGAGGCAGCAGACAGTAAAGAGGACAATAGGCCGAAGGTAAGGCAGAGTCAACGAGACGAGAACAATTAGGGTTGGAGAGTTGACAAGCACAGAATGTCCATAATGTGGGGCAACTATTTGTACAAAAGACTTCCCCCGGGTGCCCCCCCCCCAATGGAGGGGTGGGGGGGGGATTGACCATCAGTGCAGGGCCGTTTACACGGTGTTTCTATCAACTCCATTTTATCTGCCGCCACCGACAAATGGTTACGTTTTTTTGGTTGGTATTTCTTGGTCTGTTTTGTTTTTGTTGGGTAACTACCGTACTTTTTCGGCTCATTAGCGCTGCTGTGTATAAAGGCGATAGGTCCATTTTCAAGAAAAATCGTACAAATCCAAGTAAAAGGCGCCTAACGGTTTAAGGCGATACCACCTTGGCAACAGAAATCGAAGTTTGAAGCCTGACACCGTATTGTACGATTACCGAACCGCATTATGTTGTCGTAAATGAGGAGTTGGCTCACCTTCTCAAATGAATCGAAACTTCCTTTTTTGCGCCTTCCGGTTGCTGTTTTGGCCAATTTTTCGGGCGAGAAACTGGTAGAATTATGGCATTTTTTTTAAGCTCTACAAACATGCTTTTTACAGCCAATGAAGGTTGTGGCAGCTGTGGACGGTATCTCGGACGATAACAGGATTTTTTAGCATTTTTATCGTGATTTTTCGTCGTATCGCGACTCGTTACCCATTTCGATGTTGTGACTCACAGTATACTGTTATTGATCCGGTCAATCGTTGCACTCTCTTCTACGATTTTGTTCACTTATAGGGCCCCCGGGTATTAAGCGCATAGGTCGAAATTGGAGAAAAAATATCGCCTTATAGAGTCCGAAAAATAGGTAAGCTTGTCCTGTCATGGCCGTTTACACCACGGGCGTTTCTATTGCGCCTTTATCTGGCCGCCAATCGCCAATAATGGTTGGCGTTCGTTTTTTGTTGCAGGCTGGTAGACCTCT
>JAGGCT020000035.1:6423434-6444296 GCA_017654935.2 Phymorhynchus buccinoides
TAATGACCGTAAACTGTCTGAGCGATCGACAACGAAGGAGAGAAGAATTAACTTGGAGGCATGCGCCTCTGCAAATGGATTCCATTTTCTGTGCACTGTAATTATGATTACCTTTCAATCGCTGTTATTGTTTGCCGCTGCCTTTAATGCTGAAAACGGTTTTTAAAATATTACAACAAATTTTTGATTTTTGTACTTTTAGTTTTTTAGTATGTCTTCAAACGTATGGATACTTAACAAACGAATTGAAAACAAAATAGACAGATACAGTTTATATAATCACAATCTTGCACACATGCATAAACAAGCACTCTCCGCACAAAAAACCTAATGGAACGTACATACAAATGTGAACACTGAAAAGGTGAAAATCCAAAAGCATGACAATGAGAATTTTCTCTGCAGCGTTTATTTCCCTATAAAAAAAAATCAAACACCCATACAAGACTGATAAACAAAGAAAGAATCTTGCACTCACTGTTGGTTTAACCCTTTCCCGCCAGCCAATTTTCAGCCAAAAATACCATAAACTTAACTGGGTAAATAAAATAAAATACTGCAATATTGCAAATTCCTCTGTGACCTTATTATAACAGTTAGCCTATCTTTACCCCCCTCCCAAAATTAAGAAAATAGGGTCTTTGGATAACAGGTCCTGATTTGATGCCTTTTAGTGGGCATGGGTGTTAAACCATTATGGTGCTAAATGCGACATTGTCGTGAAAGGTTAATAAATTATATTCGATCACAGGCAACATATACATCAGTACATTATCTATCACATAAATGAGGCAGCAACAAGCTTGAGCTGATTGTGTGGCTCGCTATCGCACATGTATATTTCATATGACCACTGTTGAAAATAATGTCCATGACAGGGCTCCCATCGTCCCGCAAAACAAGGGGTCCCAGGGACTCCTTCACTTACGGTATAAAGGGTCATAGAGTAGGGATAAGAGGGACCAGTGGCAGTGTTGAATGATCAAACTATTTTTTTAGTGCATCCTGGGACTACCCTGCACATTCTTTTTAGAGGTCCTTTAGAGTTCTAGTACTTCATAACCCCCAATGGGGGTCCTGGGACCCTGCATGAGCCGTACTCACTGTTCAGGCAAGAAGCAAAGCATGACAGGGGTACACCAGTTTTCCTCCACGACGACACCTGCTGACGTTTTTCTGCAACCCATTAACAAACAATCATGAGAATAACGGAATGACATTATGCATGCGTGTTTGTGTTTGTCTATATTGGATGCGCTCAGTCACCACTGAACCTAGTCACAGACCTGTTTACCCCCTACATACAAGTCTCTCGAGTAGTCACTGGACAGCTGAAATGAGTAGGTTTGGTGCAAAAGGTTTAGCTTTTATTTATTAACCCTCAGCTCATGTCACTGAAAATTATAGCATCGGATTAACGAGTATTTATTTTCAGGTTTGAAGAGTAGTTATAGGTCCGAATTGAGCATTATACTACTGAAAAAAGTACGTGACCAGTCTGTCACAGAGACTCATCTCTGTGAAATTCGGGCTGCTCTCCCCCGGGAAGCCATCTCCGCAAGTGCAAGCGCCTACCCAATTAAAAAAATTGGGAGGGGAGGCACAGGGTGGAGGAGGTGTGTGTGCACACTTGGAAAACCTGCTATCAATTTGGCCATACCAGGCAGCAGGTTTCTCCCTCTCTTGCTGACTTTCACTGCCGTGGATTTGACGTGCGTAAAGCGCACGGGTCAGACTAGCTTTAAGTTCCGCCATCCGAAGGACTGGACTTTCAGTTTCTATTTTCCTGTCACACTACTAGAAAGAAAGGTTGAGGCCGTGATTCGACACGGTCCTCACGCTGCATTCACGCATTAAATTGGGCAGTCGAACCTCTTACACCACGCTGCCACCTTTCTCCCTTCGTCAGGCAGCATGATAAAGCTTGGCTAAGACAGAGAATGAACGCTGTTTGGGTTTTGTTTAGGGTTAGATGCTAGGCTAAACTTAGGCTAGAGTCAGCTTATTTGAGATGCTGGTTAAAAGATACACATTCTAAATTTTCGCTGAGACCGCATTGTCCGCGAATGGCATCACTTTCCATATTTGGAAGATTACCAAGTGCAGCAATTGAATGTCTTGTGTGTGAAAGGTGTCACCGCATATAGGAAAGTATTACTGTCAAACATTGACATTATTTCATTTCTCTTCACGTACCTACTTTTCCTGTTGCCTTATTTATTCTAACTGGAACCAACTGTCGATGTTGCGTGCCCATTCGCTATCTGACCTGGCGCTGAAGAAAACCACACACAAACAAACCACAGTAATAAAACATTCCGGTAGATAAGAAGTTTTCAACTAATTCCCGTACACACAACGAACATTTACATGCACACAAACAAGCAAGCACAGAGCACACACCGCTTATTCTCTAACCCTCAACTAAGATGCTTTTGACGTTGACTTGACTTGACTTGACCATGGATGGGATAATACTAAGAGAGAACGAAACAGCAGACAGAGTGACGAGAGATAGAGAGAGAGAGAGAGAGAGATAGAGAGAGAGATAGAGAGGTAAATGTTTGAATGTTAATTTTATTGTGATTTTACAATCAGTCTTATAATTCCATAATACTCTTATGTCTTTTTGTTTTATTCTTATTTTGATGCTCTTCGTTTTCACTTTATCCAAAGGTCAGCTTTCATTTGTTTTAATTCCAAAGCGCCTCGGTTGGTTGACCCCACTCCTAATTTATATGAATCAATAGGCATTGCCAACTGAGGACGACCTTGAAATTCACTGTTTGACATTATAAGTTTAAATTAGAAAGGATCAGCGTAACTCGGGCAGAACGCTTGCAGGCAAATTAGTGTAAGTATAGAGAACGAACACGCGTGGCCCTCCCTATTGGTACTGGTATGGAAAAACCCGGCATAAGCCGCTCAGGATATTTTGACAATATTAAAAATAGTAGGTAAAGGTAAAGGTGTCCCATAGCCTAGCGGCCCCGTAGTGGGCAGTGACTGTTAGAGTTCAACTGTCCATGGGCACGGAATCATGGAAGGCGGAGCCCATCCCTCTCCTTCTGCGCCGTTTACTTCCCTGAACCAAATCAGGGACCTCACTGCTGGGTAAAAGATGTCAAAACCCCCAAAATACCAATTTTCTATTTAGGGCAAATATTGTGTATATTTCTAGGTATTCTAACAGTACCACACATGAAAGACAATTTGAATGATTTCTTTGTTTATTTGAACTGCTTTTTTAACCCTTTCACCGCATCTCTTTTGACCAAACTTTCCACATAAATGTATTTGGCTACAGAAGATTTATTATGCAATATTTTGGGATTTATCTGTGACATTTAGATAGGTCCAATCCTTATTGCCCTAAATTGAGGAAAAAATATTATTGAATAACAGACCCTCATCAAGAGGTTTTTCGTAGACATGGGTGTTAAATCTGTGGTGGCAAAAATTTGACGTTGGTGTGAAAGGGTTCAATCGTCAATTAAACATAAGAGACAGTTCTGAAAAAATCTTCTATGTCCCCATTTCTGCAAACGATCCATCTTGAACGTCAAATTTCAAATGCCTATACAACAAACTAAGATAGGATGCTCAGTTCTGTTTTCTGTGTACTGACTAGGAATCTTGCCCATCGGTGTTAAAAAGTATAGAATGTTTTTTAAATCTCAGTTTATGCCAAATTCCATTACATGTACATCCGTTTTCCCATACACTATATTTGACCCAGCGACCAGCCTAAAGGACTTACGTCGCTGGCTAGATTTCTCACCACAGGCGTGAAAGTCGAAAATCTCTTTTTGTGTAAATTTTGAGTTATGGTATTTCGTGTTCTCTAACATCTTATCTTTCATATTTTTAAAGGCATTCTTTAACATGGTCTCTAAATAGGTCTTATACATCTTTAAACGGTAGGTCATGCATTTTCTTCAGCTAGGCTAGACTTTAGACTGATTGATTCTGAGCTGAGACCTCAAATGGGGGTCATTGGTACCGAGTAGCGCTAACCAGTTCAAAACATGGATTTTTTATATCTTCAATACCATAGACTTTAAAATCTTCATAACATTTGGTGGACGCCAACATCTTATGCGTGTTACACGTGATATTTAATGTCATCCGTATATGTTTTCTCAAGATTGCCATGCCTCCACCCTACTCACTTTTAAAATATCTAACTTTGAATGGAAAAGATACAAAGAATTTTTCTTATATCATTAGAAGAGATTGTCTGACGTTTCAAGTATAATTTTCTTCAAATGCTCAGTTTGAACACTTAACTCACTCGGGACCTGGCTGAATTATTCCCTTGTTCGATGGGGACTGGGCATTTGACTAGTGCGTAAAAGAATCTCAAAACCAAGTATGAAGATTTAGCTCAATATTTTCAGAAAAGATTAGGAACACCATGCACTAAGCGATCCGTAAAATATCAGATTCCTTACCTTTGTCGTTTGTCTCCTATTGACGAAAACAGCTACACATAGAAAGAAGGAAAATTTCACATTCCGATCTTTGACTCCCCCTCTACAACCAAAGCTGAATGCAAACTATGCACTGATTGTTATTTCAAGAGAGGCAAGGTCAAAGCAACTGAAAATAGGTTTATGACTTCTTACTGGAAAGCTTGTTTAACCTCAGACAATCAAAACCTCTTGAAAATCTCCTTTGATCCGGAGCCGGGCATTCGTCTAAACGTTGGGCAGCCATGAGCCGGACCTTCGCCCCGAGTGAGTTCATTCCCTTTCGTTGGTGCTGGGTCACATTTAATTCTGAATCTGGAACCCTCGATTGTCTGTCACTCAGTGACTCACCCAATTTTTTTGTTTTTTTCGTTCCAATTTTGTTCTTCCACCGTACTGCATTGAGCCCTCCTCAATGTCTTCGCAAAACTGCACAGAAACACAACGTGTCCCCAATCTTCATTCTGCATCAGGGCAGTTATGCTATATTCTCAAGCATTTTTAGAAAACAACATTCTAAATAATAACAACAACAAAAAAGCAATTTTCACAGCTCTATCAATAAAGAATACCCGTTAGGAATACAAACTGAATTAGAAGTAGCTTTTCAAAACAATAAAGTTTTTCAATAACAACCAAGAAAGTGGGGGGTTTTTTGGCAGAACAAACTTTCTAAAACAAATAATACCATCCAAACTTAATAGTCCAGCTTGTCAAGTAATATTAATATATAATAGTCACGCTTTTCAAATATTAATACAATAATAGTCACAGCTTATTAAAATATTAATACATAATATCATGGCCTTTCAATTCAGACATAGGTTTTAAAATTCTGACTAACACAGCTTTTTTTTCAAATATTATATAAAAAATAGTCACGAACGGCTTTTGAAAATTATGATAGACCAATAGCCTTTAAACATTTCTACTAGATCAACCCTAAAAAAGTATTATACAATAAGTCACGGCTTTTCAAAGTCAATAGTCACAGCTTTTTAAATTCTATAGTCCAGCTTTTCAAAATTCTCATGACACGCTTTTCAATTCTAATAGGACACAGCTTTTCAAAATCTAATACACCGTTTTCAAAATTTTAATAGTCCGAGCTTTAAAATCATAGACACAGCTTTTCAAAATGTTGATACAAAATAATAGTCAAGAGCCTCCCAAAGTCTGATAGTACATAGCTTTAAAAAATTTATGGACAGCTTTTCAAAATCTAATAAGTCAAGGCTTTCAAATTCTGATTGATATAGCTTTCAACATATTAATACATACTAGTCACAGCTTCTCCAAATTCCCTATAGTCACAGCTTTTAAAATTCTATTAGACACGCTTTTCAAAATTTGAAAAAAAAAAAATTGTGCAGACAAAATGAAGTAGTAGTCACCTTTGGTTTGACAATCAGCTCTCCATAACGGTGACATTCTGGCCACCCCAGGTGGGTACAGCTGAAACCACACGACAACACACGACAACATTTCATGATATTTTGCTTGAGTAAATACACTTTCGACTCGGTGTGTTCATGATACAGCACAGTTCCTTCTCAGAGTCATCAAACCTAAAAAGGAAAGAAAAAGCAAGGAAAAAAACATACTTGGGAAATGTTCGCCAGCTTACTGCTGGCCTTCGCAACCCACACTTTTTCGGGGTGACACCAACAGACCCGCAGACTCTGACCCAGTGTGGGTTGACAAAGGCCCCCCAGTAAGCAGTATGTTCCAGGACAACATACGCATCAGATGAACACAAAATCAAAGAAATGAAACGAACCAAATTCAAAAGTTTCCAAAAATGAATGATCAAAAGGTAAATCAGATTTTTTTAAATGCATTCTTTTGAACTATGGAAAAACCCCCGTAACTAACAAACATCGCTTGGAAAATTGCTATCAATTTGTCCATACCAGACAGTACATGATTTCTCCCTGCTCTTTAACTGCTTTCAACTGCCGTGGGATTTTACGTGCGTACAGGGCACGGGTCAAACCGAAAGACTTGACGTTCAGTTGAGTTCAATTTCCCTGTCGAACTAGAAAGAAAGGGCGAGGCCATGATTCGAACCCGGTTCCCTCACGCTGCAGTCAAGCATTACATTCGGCAGGCGAATGTCTTAACCACTCTGCCACCTTCAAAGAACAATAACTCTGGAGACGCTCTAGGGAAACGCAGAGAACAGTAACTCTGGTGATTGCATCCCATCCCATAATACTTACAGAGTAACAATAAAACGCCGATGAAAGAGATGAAGGAGTAGAGGTACGGTAAGTAGATATGCCACACATCTGAAACACAAACAGAAAAACCCAAATGCATTGTGCATTACGGCAGGGAATAAGTACAAATGTGACCCAGCACCACGAAAGGGGACATTAAGTCGCTAGGCTAGTTTCTCACAAGTCTTGCAAAGTCAAAAATATCATTTTTAAAATCAATTTGAGTTATGAGCATTTCCATGCTCTCTAACGTCTCACATTTCATATTTATAAAGGGCAATCTGACACTTAATGTCCCTTTTTGTTGTGCTGGGTTTTCAATGTTGTGTATGTGTGGTGTGTGTGTGTGTGTGTGTGTGTTGTGTGGGTGTGTGGTTGTGTATGTGTGTGTGTGTGTGTGTGTGTTTGTTTGTGTGTCTCTGTGTGGATGTGTGTGTGTGTGGTGTGATGTGTGTGTATATGTGTGTGTGTCAGGCATGGGAGTGAGGAATCGTGGAAAAAAGCTGAAAAGCGTGAGTCAGGGAACAAAGTCCCCTGAAGCTGAAGCTTTTTATTGTTGTTTTTTTTGTGGTAATTTAAGCTCTTAAAAACAGCATTAGAAATAAAACTGATATATATAGGTCATTTTGCATTCACTCATAAGAAGTATTTCTTGACTCAGCTGGTTTCTTTCTTTGTTTATCTAAAAAAAATTCCACTTGGGGGCCATCAAAAAAGCTGAAAAATTTGATTAAAAGCTGACAATTCCCATGCCTGGGTGTGTGTGTGTGTGCGCACACATGCATGTGTGTGTGCTTGTTGTATAACAGTGTTTGTGTGCGCTTTTGTTTGAATGACATTTTTGTTTGAATGCGTCATAAATGTTAATGTGTGTGCTCGCTTTCGTTTGATTGCTATCAAGATTAAAGCACCGTCAACGCATATAGATATTGTAGCTGTTGTGTGTGTATGTGTGTGTTGAGAGAGAGAGAGAGAGAGAGAGAGAGAGGAGAGAGCGAGAGAGAGAGGAGAGAGAGAGAGAGTAGAAGATAGCGAGAGCGAGGAGAGGAGAGAGAGTAGAGAGAGAGAAGTGAGAGAGAGAGAGAGAGAGAGATAGACAAAAATGACAAATGAAAGTGTTTAAAATGTCATCAGCAATTAACATGCCATTTGAGAAAGATAGAAGAGAGAGAGAGAGAGAGAGAGATAGAGAGAGAGAGAGAGAGCTAGAGAGAGAGAGAGATAGAGCATTCATCTAGGCCCATGGCCCCTAATGCAGCGGGCATTATACAAAGCTAACCAAACAAATGGCACACCATTAGTTAATCAAACATAATAGGATTAGATTAGCACTAGAGAGAGAGAGGGATAGAGAGAGAGAGAGAAGAGAGAGAGAGCGAGTAGAGAGAGAGAGAGAGAGAGAGAGAGGAGAATAGTTAGAGAGAGAGAAGAGCGAGAGAGAGAGAGGCGAGAGAGAGAGAGAGAGAGGAGAGAGAGCGAGAGAGAGAGGTGAGGGAGAGAGAGAGAGAAGAGAGAGAGAGAGCGAGAGAGAGAGGAGAGAGAGAGAGAGAGAGAGAGAGAGAGAAGAGCGAGAGCGAGAGAGAGAAAAAGAGGCGAGAGCGAGCGAGAAAGAGCGAGAGCGGAGAGAGAGAGAGAGAAGAGCGAGAATAGAGAGAGAGAGAGAGAGAGCGAGAGAGAGATAGAGAAAGAGCGAGAGCGAGCGAAGAGAGAGAGAGATAGAGAGAGAGAGAGCGAGAGAGAGAGAGAGAGCTGAGATAATGCACACAGGCACTCGCTACCGTCTTCATGCAATAAAAGTTTCACCTTCCAACAGAAACACTCTACAAGAAGCAATCCACCTTGCGTCTCTACCAATAATCCAAACGCAAGAATGAGTCAACATCCAAACAAAACACACTGCTACAGAAAACAATCTGAACAAAAAATGAACAATAGCTTCGTGTAATAAAAGCCAGAATGTATTATCAGTCATCTTTATCCCTTTTTGTCATAGTAACTTCTGGCTTTTACCTGAAAAATTAAGGGGAGAAAATATCATATGACATCGCATATGACATAGCAAGCTATTTTGCACCAATGAGCATCAGTTCTTTGTTGCATACTGTTTAAAACAAGCGCGAAATCGCAATAAATTTGTGGCACGCGGTCTATTTTTACTACTCCAATCATGAATCACCTCCCCTGTCTTTTCAATAATTTTAATCTGTAAACCAGAATGTTATCTCTGCACCATTTCGTAACTTTTTATATCTTTTGGAAAACATTTAAAACTATTTATCCTACTTATACTCATCGAAAGAAGCACCGCATACTCGTCGTGTCTGTTGTAGTGTCTGTATTACGTATGTTTATTATTTTGTACGCTTTTAAAAGACATCATTTTAAAAGAGCGGCCTCAATTAATTTTGAAGTGTAGCCTCGATTTGAAGTGCAACAATTTTGGTCAAATTGTGCGACAATTTTGGACCGACAGACCGATAAAGTGAGTTATAGGTTTTTGTGGCTTTTGTAAAAAGTTCCCCCACTCTTCTGGAAGTTCTGTGCTTGTGTAACTTCCTCTGATTCTGCCACCTCTCTTTGACTCTGTCTTTTCCCTTTGCTTTCTATCATCTACTATCTTTCTGATTTGTTGGCCCCATTCTCCTGCCTTTTGTCAAACAAATCTTCCAATTAATTTTCTCCTTTGAACTCCTCCGAATCTCCAAATGTTTCGGCTGTACGCAGCGGGTGAGACCAATTGAAACTGAAAAAACGACACGTACGTACCTTATCCATTGTGACCATATGGCCTGGGGAACGCAGGAAGAAGAAGAAGAAGATTATTTTCAATGATTTGAGCATGCATATGTATTCTTAATACAATCATCTATCCCAGTGTCGCATGTCACAAAGTAATTCGCACTGTGTCATTTTCTGTTAATGTTTGAAATTAAGATGGGAGTTTTTCTTAGTAGGTCTACAAGTTATGCGCTTCTTTTCTTAACAGCATACATTCCATTTTATGAACATCCCCGTACAGACGTTATTGTTCACTTCATTCCCATCTTCGACCTACATGCCACAAACTACAAAAATTGGGCGGGCGCATAACATCAAGAAAGCAATGATCGTCTTTTGTTTTTAACCAGATTTATTCACATGAAGCACATACATCAGCACATAATTTAAATGAGTAGAGCACAACAAGCTTAAAGCTTATAAATACAAGGCGCTCAAACATAGACTCGTCTTTTGCAAACTACAAGGTGATATTTCCCCCCTACACTTATAACCCTGCTCCTTACAATATAACTGTCACTAACAATATAACAGTCAGAGAGTATAATAATGCAAGCATCGTGCTTATTTTACTTTCTGATGATTATTTAATTGTTTGCCTTTGATTTTCTTGTTACCAATGTAAAGCGCACTGATCTCATGTGAGAAAGAGCGCTATATAAATTCCCATAATTATTAATATTATTATATAAAATCTTACAATTGTGTAAAATAATGAGGGGAGCAACTTAACAAAAAGATGTACCATGGGTGGCAGACTACAAACAAAACGAAAAAAAACTTGAAAGGCCGGGATCTAGGGGTAATGTCCCCTTGCAGCTGAACAAAAAATTGATTCAGGAAGGTATTTTACAACAAATTAAAACAGAGTCGAAATTTAAACCCAAAATAAAAGGTTTAATAAACAAAATGCAGAGCCAAAAACAAATCACGACGTTTCGGGTTCAACCCCTTGTCCAGTGCTCGTTTCTTCGAAGGTATTTTAGTTTGCTTTTTCAACAATTTATACAAAAATGCTTATTTTAAAGTGTTTGAAAAATATAGTAGACACACAAAGATCTTCTTCGACAAATTTAAAAAAAGGAGAACTTCCTTGTTCTGGTAAAATTTAAAAACAGGAAATCTTTGCATACCAGGAAAAGTTGCACTCAAGGATGTACCTTATAGTCGTGATAAAACGGAAGGGGGGAAAAAAGAAGAAAAACAAAGGAGAAAAGAGGGAGGAAAAGAGAAATACATAATAAATAAAAAACGAGACAAAGACGAAAAAGAATTATTTGAAAGACAGAAAAGCAATATAGTCATTTATATTAAATGGGTGTAGCATTCACTTTTTTATTTATTTATTGGTGTGGCAATTGGGTAATCAGAAAAAAAGACTAAAATGGTAGAAAGGCGTGGAGGGAGGGGGGTGGCGGCGTTTTTAAAGTGAGATATAACATGAGCTAAGCGCAGCAAGCGATGCTTCCATTATGCAAAAGGGGAGGCAACTGCTCTGTAGCGCAATATTTGCAAAAGCGGAAGAAAGCTGCAGGATTGCGCGTGTTGATGACTGCTGGTGGTGTTGCTAAGCAGAGGTCAATATGGCCTGTCTGTGTGTAAGCCTGTCTGTCTCAAGGAGAATGTTTTCACAGAAGAAATAACGAAACCAAGTAGTTGTTGGTTCACTGAGGTCTCAACAGCACTCCTAAGCCTTAAACCCTTTCATCGTCACTGTCGCCTCTTGGAACCAGAATGGTTTAACACCCATGTTTTTAAAAGGCATCACATGAGGGTCTGTCAACCAACGACCTTATGTTTTCTTAATTTTGGGAGGTAAGGATAGGCCCTGTGTTGTGCATGTCACAGAGAGGAATCCCCAAATATTGCAGATATATTTTGTTCTCTACCCATGTAATTTTAATGGAAAGTTTTGGCTAAAAAATGGCTGGCATTGAAAGAGTTTTAAGGCTTTACAGGCAAGCAAAAAAATAAAAAAAAAATCCATAAAAGTCAATCTCAGATCCTATCATGTGAAAAACTTTCTTTCATTTTCCCCTGCCTTCTTCGGCTTGAACTCGAAAGATTTGCTATTTTTGTGACATATTCAGGAATGGTACTGTTTTCCACCATTGAGAGAAACTGTTGACATTCTATCATTGTCTGGCAAGGTCTAGACACACACCTGTACGCATGCGCCGTAGAAAGATTTGCTATTTTTGTGACATCTTCAGGAATGGTACTGTTTTCAACCATTGAGAGAAACTGTTGACATTCTATCATTGTCTGGCAAGGTCTAGACACACACCTGTACGCATGCGCCGTAGAAAGATTTGCTATTTTTGTGACATCTTCAGGAATGGTACTGTTTTCAACCATTGAGAGAAACTGTTGACATTCTATCATTGTCTGGCAAGGTCTAGACACACACTTGTACGCATGCGCCGTAGATTCATTTCATGCATTCATTCAGCTAACAATCAATCACCATGTTTTCAAAAGTGAAAGAGGCTAAACATGTACTTAGAAATAGAATCTATGCATGTACACGCACACATGCACAAAGAATGTTCTTTTCCTTTTTCTTCTCATTTAAACGATTTTAAGGGATTAGAACCGAAATTAAAGTTACAACTCGATCAAATCACTAAACAGTCTTACTTGACAGAATTGAACGCAAACCTTTTCCAAAATTTGTGGGTGTTAAGTTTTCCAAAACTTCTCCATTCAATTTCCATTGATTTTCAGATTGTCATGAGCATTTCTGAGGTGAAAAAGCATGCTCTAAAAAAAACCAGTGCATGCGTCCAACAGCGCAGGGCAAGCAAAAGAGAGTTCTAGGACAATTCACCCCTGGACAATTCACTCCTAGGACAATTCCAATCCCAAACAATTTAACGACCCCCAACCCCACCCCCCCAGCCCCCACCCACGCAATCATTCACTGTAGTTAGGATTCGGCTACGCGTACACACACACACCCATAACAAAAACACATTTTTGTGCACACACGTATGCACACAAACACACATGGAATCGCTCTCTGAACAGCCATGAATGGCGTACAGCTAATAAAACTCCATCTCGCCCTCACCACCCCCCTCTCTCTGCGAGTTGTAAGTGCATGAGCGTGTGTGCGTGCAAGTGCTTGTATGTAACAAATTGAAATACTGCTACGGTGAATAATCATAGGGGGCGAATTGTCCAGGGGCAAATTGTCCGGGGGGCGAATTGTCCTGTCAGCGCCTAAGGGCAAGGCTTTAGCAAAGCTATAGGTCCCAACTACCTGCAAAGAGTGCTCTACATAGCAACAGATCCACCACCAGGAAGACCCCTGAACCATCATCTGGAAACACGTCACACGCAACTACAGGCACACAAAAATGGAAAAAAAAGTTCCAATAATATTTGGCAGAAACTGGATATCCTTGGCTTAACGCATTCGACATCCGCAACGATTTTGAATTATATTAATTTTTTAACATCACAAATCACTCCCAGCCATACACACAAACAAAACAAAAATAAACAAAAGGAGAAATGAATTATGAAAGAAGATTACAGGGTTTTTTCTTCAGGTTTAGATATAGGGAAGTACTGGCAGAACAGACTTTTTTTTACAGAGAGACTTTATATAGAAAAACTCCACACCAATTGGTTTCCCCACAACAAACTTCCCCACCACCACCCCCCCCTCCAGCAACCCTACCTCCCCCCCAATACTATAAAAGCAAAGTCAGGGTCAAAATTGTTGTCTAAGGGAGTGAAGCGAGTTTAGAAGTGACCAAAGTATGGTGTACGCACAGGTTTACTTCCATTGAAGCAAATGCATCATGAGACAGGGAGAGAGAGGGGTGGGAGACAGAGAGGGGAGTGAGAGATATATTTAGAGAGAGAGATAGAGAGAGAGAGAGAGAGAGAGAGAGATGCATACACACAGACCAAGAGAGAGAGAGAGAGAGATGAAGAGAGAGAGAGAGAGAGAGAGAGAGAGAGAGAGGAGAGATAGAGAGAGAGAGAGAGAGAGAGAGAGAGCGAGAGAGAGAGAGAGAGAGAGAGAGACGAGAGATGGAGAGAGAGAGAGAGACAGACAGACAGGCAGACTAACACAGACATACAGACAGACAGACAGATATTAGACACAGACAGACAGACAGACACACACACACACAGCATATCATACATTTACACACAGGAAACGATACACACACACATAACACAGACAACACACACACAGACACAATTAAGACAAGACATGACAGACAGACAGATAGCACACACACACACTAACACAGACATACACACACAGCCAGAATTAGACAGACAGACACACACACACATACATATACATACAACACAGACAGACAGACACACACACAACAAACCACAGACATACACACACAAGACAGGACAGACAGACCACCCACACTAGCACAAGTTCCTGTGCACTTAATGGCGCTAAACAACACACAAATACTACTATCTAGGTCAGTGTTTAAATTCATGCATCTGACTGACTTTGTCATAAAAATAAAAATCAAGTCATAGACATTTTTTAACTTTCAATCCAGACAAAAACCCATTACAGTAGAACCTCCCTCATAAGAACTCCCATTATAAGACAGACCTGGATATTGACATGGATATTTGTCCCCACATAAGACCTACTTCTCGATGACATTACCCTTCTTTGTAAGTACAGTGGAACCTCCCTTATAAGACTCCCCTCCCACATAAGCCATACTTCTCTGGAACATTGCACTTCTTTGTGTTGGGGGGGGGAAAAGTATTAAAATTACCCTACCCTTCTAAGACCCCTCATTTTTGGATGATTTTTGAAGTTCTTATAAGGGAGGTTCCACTGTAATTACAGCGAATCCTGACAAACGCCCCAGAGCAAAGACAGTGTGTGCACACGTTTTACTCTGTGAGAGAACATTACGTGTATCAAAGTATTAGATTTTTTGCATAAAATATCGTGGTTCAGAATTAAAAGGAAAACTGCACGTGAGTGAATTACAGAGTCACAAACAACATCAAAACACAACCCAAACCAGAACATGCAGATTAAACTACATCTACTGAAGCATTAAAACACAAAAGTACTATGTGCAATTTTTGTGTATGTCTCTACATGTGCACAAGGCAAGATTAATATTTAAGCACACACACACACATAAACATAAATACACATGGCACGCATACACACACAATCACACCAGCAACATTTCATGAGCACATCAGGCAGCATAGAAAATTATGCAGACATTTGTTTCATGTTAATTACAAGAAATTGTTAGGGTTAGTGTAGAAATAGAATTAGGCCGGGTTCACATCAGACCCGTAAGTTCCTTACGGAAAACCCTAAAATAAGAGGAAGAAAGAAGGATAAAAGTGTACGCACATAGGGAAAATTCGGACACGTGCGCAAAAAATGTCCCTTCTTTGCTTCACTTATTTACGGAATGCGCACAGGTTTCCGCACGATAATATCCGCTTATGAGTGTACACGGCCTTAGGATTATCACCACTCTCCACTTCCATACATCTTCATCATAATCAGATTTCGTTCTCACGATCATTGTTGTACTCATCATCATCGCCATCATCATTTCAACCTTACCAAATAACTGTTGTTTGCTGGTGGTGTCCTGGTGCAGGAGTGAGTATACCACCCAGGCAATGCCCAGCACCACAATCGCCAGCAGGACCAGCACCATCACTGTCTCCGTCACAAGAGAGGCAACAACTCTGACGATCAGGCCCTGTCTTCCACAAGATGGACAGGACACGGCACATGTCATACCACATGACACGCATCTCATGTCACATCATTTGTCAAAACACACATAATGGTGAAAGTAAAACATTATCTCAATCCAGAAATGACAGGATTTAATTCGCCCGCGCACTTTATCATCATCACCAATCAAGGCCCTGAAATTGATAAAAACTTTTAACCCTTTAGCCACCAGCTATTTTTCAGCACCAAAATACCATTGAGCTTACCGGGGTAGAGAAAAGAGATATAACTTATTATCTTGCAATATTGCAAATTCTTCAGTGACATGTATCACACTAGGCCTATCCTTACCTCCAAAAATTAAGAAAAATAGGGTCTTCAGATGACAGAAACCTGATTTCATGCCTTTTAGCGACATAGGCGGTAAATCACTGTGGTGCATAAAATACGAAATTGGCGGTGAAAGGCTTAAATCTCACAAAAGCATTGCCACCAACACACAAAAATAAAATAATAAAAACCACCTCGCCCCCCCCACCCATTTTTTCTCTTTTTTTTTCCCCCTTACAGTAAATGTTGAACATGGAAAGCTTCCCAGGCAATTTGTTTCAACTCACTTTTGGAGACTAAAAACCAACCCTACTTTTTTTCTTCAAAACACTGACCTTCTTGGAACCGGAAAACCCCTCGGCCTCGGTGAAGAAGTAGGCGAAAGGCATGAGGATGAACAGCGCCAGGTTGGACAGGAAGAAAATGTGATTCCACAAACCTGAAATAAAACTTCTTTTTTTTTAAAGAAGGTCTTAATAGGGAGGTTCTACTGTAATACATTTAAAAAAATCAGATGGGCGTGTCATTTAGACAGACAGACACACACACCTTGGAAGAGAGAAAACCACTGACCCCACCCCTCCACCAGGCACCTGTTTACCCCCTACACAATTCTGGAGTAGTCTGGGTATCTGAAATTAGTAGTTTTGGTGTGAAATGAGTAGTTTTATTCATTAAAACCATCAACACTGTTCACTGAAAATGAGGAACTAGAGCATTATTTTCATTTTTGAAGAGTAGTTGAGGTCCAAATCGAGTAGAATACTACTCAAAAAGAATAGAGTAAACAGGTCTGGCCTCCATGAAAAAAAACAACCTTTTTACTTTTTTACTTTTCGTCCATACCCTTTGAATGCAGAGATGTGTTCAGCCATTTTGACGTAGTGAACTGCCGGGGTACTATTTCCACTGATTATTGGCACTAGTACAGACAGACAAAACACACCCATACACACCCTGAATGAGAGATGGTGTTCAGCCATTTGACGTTAGTAGCTGCCCGGGTAAATGAAGACTTCGTTGCTGCAATGGTATATGGGCAGAAGAACGACCCCCTCCACCTCCAATCCCCCCTCCACAAAACCCCACCTGATTATCGCCATAGACAGATCAAGGGACACACACCACACATCCCTGAATGAGAGATTGTGTTCAAAGCCATTGAATTAGTAGCTGACGTGGGTACAGGGGCCAAAGCCTCGTTGTGATGATGAACATCTAGGCAATTAAGAATGCCCCACAGCCCTCTTCATTCCCTCAAACCCACTATCGCCATACAGAGATCAGACAGGACAGGGACACTACTCACACAGGACAACACACACACCTCCGATGGAGAATTGGTTCAAGGCCATTTGAACAGAAAGTAGTAGCTGCGTGGGTTACGCTGTGCAACAACCTAATGGCTGAAGATCACACACACAGCACACACCCATACACACCTGAAATGAGAGAATGTGTTCAAGCCATTTTGACATAGTAAGCTGCGTGGGTTCACTGTGAAAGAAAACCTCGGTTTTGCTGACGATGGACATAGACAGGAGAAGACGGCCCCCCCCCCACCCCTCCACCCAAACACCCACTTTGTTAATCGCATAGACACACACACCACCACGAACATACCCTGAATGAGAGAAGTGGTTTCAGCCATTTGACGTAGTAGCTGCGTGGGTACATGTGCAAGACTTCGTTGCTGTGACGATGAACATAGGAGCAGGAGAAGAACGGGGCTCGCTGGACACTGAGGATAGGTGGGAAGGTACAACAACCACAAACTTCAATTATTAACAACAACAAACACAGTGGAAGTTTATTAACAAAACAACATACAACACAGTGAATTTATTTAACAACAACAAAGTAACATATAAAAAAGAACAATGGATACTTCAACGATATTAGCATATACTTTTTTGGTTAATCTCACTTATGGGTGAAGAGGACTTAAAGACCAAAGAATGGAATAACACACCACACACATGTGCTCCACCACACGCACGCACACACACCACCACACACAAACATAAACACGGTGTGTGCGCGGCACCCCCACCCACCCCAAAACACAAAACCACAGATTACACACAACCACACACACAGCGATTACAACACACCCACACACACAGACACACAATACCCCAAAACACACACACCACAAAACACACAACAGACACACCACACACAAACCTCACACACAGGAACCAAGACACAAGCAACACAAAACCTCACACACAGGGGACACACACGAGTTACTTACGCATCCGTATACTGCAGCCATCCTTCTTTCAACCGTTGCAAACATAACAATTTCTATTCCCCCCCCCCCCCCCCCCCCCCCCCCCCAATAATTTCAAATTTTACCACAGAAAATTTCCAATTCCTATTTCCATTAATTACATTATAGCAGAAACCCAAAAAAATGATTATCAAAAAGTAAGCTCAAGATGGGACAATAAGCATTTGAAAATTGGACCATTTTTGATCATTTATCAAAAAATAGAAAGGAAAAAAATGGTTCTATAATAATGAACAACCATATTTTTTCGGAATATATTCTTTGGTAAAGAAATATTACACAAAATTCAGACTTTGCTACACAATACTTTCGTTACTCTAGTAGTGTAAACAGTCATATTAAAGATGCAGGAGAGCTTAAGATGTTTCAAACTGTTGTGCGTAATTATGGACCCCTGGGACTACAAAAAATGAGGGGTTTGTTATTTAAAATGATGGGCAATAATGTGTTACTGAAACTTTAACCATTTCACTGCCAATTGTCGCCATTTTTGCACCCACAATAGTTTAAAAACCCATGTCACCTAAAAGGCATCAAAATCAGGAATTTTGTCCAAAGAACCCTATTTTTTCTTTAATTTTGGGAAAAGTAAGGATAGGCCCTAAATAATGTAATATTATAAAGATCACAGAGGGGACCAAAATTCGCCAACATGCAGGCAAAAAGTGTGGTCTAAGGGAGCAAAGTGAGTTAAAAGTGGGACTAAGGTATGGGTGCACACCAGAATTTACGTTCCTTGTAAGCAAATGCAATTCACATTGACGCTATCTATAATTGCCGGACATATAATGGCTCTTAAACGAAAAATAAAAGAATAGAAATAATTTGGGAGAGTGAGGGGGAGGAGGGGTCTGGCTTTTGCACGCATGATCGTTTGTTGGATGTGTCTTTTCGCTTAGAAGTACCGCTGCTAGGCGGGACACAGAATGCATGATTAGGCCAACACTGATGTGCTTCTTCTTCTTCGACACCTCAAAAACAGATACCCTTGTTTTGTCAATTATGAGTGTAGATGTCCATGCCGGCCATGTATGGCGCCGTAACTAAGAAAATAGTTAGGCCCAGACGGTCCTACTTCGGGGCTGTGAGGATATCTTTTTGACAAAATGCATTCGTTGAAAAAAAGGCAGGAAGAAATCTAGACACGGTTAGGCACCCCGATCAGATAGGACAGTAAGCAAAGGGGAAAAGGGCCAGAATCAAATAGTAGTGACAGACGAGCGAGGAAGTTACCAAGCACAGAACTCTTTCCAGAAGGTGGGGAACTATTATACAAAAGGGACCCACCGGAAATCACCACGGGGGGGAATGCTTGTGCTGATGATAGCGCACACAGACCTCCCGGTTGGTGTACCTGCTTCTTCTTTTCTTCGATTCGCTCCAGGACAGTTTTCCTTGTCAATTATGAGCGCAGATCTGTGTCATGCTGCGTTATCGGCCTAGTGCCTAACTTAAGAAAAATAATGTTATGGCCAGCAAGTCCAACTTCGGTCTGTGATGGAAATGTTTTTCGAAAGTTGTGTTCGTGAAAAAACGGGCAGGGAATGGGACCGAATTTAAGGACAAGAAATATAGTAGATGACAGAAGCCAAAGGAAAACGGCCCAGAGTCAAAAGAGAGTGGACAGAGTTAGAAGAAGCGTAAAAGCACAGTTAACTTCCAGAGGGGTGGGGGGAACATTTAACAAAAGGGGGGGGGTACCCACCGGATCCCCCACGGGGAGGTTGGTGTCACAACGATAACAACTGAGGTGAGAAGAATTAAAATTGGGAATTGGGGAGAAAAAAAAACGTCGGTGTCACGGGACGCACGGCCACACTGACCCATTAAAGGGTCCCTTTGGGATTTTTAGTGCTTTCAGGGACTCTGGCGGTTGAGTTATGAGTGTTTGTCATGGGAAAACCAACTGACTGCATTGACATACTCTTGACGGCTCTACGGCGAAACTGACAGATGGTGATGTTAGGAAACTCAATTACAGAGCCATGAAAGCAGTAGCGAGATCTGCAATAAAAAACAAACAAAACAAACATCATTAAACTGAACATACAGAGCCATGAAGTGAGCAGTTAGTGTTAGCGGACTGCAATAAATAAAACCACCAACAACCAAACATTCAAAAAGGACATACAGGAGACCCATGAAGAGCAGTAGCGAGATCTTCGATACAAAAAAAAAAACCAAACAAAACTATCATAAACACATGGATGCACAAAACTGAATACAGAGCCATGAAGAGCAGAGTAGCGAGATCTGCGATACAAAAACAAACAACAAACATCATAAACTGACAAACGACATATACAGAGCCATGAAGAGCAGTAGCCGAGAATCTGCGATACCAAAACAAACAACAAACAATCATTAAAACTGACATACAGAGCCATGAAGAGGCAAGTAGCGAGATCTGGATACAAAAAAAACATCATAAAACTGACAAATGACATTACAGGAGCTCATGAAAGCAGTAGCGGAGCTACTCTGCGATACAAAAACAAACATAACACTGACAACAAAAAACTGACATTACAGAGCCATGAAGATCAGTAGCGGAGAATCTGCGATACAAAAACAAACATCACTAAAACTGACAAACTGAAATACAGAGCCATAAGAGCAAGAGCAGATCTGGCGATACAAATACATACATCATGAACTGGACATACAGGAGGCATGAAGGAGCAGAGCGAGATCGCAATAACAAAAACAACTATACATCATGATACTGTCACACACACTGAAAATGTAAAAAAAAAAAAAACAATTGACACAAAACTCACTTACCAATTTTACAGTAGTGCCTGATTCTTGCAACACCATACAGAAGACAAATAAAAGAAAACTAGCAGTAGCATGCAGCACTTTTGCCCAGAAGCACACCACTAACTGACAAAATGAACTAGAGCAGCACTTTGCCCAGAATGCACACCACTAACGGACAAATGAAATAGCCAGCAGCACTTTCCCAGATCTGCCCACCAATAAACTGGACAATCATGAAACTAGCATGCAAGCAACCCTTGACCAGACATTGCACACACA
>JAGGCT020000035.1:6444796-6468147 GCA_017654935.2 Phymorhynchus buccinoides
CTGAACGGGTCGGTACATCTTAGACGGTCGTAACAGCTCTGAAACCAGTCGTTGATCTCTGAAGGTAATAACATATATGAACGGTCGTTAATCTTAGAACGGTCGTAACAGCTCTGAACGGTCGTAGCATATCTGACTGCGTCGTAGCATATCGAACGGTCGTTACATCTTAGTAGAACGGTCGTAACAGCTCTGAAACAGTCGTTAACAGTTCTGAACGGTCGTACAGCTCTGATGCGAGTATAAAAAGCCATATCAGAAGTCATAACAGCTTGGTGAACCGATTCGTTATACATATGTGAAAGGCGCAACAACTCTGAACGGTCCGTAACATATCTGAATGGTCATAGCATATCTGAACGGTCGATGCATCTTAGAACGGTCGTTACATCTTAGAACGTCGTAAACAGCGTGAAACGGTCGTAACATCTTGATGTTGTACTAGCCTGAATGGTAGTAACTTCATACGGTCATAACATCTAAGAACTGTTCGTTAAAAGCTCTGAAACTTTCATAATATCTAAACGGTAAACAGAGAGCATAGAAGAGATACATGAACTGTGTGTGTGGTGTTGTGTGTGGTGTGTGTGTGGTGGTGTTGTGGCGTGTGTGTGTGTGTGTGTGTGTGTGTGTGTGTGTGTGTGTGTAGTGCACTGCTTTCTGTGTTCTGGTGTGTGTGTGTGTGTGTGTGTGTGTGTGGTATGTGTTATGTGTGTCTCGCGATACGTGTGTGCATGACTGTGTGTGTGTGTTACCTTTCTGGGGGAATGCAGCGTCACACAAAGAGGATCGCAAAGCAACCACATACAAGGACACTGACATCACCAGGAACGTTGCCCACCATCGGTTGTAAACAGCTCTAATGTCATATTATATTAGAACAGTCGTAACAGCTCTGTACTGTCGAATAATGTTTGAACCGGTCGTAAAACTAGGAACGGTAGTACATCTCTGACCCCCCCCCCCCCCCCCCTGGTCGTAACACTATGAACGGTCGACAAATGTCTCGAATAGGTTGTAACAGTTCTGAATGTCGGTAACATCATGGAACAGTAGTAGCATCTCAGAAACGGTCGTAACATTTCAGAACGGTCGTAACACTCGGAACGGTGTACAGCTCTGAACGGTCGTAATATGGTGCCTCTGTGTGTGTGTGTGTGTGTGAGTGTGTATGTACGTTTTGTCCTTACGTGCGAGTGTGCTGTGTGTCTATGTGTGTGTCTATGTTGTCTCTGTGTGTGGTGGTCGAGGTCGCTTGCCATCGCGTTAGGTCGAGGACTGAGCTCCTCCCGCCCTTTTGGTCTATGTTGCGGTGCTTTAGTGTGTGCTTGTTTCTCCATACGCTGCATGATAGTGCATCAGGTGGGACTTTTTATTCCACAGCGGCTTTCGTTTGTCCATCCGAGCTTTCAGAATTCTTTTAATTCATATTTTTCGGTGGAAGAGCTGCAATTGAATCTGACGGCACAGCCATTTTAGTCCACGCCAGCAGTTTGCCTGTCAGCAGTTCTCTTCAGCCAGCAAGAAACAGCACTTTCCAATGCTCCCGTCATTGCTGACCGCGCTATACCAACTGACCACCAGCAACCATGCCATCAGACAAGAGACTGTGCTAGGCCTAACCCAATCCCAGACTGCGCGCGCATCAAGTACTCGCGCTCTGAGCTGTTGGCGATTCCATGTGCTCGCCTGCAAGCTAATTCCATCTCGCAGCTTCACCTACTTGGCCTCGGCGTGTCTTTACCCAGAAAAAGTTACCCCCGTAAAAACAAACCCCGGACAAGTGTGCCAATTCTATCTGCGCCGCTTACCTCAACTTCATCATCTGACCAACTCACTCCACCACCACCATCTAGATGTCTGCCTCCTTCCACATCTTCCTGCCTGCCTGATGACCATGACGACTCAACTCCTGTGCCACCACTCAACTTTCCTGTGTCTCCTGCTTCATCTGCCACAACCTCTCCTTCATCAGCCTTCCAGCACTGTGACTCTGTATCTGTTCAATCCACCACCCCTTCATCCCCGTGTTGTGTTCCTGAACCATGTGTCGACAACTGCGTGACCAACGACTGTGACTCTGACTGTGATGTGTCTTCTAACCAGCCCTTTGCTTCTCTACTGCTGCCTTCAACGCCCAGATCTCCGTCTCCACCTCCCCCTACAGCACCCAGCCACCAGTGTGACGTGTCATCTGTGTCACTGAACTCTATTCCATCCTCTGATAGTTTTAGTGTATGTGTATTTAACGCACAGTCTGTCTGCCCTGGGAACAAAGCGGACTATATCGCTGACTATGGTTTTGAGCATGACTTTGATTTAGTATTTATAACAGAAACGTGGCTCAAAAGTAATGGACATGAACCTAAACTAAAGCAGCTAACTCCTCCTGGCTGCAAAATTAAATCCTTCCCCCGTTCTTCATTAGGTGGGGGCCTCGCTGTACTGTATAGAGACGTGTTGTATAAAGTCCTTCTGCAACACAACATAAACAACAAAAAAAAAAAAAAAAAAAAAAAAAACACCCCCTCCCCTTCCCATCTGTTCTTTCGGGGCTGTAGAAGTTGTTCTTAACGTGTCTTGTCAATCTGTTGTCTTCTCCTACATCTATCGCACTCCCCCTAGCAGAACTAAACAATCTCACTGATTCAATGTTTCATCCCAAATTTGAAGCCATCCTTGACTCCTATCCTATTCTCTAAACCGCAGTCCTCTTATTGTGTTAGGTGATTTTAATTTTCACTTCGATAACCAACAGTCCTCTCACACAAAGCGTCTCTGCCTCTCACTTGCTAACCACTCCCTCTCTCAGCTTGTAACTGAGCCTACACAAAACAAGGGCCACATCATAGACTGGCTAATCGCTCGTGATTCCGACCAACTTGTTTCATCAGTGTCAGTGTCTAAGATCCTTTCCTCTGACCATTTTGCCGTCCTCACCAGTCTTAATCTTTCCAAAACTCCCAGAAATAAACGTACGGTCACACGCCGTAATCTCAAGTCTATAAATATTCATACTTTTAGTTCAGAGGCAACAAAACTCCTTTCTAACGTGAGTATTTCCAACGACCCTGCCTCGACTTTTAATTCTACTATGAGTAACTTGATTGATAAACACGCTCCCCCATCCACTCGTGTTGTGCCCGATCGTCCCTGCGCTCCCTGGTCCACGCCTGAACTTAGAGTAAGTAAACGCAATAATAGTCGTAAGGATGAGCATCAGTGGCGGGCCTCAAAACACCTGAGAAATTACACCATCGTCAGATATATACTCCAGTTTTTTTTTCCCGTAACATATCTTCACCACAGATCTTCTTCTGCTGGGCCATGGCAAAAACAAGCTATTTTTTTTCATACTAAAATTTCCTTAGAAGCCCAACACAACAACCGGTCCTGTTTCTCAGTCACCATGTATGATCTCCCTAGGCAGACAAGAAATCAAGTCCTTCTCGCCATCAAATATAAGTCCTGACAAGTCTGCTCCACTAGTAATCCTCTCCGGAATCTTTTCCTCCTTCTTCAAGATTATTCGCTCTAACGATAAATAATCGACTCTCCATAGCCTTTTCAACAATCAACTAATTTCCAGACCCCATCTTTCCCCTGCAAACATTGGTGTCACTCCTTCGCCCCATTCTCTTTTTCAAGCCGGTGTCTGAGACCGAAGTTATTTCTACTTTGAAAGAAATGCATTTTAAATCCTGTGATCTTTACCCCATCCCAGCCTCTCTTTTCTCAGAAATCTATTAACACTTTCTGCCATCAATCACCACCATCATCAGTTCTTCTTTAGTTTCAGGTGTGTTCCCGTCTGCTTTTAAAACCGCTCTTGTCAGGCCCCTTCTCAATAAGAACAATCTGGATCCTAATAATTTGAAAAAACTACAAACCTGTATCAAACCTCCCCTTTCTCCCCAAACTCCTAGCGAAGACTGTACTGAAACAACTTAACGACCATCTATCCTCAAACAATCTTCATCATCCTTATCAATCTGCCTATAGAGCCAACCACAGTATTGAAACGGCCCTTGTTCAAATCGTCAATGACTTCCTACTTGCTTCAGTTGCTGGTGAAATCTCTCTTTTGACACTTCATGATCTCTCTGCTGGCTTTGATACCATAAACCACGTGGAGTGACGGCCGATTCATCTGTCATGCGTCCTTGAACTGACTTATCTGTGAATTAGGGAGGGGGCCCTGATCTTTCTTGTTCTTTGGTTTTTTCCTCTTCACCGGTGTGTCAGATCGTTTTCAATGCAGATTCTGGTTCAGTTGTCGTCAGTCTTGGACAGGTTAAGCGTTCTTGTGGAGGTCCCCCTAGTGTCCTGTGTGCTTTGGTCCCTGTCTTGTTTACTCTTTGTAATAAACGTCACCCAAAAAAACATCTGTTGCCTAATGTGTCATCGTGACCGAGCAAGCACACTGAAAATCATCTACTTCTATGGCAGATGACTCACAACTCCCAGCAGTACAACTCCTGAGATCTACTATGATTCCGATTCTTTCAGAAAGTAAAAAGTGTGCTATATTGATATTCCAAAATTGGGTATTGTTCAAAATAACTTGTCAATTAAATGGTGAAAAAAAGCCCGAAGCAAATGCTTGGTGGGGCAAAAAACAAACTTAATCCTCTTATGTTTCCATACGAGTGTCATCCAACTGGGTAACTCATATCATGCCCTTCCCCTCTCAGACTGTCAAAACATTAGGATTCACTTTGGACAACACTCTTTCCATGCAGAGTTTCCTTATTCAGACCTGTCAGTCCTGCTACTATCAATTTCGTTGCATTGGCTATATTCGTAAATATCTCTCAGATGAAGCCATAGCAAAGCTTGTTACTTCCCTCATCATATATCGTATTGACTACTGTAATGCTCTCCTTTCTTGCCTGGCCTTTCTGGCCTGTCAGTCTCTTCTCTCTATCTTGTCTCCAGCGTATTCAAAAAACAGCTGCTCGTCTTGTCCTTAGGAAAAAAAGGTTCGATCATGTTAGCCCTCTTCTGCGTTCTTTGCACTGGTTTCCTGTCGCAGACAGAATTGAGTATAATTAAACACACTTTGCTATAAATCTCCATCTTCTAAAAGCGCTCCAGTCTTACCTCTGTTCGACAATATTTCCATCTATACCTGCCCAGCTCCGCCCTTGCGTTCAGTTTTTCTGACCCTACTTTCTCTTTCCAGATACCCTCTATGTATATTAAGCTTTCGAACTGTTTTGTTGCGGGGTCGGCGGCTCCTTCTTGCTGTCTCACAATTTACTGTCATCTTGGAACAAACTTCCTCTCATGATCCCTTCTTCTCCATGCCCTCCCTCATTCGTGCCGATCTCTTCTCTCAGCCTTCAAATCTAAACTCAAAATCTCACTTGTTTCCCACCCCGTCATTGACGCTCCGCGCTCCATTTCTCTTCTCTTTTTTGCCTTTAGGTCTGTTTCTGCTGTATTTCCAATTATGTCATCCGTGTGTGTTCTCTTTTTATTGCGTTTTTGTTTGAATGCGCTTTTGAATGCTAACGTGTGTGTGCGATTTTATTTGATTTATATCAAGATTCAGCGCAGTATAAAATACTGTATGTTGTTGTTGTTGTTGTTGGTGTGTGGTTTGTGCGTCACCTGTCTGTGTGCCTGGTGGCGGTGTGAATCCGATAGTTGTAACATCTCTGAACGTCGTAACATCTCTGAAACAAGATGCTCACATCTAATCTAAGCTTATTATACTACAGTCGAAGCTCAGATATTGTGACCATTTGCTACCACCCTACAGACTGGCTAAAAATGTCCGTAATGTGATGTGGTTGCTTCTGGAGACTCTTTCAGTAATGAATAAAGAAGGGAAGAGACTGAGTAAAAATGTCTGATACTGAGACGTCCGCATACTGAGGTGCCCGTTAAGCCGGGGGTTCCACTATTCATATAGTTAGTACTTCGTGTGGCTTTTTCAGATAAGCTTGTAAGAACTTGTGGAACCGCATTTCCTGGGCTTCATGGCGTTTTCACATGACGACACTCACGTGTGTAGATGAAAGGGTTTAAAACGCTGAATTAAGCGGCAAAAGAAAATCGCCATGGCGACATTGACCTTGTCTGACATGACCACGACCATTGCTGCAACAGCCCGCACAGACAAGGGGAAACCAGCACAGAAAATCCCGACATCCTGGCAAACGGTGAGGAGACGTCTGGCGATGACGTGTCCTTGGATGGGTTGGCTTTGCCGATTCCTCTTTGTGCGACTCTGAGCGTTTAGATATCGCGGTTTGCGATCGAATGGCCAGTAAATAAGAGATGGCCCACACCAATGAGAACAAAGAGAACCAGTTGCAGACGACATGGACGATGAAAGAATAGCTGGGCCAGCAAAGGCCAGTGTGGTGCATGGCAGTGGGATGCAGATGCCTGTCTGCCTGGTAAACTCCACTGTGACCGGGCTGGTAGCAGAGGGACAGACTCACTAAAATCAAAGCCCACCACCAGACAACAATAGTAAGCCAGGAGAGGTAGTGACGGCCCTTGAAGCGGGGGGGGGGGGGGGTTTCTGACTGAAAGGAAAGCGGAGAGAACGATTAAACCGATCAAAGGATGAGGCAGATGATAAATGCAGACACTAGGACGACCCAGCAAAGATATACAAACCCTGCCACCTTGCATGCAGCACTAGTTCAAGCACTTTCATTCCGTACATAAACACCGGCAAAAACTCTGTCAGCTAACCAAGAGGGCCTAGATCACCCCCATCAGAAATCAGACAGACACGATTTAAGGACGAACACTGAAAAAACCAGTCTTGCGTGCCCTGATGATGTGCAAGTCGGGTAAACAAAACAGCTTAAGTTTCCCAAGATAGCAGAGGGAAAGCTAAGCCAAGAAGAAACGGTAAAGGTTGGACTTCAAACAAGTCATTGCAGGAGAGATCTGATCGACTGGGAAAAAAACACTGGCCTCGAAATCATCGGGCAAACAGTGGGGACAACCAGCTTGAAATTGTCACTGCAAAAACACGCTCCAGAGAAGGAAGCTTTTCATGAAGTGTGTCTGTCTTCTTTTTTTTTTGCTGGAAGTCAGACACAGCGATTCCACGCACAGTCCAAAACCCGAAGAGCTTGAACCATTTTCTGACCCTGCAGTGATGGAATCCCACTGTTCGACAAAATACAGTAACGCAGCTCTGGCAAAACGCCGGACAGAAATCATCATGTCAATAACGTCTAAAACTACCGGGAAAAATTAACAACTGTTCAAACGATAGTAGCAGATATTTTGCACTCTGGGCACAGAAAGACGGAGGGATAGAGTGATTCCCGGCAAGCTCAGCCTTGCGAAGCGGTGCATCCTACAAAATGGCTAAAGTTGACCCAGTGTTGCAGGTAAATTATCGCTCCAATACAATCCAAACTGTGAAGATTGGCGAAGATAAAGTGTGTTGAATTGGACACCACAAGCCTGCACACCGAGATGAATCAACATGCTGTTGTGCAACAGGTCTGTTGTAGCAAGTGATCCCTCTGGCCTCCAGTAACGTAAACTGAGAGAAAGAGTGGACATGAAAGGGTGTGAAGAGCATGTGAAGGCCAGGCCTTAACAAACACACGGCCTGGGACACGCACGTTGCACAGCAGTTCATCATCGTGCTGTGAGGACATGTAGGGGGAAACCATCGCCAGAGTGAGTCAGATTCGCACATGAAAGCAGGTCGTTCTTCTTTTCCAACGGCACCGGTAAAACCCGGGAATCTGAATGACCACAGTGCATCTCAATTATTGGGTCTGACCCAGACAAGCGTTGTGCGTTACACCTGACGTACCCACCGGCGATACAGTAACCACCATCGGACCACTGGAAAGTGAGTGTTGGACACTGATTGGTGTTAGCGGAAAAGAGCGGGTGACAGAAAACCCACCTGGCGGTCAAAAGTCACCACAGTGGAGGTTTCAGAGTGTAGGACATCCAAGGCATCCACACACGTAAGTCTCATCTGATGTTGTCAGCAGTCTTCGAACCGTCTCAGTATTTATTTGAGATCGATACACGCAGAAAGATAGAGAAAAAGAAACAAAAAAGGATGGAATAGAGCGTAGGAGTGTGTACACCTAACAAATGGTATCAGTGTAGACTGTTCATCATTATTAATATACAGAATGACATGTACTGAAATGTCCTGTTTAAAACAGATTTTTTTACGCGATTCTTTAATGGAAAATAAGAGATTATCCGTGGTATCACTCAATCAAATCAAGAGTTATAATGGTGAAAAGAAAGCAAAACTTGAGCAGGACTTACATAATGATAGTAAGGGATGCGTTGTTAGTGTGAAGAGGTCAAGATTTCTTATCTGACCATCAGTTACTTACGCAAAAGAAAAACCCTTACTTTTATGCGCACATTTTGCAAATAAGCAGCTTCCCTAACGGGATTCAAACAAAGACATTTAGGACAATGAAGTTTATGAACGAAAAATACAAAGAGCCTGACTGCCCCATTTCCACAATCCCAGCACTGATCCTGTACACAAGGGTGCACACAAAAAGCTTCATCCGTTTCCGTCTTAAGACAGTCTTCGCGATTATCGCAGACGAAACTGAAAAGGCAGGTATTCATATGACATATCGCAGTAAAATACGGTGCTTTGGCTTGGCGGAAGTTCATCAGGCAAGTGTTTGGTACCCATCCAACAGAGCTGTCTAACTCACTGCACAGACTTTGGCCATTCACAAGGACATATCATGCCAAAGTGTTGAAAGGACACACTATCAGAAGGACTGAGACTGAGTGTAGATACTCTCGAGGAAATCTGAATATTCTGACTATGCCGTATCGGTCTGGTCGGCGAAGAGACATCGCAGGAGAAAGCTTGTGCGTGATAACAACTGACAATTTGAAAAGCATAGACTTTGTGAGATGGCGAAGGTGGGGATCAGCAGGCCGATGAAGTGGCCACAGTGGTTTTCCATAATATTATTCACAAAGTGTCCACATAGTAGGCCACTGATCACTAGCTCCATGCAAGTTGGTTTGTACCTGGAGAAGGTCATTGGAGATACGAACGTGAATGAAAGAAAAAACTCAGGAAATATATGACAAATATTATGATATTGTTCTACAGTGTTTGTTGCTAAACAAATTAGGGGGTAAATGTGTGTTTCAGCAGCATAGGTGTAGGTTGTGCTTGCTTAGTTTTGCTCTGGTTTATGATTTATTTATTGATTTTTGGGAGGTGGTGTTTGGTTCCCTATGTCAGTAAATTCATAGCCTGCTGATGGAAGGTATATACTTGGTCCAAGTTTGAAAGTATAAACATGGGGATGAAAAACAGAAAAAAAGAAAACTAAGCAATATTCCTTAATAGTGTTATAATGCAATCCGTATTACTGGGATCGAAAAAAGCGTTTCCATTGGTTTGTTCGCGCTGACAGTAAACCAATCCGGTGAGGTCTTCTCTACTGCGAGCCAAAAGTTTGTGACGTCATTCCAGCTTCAGGTGAGTTTCAAACTTGACTAGAACACCGCCATACTGCTGCACTCTGTGTCGGCGTCAAACCACGTCTTCCGACGCTTTCGCTTCTGATACACAAAACAGCTTCACTAACATCCACTGGAAAACAAGCCAGCGAGCAAACAGTGGAACAAGCAAAGGGATAAAATAGGCAAGCAAAACAAACAACATTATCATCCAGGCGGATAGACCGGATCTGCTCGAAATATCGGTACCAAACGATTGGCAATTTATAATGTGAAAATTGAAATGGTACAGGTCTCGAGATAATAAAAAGTCATGCAGCAACTTGGGTCGAGTAGCTATTAAGCGTTTTGACCGTATTTAAACAGTGGGGTAAAATCGTTAATGTAAGGACTCTGGAAAATTAATCGGTGTTATAGAGACCTATGTGGTCGATTGGCTTCAAACTTTGCATACAGAATGCGAATAATGTGATGCAAAAATGCAGAGGTAAAAGAAAAGGTGTACAAACTCTGTGTATTACAAAATTAGTGTATCTCCCTTTAAAAAAAGGGGAAGAAAAAATAAACAAAAAATAAAATCAACGGCTGTCAGTACTCTGTTTTTATCAATTTAAAATTTTAAAACCCAAATCACCTACTAATTTAACCTTCATTGTGACCTTAAGGAAATACATAATCAGACGCTCTGCACGGCTTCATTATTATTTCTATAATTAATTAATTATTTAATGTGACATTTGGCACTATAGAATCCTTTATGCATAGTGCCTGTATACTAGGGACACAAATGGCAGACTATCTAACTGATAAAACGTACAAAAAATGGCATCATGATCTTTGTGTATCCAAAGATTATGTCCTTAATGTGCAGTTGCCCGAATTGAAAATTAACGGAAATAACGGTCATAAACGGAAAAATCTTGAAATAAATATCTCTGAAGTACCTGATTGATTTTAAAACCGGTTTGGATAAATATGTGCCTTGTTGAATTTTATGAACCAACGAACGAATATGTAAAAACAACGGTCTTACGATCATAAATGACAGGAAAATGAATGTCTAATATTGTGAAAAATATTTTATGCAAATTCTAACATCACTTTGCTCAACAAGATGTCAAATATAAACAGACGATAAAGGTAAGTGAATATAAAACACATGGTGGTGTTGCATAACGATTTACAAACCGGCCAGATACTGGTAAAACATTAAAAAAAAGTCCGTTGCCCGAAGTAAGATCCTTTGGCGATGTAAGGAGCCATAATTTCACAGTTAACAGACAGAATCGCTTCAAATTCGTGTGGCGGTGCATCACCTAGAGTAGAAAGCAGCTAGCATAAAATGGCGTACACAGTAGACCTTGAACGTTTGACTATTGTGAAAAGCGACAATTTCCATTTTGTGCTATATTCATGTCCACACCAGTATCTCGCAACAGTGGACATAATCCCAGAACCGTTTGTGTGATCACGAACAATGTGCAGAAAATCCATAAAAAAATACTTAGCACTGTTGGTGACATTGACCTTGCAAGGTTTCTGATTTTTCTTCTACTACAGATTTAAAATTTAAAGGGCAAGGGTGAATGAAAGCAAAACTCAACGCCATGACTACGACCCACCTACTCACACACACACACAATACACCCCACACCCCACACACCATCACCACCACCACCACCACACCACACCACAAATGGCGCACAACAACGATTTTCATGAAATATTAATGTCGTGCTAAGGAACCAAAAGGTGTTAAATCTACTTAACCATACCGTACAACACTGAAACATTGCATTCGCTTCAAGCGACCTGGGGACCATACCATAGATGATCGAAAAACGAAAGTAGCCATGGCCTGACCCCTAGCGGATATGGGGCGGACGAGGTTATCCCCCCTTCCGGTCTAGTAGTGGCTAGGCCAATGGGTAGCATACTTCCGTCTCACGACTTTCAGCGCTTTGACAATGGACCTGCGCACCATAAGCTCCTGTTTCTTTCTTGTTTGATTACTCTATGGTGGGTTCGTCCTGTTAGTCCTTTCTCCCTATCGTTTAGTTCGGATTTCTTAGCTCTCTTTTGGTGCGTTATAGTTCTTTGCGTTCTTTAATCGTTCTGTTTGGATTTTATTTTAGTGTACTAGTGCACACAGTGCGCGCTCACGTAGTTGCCAAAAATGGCTTACCTCCACCTGGAAGTGGTAGTTGTTTCTCAGGAAAATATTCTATCCTTCGCGTCCTTTCTCCCTCTCCTCAGGATGATCAATGTCGGTTGTGTCTCTGGTCCTCTCACACACTCTCAGAAAATTCATCCGCGAAACCGAACATCTTCCAAACTTCTTCCAAGTCTAAAACTTCGTTCAAAGAAAACCGATCAAGTCGTCTGTCTCCGGTCTCTCTAGCAGATCCTCCGTTTTCTGGCCTCGTGGCCTCCACCCTCGGATGTCAATCAGTTTCTGGTGATTCGTTTATCCAAGTCTGATCTTCGGGTTTGACATTGTCCAGTCAAATTACCCAGTCTGCCGACTATTTTGCTAGAACTTCTTCCGGGCAGAAGTTGTTCCAACGGTTGTTTCATGCTCATGTGTCTGGTTGGCTCCCCCATTTGTGCACAGGTTTTTGTTCTAGGAAGCCCCTATCTTTGAGCTCTTTGAGCGCATGGTTGACCCTGCTGAGCAGGCTTGCTCTCAGGGACTCAACCTGCCCCATGTGGGCGACTCTTTGACGAACGTAAGAGAGTAGGGGGCGAAGGATTCCCTCCGGCTGGCATGTCGAGGTCTGTCTGTCACCATTCCTGGGTGCACGAGAATCTCTGAGCCCAGGGAAGGCCGTAAAGGCCCCAACCGGTCCCCCACCCGGGGCGTCGGGCTAACGGCAGTCACTCGCACGCTTTGCCCTCATGGTGGGCGGCGGCGATCGAGACTTTCCTTTTTTCAGTGACCGTCACGACGGTGACGGCACCGGCCTCGACTACCGTCCCGACCCTGCTATGTACCGAGGGTTCGGCTAGAACGGGACCTGTCGGACGATGACGCTACGGCCGGAGGGTTTGTTCCACCCGCCGGCGACCACCGCCTCCTCCCGGTCGGCTGACCGACGGAGAGACGGAGTCCGTTCGTTTCACCGCCCGTTCTTGGTGACTGACGGACCGCGGCCCGGCAGACAGCGGTCATGGGTGTCGGTTCCACCACCAGAAGGCGGAACGTGGACAATGGTAGCGGCTCTCACGGTCAACCGGTTGATGGTGGAATGCTGTGGTGGTTCTACCATCCGGTCTTACCTATGGACCACGATTTCCCCAACTAGTATGACTCGTCCGGTGGCAGTTCACGTCGTCATGGATCAACGCGACTTTGCGGATAAAATATGGAAGCGTTCTGACCGGCCGGTTCCCCTGGGAGGAATTCTGATGAGAATCTCAGGGCCAGCATCGTGTTTTTTCTGCCAATTCTGGCTGTGGAGCCGGATTCATCCGCCGCAGAATCTTCTCAAAGTTCTCAGCAACGCTGCCCAGACGTGGTGAGCATTGCGCAAAACGGTCTCCCATTCTGCCACAGGCAGTTCGGTCAGTACTTTCCGGAGAAAAGGAGGACATTTGTACCTGCAACCCCGTTTTTTCTGCCAACAAATCGATTCATCAAGGCAGAACGAGCTTGCCGGTCTGGCAGATTGACTGATGAGAAACGCTTCTCCCAGGGGCACTCTGGCGATGAAAAAAGGGATGATTCATCCCAGTAGGATGGTTCTCAGTCCCCGCAGTTCAAAACGGTACTCGCATACACGAGGACTATTGCCATTCAGTCCTTTTCTAAACCCGTCAATAGGAAGAAGCTGAACGGTTAAAGTGTGACTCTCAGTTCGCCAACATTCAGACTCAGAGCGCAGTGTTCAAGCAAATTGAAATCGCCTGTCAGACTCACTCAAAGGCTGTGGCGTTGCGAGCTCACTGGTGCAAACGATTGCGGTTTCGCTGGGATCATCTCTTCCGTCAAAAATCCAGCAAGACTTCCGGTTGTTTGCGCCAGTGGTTGGTGTTGTGCTTGCAGCCTCTTGGCTGAGCGTTGCAAAGTCTGTCCGACCTTTGGCTCCGGAGTTCAGTCTCCGCGCTGGCCAGAGACAACCTCCTCCTTAAGGTCCAAACTCTTTCTTTCCATGAGAAAGAAACGGTTGCCTTCGCTCCCCCTCCTTTTCGGGTCTGTTTGGGGAACAGACCATGGAGGCCGACTGGAGTTGCTAAAAGAGGAAGGCTGAGGGAAAGTTCGAGGCCATTATGGCATGTCCTCAAGGGCTATCGGGCGGATCAAGGCCCAACTGTCCTCGCAGTTACAGCCCGCGGGAACTCAGTTGAGAAACCCGAAAACCGTTCGCCCAACGGTTTGCCGACTCCAAGGCAAACTCTGTTACGTTCCAAGCGTACTTCAGCTGAGGGCTTTCAAGCCCCCAGGCAGCAGCTCAGCAAGGGGCTCCAATAAGCCCAACCTCGGAAAGGCCCAGCCTTTTCACTAAGGCCCGCACGACCGCGAGAACTTCGACGTTGTTGTTTCAATGTGGATGCGCTCTCACAAGCGTATCCAGCTTGGCCCTCTCGTATGGACAATGCCTGGATTTCGGTGTCGTGCGGGAGGGCTACCAGTTCCCCTTACAGAAAGACGCCTCTCACCGCTCACCGGTTTGCCTTTCATCCTCGGCCGATCCAGAAACGGCTCGACATTCTCAAAAAGATGTCTACTCCCTGATCGAAAAGGGACAGTCTCCCGGGTCATCTACCCGGACCCGAGTTCTATCGCGCCTCTCACGGTCAACGAAGAAAATCGGCGGATTCGACCCGTCGGATCTGTCGCCCCTGAACAAGTTCATAAAGAAGATCAGGTCACAAATGGAAACTCCGCTCACCGTCGCTCGTTCATCCGCTCCAGGAGACTGGGCAACCATCGGTGGACTTACGAGATGGCGTATTTCCATCTGTCAATCCATCCAGTGCGCAGGAAATTTCTCCGCTTTGTCTGAAGGGGAGGTCTTACAATTCAAATCCCTCCGTTCAGGCCTCTCTCTGGCACCGTGGATTTTCCACAAGGTGACGAGAGAGGCTTCTCTCACCTCACGCCCAGGGTCTTCGGATGAAGATTTTCCTGGACGACGGCTTTGCTGCAGCAACTCACACTCTTTCTCTCAGTCACACCCAGATCCTGTTGAAACCTCTCCCTCCAGCTCGGTTTTCGATCAACGCGAAAAAGTCGGACCTCGTGCCGTCCCAGACTTTCTCGTATCTGGGGAATGCGCTTCGACACCGTACATTTCACCGTTTCGGCGATCAGAGACAGACTCGCAAGCGCTCTTCCCAACTCGTGGCCGACCTCTCGAGAAGCGAAGTCGGCACCCTCCACCGACTCTCTCAGCCTTTTGGGGCTCATGGAGTCGGTTGTCAGAGCTCCTTCCCTGGGCAGAGTACGCAAAAGGACTCATGCAACGGGAATTAATAGAGCTCAATCCCTGGAGCCATCCCTCTACGACCAGCAGGTCGTTCTCGGGAAGGTTCCGGAAGGCGGGTCATTGGCATGACTGATCCGTGTTGGATGAACAACATGGTCCCAATCAGTCGTTTGGGTCCCAGCTGTTAATCCACACGATGCATCCCTCAGCGGGTGGGGAGCTCATATGGAGTCAGAGGAAACCCTCGGGACTTGGTCCCCAGACCAGTCCAGATTCCCAAAATATAAACGTGCCTTGCTTGATCAACTTCTGTACCCACCATTGGGGAAAAGTGGGGTACGGTATGCGGAGACAATTCCACAAGTCTAGCTACCTGTGCCGTCAGGGGGGCACCCGCTACACCCCCTCTGTCTCTGGCGGTGGGAAGATTTTGATCGGGCGACACTCAGGGATCTCTCTGTCTGTCGAATCATTCCAGGCAAGCTGAATGTGCTTGCGGACCAACTGAGTCGGTCCGACCAGATTTGCCTACAGCATGGACGACTTGCACATCGGGCTTGGACCCCAGTCTGGAGAAGCTGGGGCAAACCGATGGTGGGACCTCTTTGCCACAAAATCAAGCAGCGTCTGACTCTGTACATTTCCTCGGTTCGGGACTCTCAGGCTTGGCGAGAACGCCTCTCCCTGTCGTGGACGGGGATGTCGCTTTATGCGTTTCCCCCCACGGCCCTGATTCCCAGAGTCTTGCGCAGAAGAATGCATCCAAGAGAGCCGAACATGATCCTCATCGCCCCCCTCTGGCCGTCCCAACATTGGTACCGGAACTTGATGTCTCTGGCTCGGGACGGGCCCTCTCCCTCTGGGTCTAACTCCAAGACCTTCTCCAGACACGGGCGGTCTAGGACATCTAAGATCCACAAGGCTCAAACCTGGCGCATGGAAACTATGAGGCGGTTTTTACGCCGTTAGGATCTCCACCGAACCGCGGAGCTCCTGTTGTCTTCCGGCGCAAACTCACCAACTCGTTGTACGATTTGCGCTGGGCGGCATGGTTCTTCCTTCTGTAAGCAGAAAGGTATGCCGCTCTAGGCCCTCCACAGTGCACTTTGTGGAGTTCCTCCTCTAAACTGCATAGATCCAAGCATCTTTCGGCTCAAAACCCTCTCGGGTTACAGAGCCGCCTGGTCAACACCCATTCCATGACCTTGGGGCGCCGATCGCACGGACAACCTCTCGGCCTTGGACTGTCTCGCCACTTCCTGGATTCCGTCGGCTCCCAGCTCCAGCCAGGACTGTTCGTTTCCCCCAGTGGAAGTCGTATTGGTTCTCAATTTCTTGATAGATCACTGTTGAACCGTTAGACTCTTGAATCTCAGATGCTCACATTCAGATGTGGTTTTGATCGCGCAGCCTCTGCCAGACGGGTCAGGGCTTGCATGCTCTGAGCGGCCTACCTGGCGATGTGGAGTTCTCGGAAGATCTGTCTTCCACTCCTTTGCTTCTTACCAGATTTCGGGCCAAAATCAACCAGGAGATGTTGATTCAACCTCTCAGGAAATCCTAGTTGCACTCTATCCTCGGCCGACGATGCGTCCCGTCTGGGCCCTCAAGTCTACTTGTCCAGAAACTAGAGCTTCAGGGGGTGCCAGAAAGAGGCTCTTTTCTGTCTGTTAACCCTAAATATCTTAGGATATTCCAAGGCTACTTAGCAGATGGCTTCTAGACTGTATTAGGCGAGCCTATTCGAAATTCTATGGTTAAATTTCCCTTTGAGCCGGTTAGGGCGCACGGTCCGTGCCATCAGCTCCTCACTCACTCTCGTTAGGGGGGTGCTCTTGCTAAAGGGCATGTCTGCGGCGTACTGGAGTCGCAAATACCTTCCTGCCATTCCTACCGCGAGATATCTCAGCCAGGAACGAGGACGAGCGTGCTCCCATCAAGAAGGTCGTCGTCGCTCCAGACTGCAGTCTCCCTGTGATGTAAGTGCTCATAACGCGTTTCGCCCGCTACATTAGTGGTATCATCATACCATGATGTTTGGGGGGCACAAAGGTTATATTGGCCAGCACCTATCCTCGTAGGGCTTATTAAAATCAGTGTATTTGAGTTATCACTTTTCTTGTCCCAGGTCCAATGTGCTGAAGCATCACCCTCCTCCGTTTGGCAATCTGCAATTGTTTCAGTGTTGGTCACAGTATGGTTAAAGTATGATTGTGGAGCTTTTATTAATCACTACTATCTATTTAACTAAATACAATTACCAACACTGAAACAAAAAAAGGTTCCCTCCCTACCTCCCTCTCTGAATGCTTACTGTAAAGTAGTAATGAAGAGAGTGGGCATGTATCATGGGTAAAGCATCTTCATTATAAACAAATTCAGCATCTCCACTATGATAATGCCAAGAGAGTGGGTGTGTAACCTGGGCCAAGCGTCTCCACTATAAACAAATAAAGCATCTCCCCTAGGAACAGGTCAAGAGAGTGGATCCTGGGTAAAGCATCTCCACTATAAACAAATAACACAGCTCGATGGAGAAATAACTGCCCTCTCAGACAATTCATTAGAGAGAGTTCAGACCCAGCGGAGCCATGGTCTTCAGCTTGTCCATCCAGAACTTTTCACGACGGAGTCTGGACTCCTTGCTCTGGACAAAGACCTGTTCGAGGATGATGCATCTGACATTCTCACAGGAATGTCCGGCCAAGTTGAAGTGCTCTGCCACCAGAGTCCCAGTGTTGTGCCTGATATGGGACCGGTGTAGAGTGAACCTTACGCTAACTGAGTTCTTTGTCTCTCCAACATACTGGGCGTTTCTACATAGTTCGCAGAACAGCAGGTAGATGACGTTAGTCGATCCACAGCATAGGTTCTGCCTGATGGTGAACCTCTCCCCCGTCCTGTCACTGGAGAACCCCGTGGCTTCCATCAGATGAAGACGGCAGGCAGCGCACGTCTTGGAACATCTGTGGCAGCCAGGATCCACATCACAGGGCAGGGCAGGAGGAGCTGAAGGCATCAGCAAATCTCTCAGGGATCTGCTGTTCCGTTCTCCCAGGATGGGGGGTTCAAGAGCCACTTTCCTCATCCTGGCGCTCTGGTGGAGGGTAGGCAGACTGTCCCTGAGATATTTGCTGAGTGGAGGGTTGCGGGGATTGTGGGTCACCACCATGGGAACTCTCCCGGCTTTCTTTTGTGGCTGGTACTCGAGTGTACTCCCTCGTTGTGTTGCTTTGGCCTTCTCTCTTCCCTTTTTGATAGCCCACTCTGGATAGCACTTCTTTTTGAAGTTGTTGGCCATTGTGTTGCACTGGCGTTCAAAGTCCTCATCGTTGCTGCAAAGGCGTCGAAGTCGTAAAAACTGGCTTGATGGTATGCCGTTTACGCAGTGCCTTGGATGACTTGAGTTGTATGGAAGGTAGGCTTTGGTGTCTGTGGACTTGACAAAGAGGCTTGATGTTAAGTAGCCGTCTTCGATCTTAATGAGAATGTCAAGGTTTATAATACTATTGGAGTTGCTGATGGTATATGGTTGGGTGGATAATATTATATACAAGATGATATATATATATATATATAACAGTATAAACGTAGGTGCCAGGTGTTCCCATTGAAGAACAAAAAATGGTTCACCATGAGAGCTTTGTTCATTGGTGGGCATTAAACTTTCCTCTCCGCCATATATTGATAGTTTGCTTGAAATTTAAAAAACAAATAAGGTTGAATGAGGAGAGAGGGCCCGTATATATATTGTTATATATTGTATATATATATATAGACTATATATATATAAAATAAAGAGAGTATAAATATAAAATAAAATATAATAAAAATAAAACATTTAATTCCAAGACAAGAAGCAATTTTGGTTATTTTAGTTTATTTAATGTCCTAACGTTTCGGCGTCTGCCTTATTCCTAGGAACACATGACCAAAGGTGAATCGTCATATTCTCTAAATTACGTACAAAAATTACTTCAGCAATCTTTAGGTAATGATTATGCAGTATGTAGTATTTAGGGTAACACATGACTTAATCGATTTGGGGCAATCAATCCCCCCCCCCCCCCCCTCTCTCTCTCTCTCTCTCTCTCTCTCATTGCTCTCTCTCTCTCTCTCTCTCTCTCTCTCTCTCTCTCTCTCTTTCTCTCTCTCTCTCTCCCCATCTGTAATTTTAAGACTATCTTCAGTGCCAACATTAAAGCTACAAAATAGGCTCCTTTGTGTTTAACATACAACCACATAGTCTATGCTCACTCATACTCATGTACATGCACGCAAATACACACGCCAACATATTCGCCCATTATTACACATATGCGCATCACAGACACACGCCTCTTCATACACACATAATAATATTAAAGGACTCGCCATAGTCATACTCCATTTAAAGCTAATGCCTAAAATTAGTTTCCAGTACATGTATGCACAGATAAACTCATGCATGCATTCCCATACACAAACATCTCCAATCATAAACACATACATACGTACACATGTGCATGGAATAGCATACACACATCATACACACATGCACACACATATGCATACACGCACGCATATTTCACACACGCACACAGAACACACACAGCACACAGACACACACACACACACACACACACACACACACACGCACACGCACACACACACACACGCACACGCACACGCACACGCACGCACACTGCACACTCTGGGCACACACACACACACACACGCACACACACACACAGTCACACACACAGAGTCATGCACGTACACATATGCACGTACACACACCAATTGTTCTATGCACACATTTACATTAGTTTGTGTCTATTACATTCGGAAAAACAAGGTTCACTGTCTCATTGTCAACTCGTTCTGTTATCTTTGAGTCTTGCTTCTTAGCTGTCTAAACGTTCTCTCTAAGTCTGCTCATCTCGGTCTCTCTCTAGTTCTCTCTCTCTCTCTCCCAGTTCACTCTTCTCCTCAGCTCTTGAAGATAGCAACTGTGATTATTACTTTAATGATCGAAGTGGAGGGAGAGGGAGAGAAGGAAGGTAGAACACAAAAGTGTTGTCCGTTTGTCTGTGTGTACATTTATGTGTGTGAGTAGAGGAGTGATCATGTGTGTGTGTGTGTGTGTGTGCGATGTGCGTGTGTGCGTGTGCGTGTGCGCGTGTATGCGCGTGTACGTGAGCGCGCGTTTGTGTGTGCACAAGTGTGTGTATGTGTGTGAGTGTCTGGTGTCATGTGTGTGTGTGTGTGTGGAGGGGATTTTGTCTTGTGCATGTCTACACAATTTATATGGAACTAGTTCTGCATGCAGCTAGGTGTCCTCCCTAACTGTATGTCAATTGATTACTCTATGCAACGCATATACTATGGCATCCAAAAAATGATTCCAAGTGATGTGCAAAAATACAAACATTATCATAGATGCATCCGATGCCCAAGGTGGTCGCACAAGGGGGGCGAGGAGGGGGAATCATAAACTTCATGTCACAATGTTCCAATAGCAAGGGAATGCTAGAGGAGATTAAACATTCAGGATGTAAATGCCACCATCCCAAACAACATTGGTCCGACATAGGGGGAAGGTGAAGGTGGGGAAGGTTCACCATCCCAAACAACCTTCATCCCACATGAGGGAGAGGGGGAGGTGGGGAAGGTCCACCATCCCAAACAACATCCATCCCACATGAGGGAGAGGGGGAGGTGGGGAAAGTCCACCATCCCATGCAACATTCATCCCACATGAGGGAGGGAGAGGGGGAGGTGGGGGAGGTACACCATCCCAAGCAACATTCGTCCCACATGAGGGAAAGGGGAAGGTGGGGAAGGTCCGCCATCCGGAGCACCACTCATCCCACATGAGGGAAAGGGGAAAGCTGGGGGAGGGGGGGGGGTGTCACCGTCCCAAACAACATTCATCCCACACGAGGGAAAGGTTAAGGTGGGGGAGGTACACCATCCCAAACAACATTCGTCCCACATGAGGGAAAGGGGAAGGTGGGCGGAGGTACCACCATCCCAAACAAACCTTCGCCCACATGAGTGGAAAGGGGAATATATATAATATATGTGGTACATTATTTTCTGATTCTGTGTCAGAACACTAGAAGAAATCGTTAAAGTTGAAATGAAATTATTGAGTTTCTGTCTTTAGGTTCACAAACTTATATATTGACACAAATAAAGATTTTATTAAAGCAAATATATATATGAGGAAAGTTTTAATGTTGGTGTTGTTTCTCTTCAATTCTTGTACGTTGATATATGTGGATATAATAATATATATATATATAAAAACTATAGAGATATGATATATATATATAGATATATTATATAATACATATTATAATATATATTATATATATAATATATATATGAGTAATTGATATAACTAGAGCAAGCAAAAACAAACAAAGTTTCAACTAAACACAGTTTCATAATTTAATAAAATTTTCGTAGGAATACGCACACACCTTTTCAATCTCTGAATATTGTCGTGACAGTGTGAAAGACATACAAAACATCCTCGATTAATAGAAAACGTAAAGAAACGATATAATAAAAGAAAGACAAAAAAGAACACTTAAATAAGAGGTGAACTATGAAATTCATTTTCACGAGGCATTTTTCTTCCCCCGAATCCACTTTCCGTAAGTTTCCACGGTCCCATCCATAACGACCCAACCTCTGCGCTTGGGTTGATCTCCATGAAACATGCCTCATATATATACTCTTCAAAAAGTGTACAGAAGAACAGTATGTGTTGTATACTACATTTCATCCCCTATCTATTAACCAAGACAATCCCAAGTAAAATGTATTATCCATATCATACATGTAAAACCAAAAACCCCCAAACACGGTAAATCACATTCATTAACATAATACAATGAAAAAGAAAGTCCTTTCAATAACAGACAAGTTATATGTGGAATCCAGTTAAAATAACCACAAGACTCTAATATTTAATTCGGTTGTATATTCGGATTTGTTGTATCCATTAAAATTGAATGAAAAAATGAAATTACGGGTGGTTGTAGTGAGATCTAAAACATGTTGCTTATTTGTGTGTTTTGCTTGCATACTTTGGATTTGACTGTGTATGCATGGTTGTGTTCGTCACGCGCACATGTGGTGTACATGCGGCATGTAAGAATTCTTTCCATACTTTTTGTGCGTCTATTAGAACAAGTCTAGGATAACATTGTTTCAGGGATGTAAAGTAGGTCTGTAGGCCAGGGATAATATTGGTTATAGGAGATGTGACGTTTTATTGCGTTCATTTTCTGTTATTATAAAATTGTTATTTAAAGTGGGACAGTCATATCTCTATTCTATTAGCGGCTGCTAACAAAAATGCTATCCAGATTTCTTTCCCATTTTTTTACATAACGTCTGATGATGTTTGCTAACAACATGATATCGGATTTCTTCCCCATCTTTTACAAACCGGTTCTGTTAGCGCGTTTGTTACAAAACGAAATCCTGATTCTGCTTGCCTTTCTTTTACCTTCTAGCACGGTGTGGACATCTTGCCTCGATTGAGGCTACAAAAAGTGTGCCAGAGTTACAGATCCAGGAATATCTCTTTTGTAACAGTTTCTGTCGTCTTCACACTATCAATTGCTATGATCTCCTAGAAATCCAAGGTTCTCCCTTCCCCTCCCTTCTTCCCCTTCATAGAGTATGGATGTGGCACTGTATGACATGTTTTGACACTGTACATTTAGTTGTCTTTTTCAACTGGTGACGATTTATGTTCGCCCAGCGAAGCTTAGTTCTTAGTAGACCCTACATTAGCGTTCGGGTGAATTTTACATCTGAGACATAGATGACATCTTTGATGAACATGTTAATGTTTTCGGATGGCCAGACCCTTCTGTCCCATGGTGAATTTATGGGTTTCGTGTCCATTTCCGTGCAGGAATGTGTCGCACCTTTTAGCTTTGCACGGTAAGTAACCTGTTCCAAGTGCGGCCCATGTTCACAAACCTTTTTGGTGCCGTGGGTTTATAGAGTTCCCCTAGGTTTATCTTGCCTATCGCCGCAATGATTGGTTTTCTGGAAGACCTTTCTTGTTAGTGGGGTTTGTGTACAAGATATGAAGGTTTTTCGGAAATCTCGGCTTCGATGGGTATCTTGGTCGAAATTAGTGACCCAAGTAGTTCTCCGGTTTATCTTCGACGTTTGATCTTATTCAACTTATCCTGTCCTACGGGCACCTTTCCAGAGTTTCCTTTGCGCCCTCTCAAACTCCCCCAACCCGACATAGCAAAAAATTTGCTGTTACTCTTCAATCTTTCGCTCAACTTTCCGATCTTCGCTGACAAATCATCGAAGCCTTGAGCCCACACTCGAATAAGGCCTTTAAAAAACGGAAGGGCATGCAGCTATGCGGGGAAGGTACGCGTGATTGTGTTTGGAAGTACACATCTGTATTATCATACCTCGAGAGCTTAAGCTAAA
>JAGGCT020000035.1:6471147-6488664 GCA_017654935.2 Phymorhynchus buccinoides
CACTCACATTCGCGCACACGCCCACAAATTACATACATACACATAAACATGACACACACACATGCACAAATGACATAGAAACGGACATAGCCTACATCACACCGAAGGGGTCGAAGCCGACAAGTAGCGTCAAGTGATCACAATAAATTGATGCGAGAAACACCACACCAACCACACCCAACCCACACACCACCCCCAAACCTCGCGCAATCACATTCCACGGAGCACACACTATGGAGACACAAAACGATAAGGGTACGATACACGCACAAGAACGCTCCAACACCCCACAAACACATGCACACACACACGCACGTATGCGCGCATGTACACAATGGTGTTACATGTACATGGTCTCATTATGTAGACATTTTCATATAACACTGATGGTAACGATCTCCACAATATGGTCTCATTATGTAGACATTTTCCTCTCTTAACACTGATGATAACGATCTCCACAATATAGTCTCATTATGTAGATATTTTCCTCTCTTAACACTGATGATAACGATCTCCACAATATAGTCTCATTATGTAGACATTTTTCTTTCTTAACACTGATGATAACGATCTCCACAATATGGTCTGATTATGTAAACATTTTCCTGTCTTAATGATGATAACCATAATGCACTCAGTTGGTACAAACGTTGGTGTCCGGCATAATTATTAAATAATAATTCATCATCAAGAAAGACGTATAAATTGTTCTTTTGTTGGCCGTTTCTTGTTTGTTTCTTTGGTGTGCTTTTTAGCGGGGAAGTATTTCTTTGTTTTGTCCGACCTTGCTAGCGTCCGTGCGTTGTCCATCCACTCGGACAAGCACACCCAAATAAGCAGGCGAGGGAACTTTGCGTTATTCTCGTTATTAAAACCCTTTCGTAAAAATAGTTTCCCTACCTTCTTGAAGTTCTGTGCTTGTAACTTCTAATATATCACTCTCTTTGACTCTGCTTTTCCTCTTTGCTTTCTAACATTTCTTATAAAAATTTCTGACTTATTAATAAATCATGCGATACTTACATAGTAAGTTGAAGAATCGATCAGGATTTGACCGATCCGATTATTGCAGCAAGGAGGAGGAAGGATAGGGAACAAGGAGCAGGAATGTCATAGTCCAATGAATAGAAGGGGCGCATGCGTACTCGTCACACTTCAGGAACAAGTATGGTCAGTAATTGGATACGAGTATAGGTATGTGGTAAAGATGTTCACCCTACCGTAAGATAGATAAGATTCCATAAATATAAGATTGGGTGAGGAATTGGACTATGTACATTGAGTGGGATTGGACTATGACGTTCCTGCTGCATACAATCAGTCAAATCCTGATCAATGCTTCAACTTACTATGTAAGTATCGCATGATTTATTAAATTGACCTCAGCATCTCGCTGAGACGTCAGTCCAATGAATTTTTAGAGCAATTACTGGACCATACTCCCCCCCCCAATCAAATTGGGGGATGGAAAGGAGATTTGGAACTTACAGTTTCTCTTCAGCCTTTTATGCATGTACGATTGAAGGGAGGAGACTTGGACCAAATTAGTGTGTTGGCGTTCTCTTGTAAAAGCGGACGTGAATGTTGACTCAGCTGACCAGCCGGTTGCCTTCATGATGGTCTGTATGGGTGAGGCCCCGAGCAGCTGCTTTCGAAGTGCTGGCTCCTCTCGACACTATTGGTGCCCAAAAGAAGTGTCCACACCTGATCTAGTGAGCACATCTCTCAACCACCTCGCTAGCGTATCGTTAGTAATCGGCTTGTGAGGTTTCTGGTAGCTGATCAGTAACTTTTGTTCACTGCCACGTAGCTACTTTGTCCTTGAAATGTAGTGTTTTATCAGCGTAACCACACACAGGCTAATGTTATTTGGGTATGCTACAAATTCTAGTGGTGCAAGGTGCTTCCTTTTCCTTGATTGCTTTAATAGAGAGTCTATGTAAAACACACATTTGTTTTCCCTTAGCCGCATTTTTCCTAATGATAAGCACAATAAAGTTTGACATAGTTGTCCAGACAGAACGGCTAAAAGCATGGCTAGTTTATAAGAAGGACACTGTGAATGATACAGAAAGGTGGAAATGCATAGAAACACACACTCCATGACACATTAAATGCATCTACAGCAACGGAATCTGAGTCAGGTCTATAAGAGACATACTGATCTATTTGTTTATTTAGTCTAGAGGCAAACAAGTCTATTTCTGGTTGCATATCCAGTAAGCACAAAGCATCAGAAAGAATAGATGAACTCAGTTTCCATTCTGCATCTAGGTTCATTTTTCTGGACTCCTCATCAGCTTCTTTGTTTATTTTACCCGGCACATATGCAGCAGAGAGCCTTATATTGCGTTCAATGCAAAAGTCCCAGATCTGATGTGTTAATTCATTGCATGTCTCTGAATGACTGGTTCCCATCTTTGACACACAAGCAACAGCAGTTGTATTGTCCATCATAAGCCTAACATGTACACTTGTTTTGTTTGCAGTCCAGCCTTTAATTCTAATACATTAATACTGTCCTGTGCTTCATTGGGGTTCCACTGACCCCCTGTCTTTCCTAAGGTGCTTGAGCATCCCCAGCCCGTAAGAGAAGCGTCTGTATAAAGAATCAAGTCTGGTTTACGGGGTCTGATTCAATATCATTCTCAGAGGTCATTATGTTTTCTTTCCACCATAGCACTTCTGTCTTTGCTTTATCTGATAAAGTCAGAGTGGCATCATAATTGCCCTTATGTGCCTGCAATGCATCATCTTTGTCTTTCTCCATGCATCTCGTACCAGTGCGTGTGGTGTGTGTGTGTGTGTGTGTGTGTGTTGTTGTGTACGTGCGTGTATATATGATATATAAGTGTATATGTGTGCTGTTTGTGCGTATGCTTACAACATTGCGTGCGTATGTGTGTGCGCGCGCGTGTGAGTGTGTCTGTAGGTCTCCTCTCTCTCTCCTCTCTCTCTCTCCTCCTTCTCTTCTCTTCTCTCTCTCTACTCTCTCTCTCTCTCTCTCTCATCTCCTCTCCACATCATCTCTCTTTCTCTCGCTCTTTTTCAGCTTTTCAATTGGTAACATAAGCAACAAAACAAAGCAAGCCCGCAAACAAGTGTGAAGTGACGTTTTACTTGTTCATTCACATGAGTCAACAAAATAAACAACTGAAATAGTTTCCCCACCTTCTGGAGGTTTTGTGCTTGTAACTTCCTCTGGTCTGACTCTGCCTTTTCCCTTTGCTTAATATCATATCATCTACTATCTTTCTGACTTATTGGCCCCCGTCTCCTGCCCTTTTTCCAACACAATCTTCCAAATATCTTTTTCCTTTGAGCTGCTCCGAAATCGGAATGTGTCGGCTAAACGCAGCGGGGAGTACCAGTGAAAACTCTCCCTGCTCAAAAAACGGACACATGCTTACCTTACCAAGTAGGGCTATGTGGCCTGGGACACACAAAGGAAGAAGATATACAGATGATTGGATTGTCCTTTTATATTTTGCTGTTTGCGTGTTTTTGCTGTTTTCGTGTGTGTGTTCGCCGAAAAAATCCCGTTGTTTTGTTGTGTTCTCTTGTCAATAAAATTAACCGTCACATTACTTTTTGTGGTGCTTGTGTTTGTTGTAGGCCTATATTCTAGTGACGTTGCAGTTTCAGGTGTTTTTTTTATAGTGGTGTGCAAGTCAATATTATTTTCTACCTTTAAAATTAACCAATTTAATTATTAAAACAATGACGTCTCACTGTGGCTGCCATGGGGTAAGAACGAAACAATCAACGTGTATTGTGACCACAATCAGTGAAGGCGACAGGTGCGACTCCCTCAACCAGCCAGATTAATTCACACTGTTAGATTAGTTCGCTGTGGCACGGCTGGCGTCAGGGCCGTTGCTATAGTAATGTTTTGATCTTCAGCGTCACGCGCGCACGTGCACATGGGTGTAGACACACCGACGAACGCACCACACTACATTACACATCCTTGTGCGCGTGCACACACACACACACACACACATCACACACACCACACACACACACACACACACACCACCACACCACACCACACACACACACTACACAGAGGGGTCTTTTGTATAAATAGTTCCGCCTACATTCTGGAAGTTCTATGCTTGTAACTTCCTCTAATCTTGTCACTCTCTTTGACTCTGCCTTTTTCCCTTTTGCTTGTTTGTGATCTACTATCTTCATACCTTTCTGGATCCATCTCCAGCCTTTTGTTTTTCAAGAAACACTTTCAAAAAACATTTCCTCCAGCCGAAGCCGGACTCGCTGGGCCTAACTATTTCTTAATTAGGCGCATAACGGCTAGCACATGACGCCTCTGCGCTCATAATTGACAGGAAACTTTCTGAGGCGACCGAAGAAGAACACACAAGAACACACACTGCGGAGGACCTGGCAAATGCAGGTACGTACACGATGGAACCTCGGTCGTGATCACAAAAAAAGGAGGACCTGGCAAATGCAGGGTAAACAAATGGAAACCCTGTCTGACACAACAAGGAGGAATGGAGCCGGCAAACGCAGGTAAACAGATGGAGACCTAAGTGTCTGACACCAAAAAGGAGAGACCCGCCAAATGGCATTTTGGTAATCAGATAGGAGTTTCGAACTTTCAGTCTTCTGTTAAAATGAAGATGCATAACATATGATTAATAATTAAATAAAAAGATTTTTTTTTGTAAAATTAATCGACTAATTTGTAAGTTTAAAAAACAAAACAAAACAAAAACGAGTTCCTTTCGTGCGAAATATATCTTTTGTAAACTTTGATTTTAAAAAACTCCCTTGTTTTGCAGAGTGCATATCTTGTATTAATCTCATCTTTAAATTGAAGCAAATCTACCACCATGTTGCCGAGATATAGTAAGAAAAAGCAAAACTCCAGATTCCAGACCCTCCGATTTTCAGTTGTTCCACTGATTTAAAATTGACCTTGACCTTTGAGTTGTTGGACTTCCTAATTGGTATACATAATTCGGAAGCACCATAAGCCAAACCACCGTTCATATTCATCCGATGAAGTTTTCAACTCTCCTATGTTGACCAGTGCCGGAGATATGCCTCAAAATAGACTTTTGGATTTCAAGGTTATACATTAAGTCAATTGAGCTTAATAGTTCATGTTCGGATATATTTCCATTAAGGTGGCATACCACCACACAAAATTTTGTGTTCCCTTTTTTGTTTACCGCGGCACAATTTTGTACCGCTACGACAAATGTTGGGGTGGGGGGTACCCCTGTTTGGAGGGGGGAGGAAGATGCGGTAGCGACAAATTGTATCGTTACGACAAATTGTACTGTAACACGGCCCTTCTCCAAGGGCACATGCACATCTGTCCTCTGACAGCTCATTTAGTCATAGTATAAACATGTGCCTTAACATGTGCACTAAATTAAATGCATTTGTAAAATTATTTGATCTTATTGATTGTTTTATTCAAAAAGCAGAATTTAAAAAATCACAATGTTTCTGAAAAGTAACCAAACACAATGTGTGATTTTTGGTTAAACCACAGAGCATACTAGAATGAAGCACTGACAGGAGTAAATACTTTTCCCCCAGCAAGCTGTCATTTGTCAATGACAAATACACTGACAAATACAGCAGAACAATAAAGCATAGCATTTGATGAAAACAAATATGGCAATCTCTCTCTCTCTCTCTCAAGTCTATGACTCTCTCTCTCTCTCTCTCTCTACGCTCTCATCTTCACTCGCTCTCTCTCTCTCCTCTCTCCTCCACATGCTCATTACATTCCTATACAATCACCATTTAATGAAGTATATCACCCAAAAACTCGCCATCCACCCCTCGACCTACAAAAAATAGAAAAAGAAAAATGAGGCCAAAAAGAAAGTATCAACACTTACATCGCAGAGGCAATTTTGACACATTTGATGTCTTTACAAAAAATGATAATAGGAATATTTATCAAATAGTAAACAGCCATGGGATACAAAGCAGCTCTTAAGCCGCAGAACAAGCCCTAGCAACAATAAGTGGAAAATACTACTAACTACTACTACTACTACTCAACTACGACTACTACTACTTTACTGGACGACTACTTACTACTTACTACTTACTACTACTACTTACTACTACTTACTACTACTAAATACTAAGTACTAATAATATTATAATAATAATAATAAACAATGGATCTACTTACATAACGATGTTTAAAAAAAATCGGAGCTTTTAATATATTATTATCGGGCACAAAGCGCTTTAAAGCCATTATTGAAACACTCACACACGCAAAACAGACACACACGCAAAACAGACACCCACGCAAGTACGTGCACGCACGCGAGGGAACGCCGTTCTTGCACAACAGAATAGCACAGACCCACATCACATGTAATCAAACACCCAGAAGACACCATTCTCACTGACAACGCTTGTACAAACATGCGCGCACGCACCAACATAAACACAAAACACACACAAACACACACGTGCACTCACATACACAAAAAACACTCTATACACTAACAGACACAATACTAGCATACACTCCGCAGGCTTTCCCCTCCCCTCGAAATCACAATCTCTCCTGCGCACACATACACTCATACACATGCAAGAGCACATATACCCACACAGAACACACAACACACACAACACTCACACACCTGCTCGGAAGCGCATGCATGTGGAGCGCACGGCACACTCACACTCGCGCACAAGCTCACAAATTACATACATACACATACACATGACATACACACATGCACAAATGACATACAAACGGATCATCAAGCCTACATAACACAATCACAATTCAACACAGTACACACACACCACACGCACACACACACACACACAAAAACACAACACACACACACACAACACCCACACCCAACACACACACACACACTATGAGGGTGCACGTATGCACGCATGTACACAATGGTGTTACATGTACATGGTCTCATTATGTAGACATTTTCATATAACACTGATGGTAACGATCTCCACAATATGGTCTCATTATGTAGACATTTTCCTCTCTTAACACTGATGATAACGATCTCCACAATATAGTCTCATTATGTAGATATTTTCCTCTCTTAACACTGATGATAACGATCTCCACAATATAGTCTCATTATGTAGACATTTTTCTTTCTTAACACTGATGATAACGATCTCCACAATATGGTCTGATTATGTAAACATTTTCCTGTCTTAATGATGATAACCATAATGCACTCAGTTGGTACAAACGTTGGTGTCCGGCATAATTATTAAATAATAATTCATCATCAAGAAAGACGTATAAATTGTTCTTTTGTTGGCCGTTTCTTGTTTGTTTCTTTGGTGTGCTTTTTAGCGGGGAAGTATTTCTTTGTTTTGTCCGACCTTGCTAGCGTCCGTGCGTTGTCCATCCACTCGGACAAGCACACCCAAATAAGCAGGCGAGGGAACTTTGCGTTATTCTCGTTATTAAAACCCTTTCGTAAAAATAGTTTCCCTACCTTCTTGAAGTTCTGTAGCCAGTGATCAGTGTCACTGACCATGGTCACTTTGGCCTATTTCACTGTTTGACTGCAAATTAGTGTAGTAGGAGTTTCATGAACAGTACCACTTGACCACTTGGTCCAAAAGACATCAAAATCTGTTCATTTGACCTCCTAATATACGGATTTGTAGTCAAAAATGTACAATTATGACAAAGTGACCACTGATCATTGAACTGTCCACTGGTCAACGACATCAACATTTTTCTTTTCAACTCCTAATACACTAATTTGCAGTCAAACAGTAAATTAGCCAAAGTGACCAGTGTCAGTGTCAGCTGTTATTCATTGAGTTTAACAATATTCTTTTTAAATGAGAACTTGTCAAGAATGATTTTTTATAACTCCAATTTCATTTTGGACAAAACGGGGCGGTTTCAAAATCGGGCGCCATTTTTGTCCAAACGCCGTTTTGTCTATAGACAAACTACGCCGGATTGTTTTGTATAGCCGCCTTTTTGTCCAAATCATAAAGAAAATTTGGACCAAACGCAGAACATTTCGACAAAACGGCGTTCCAGCCCCGCCGTATGCAAAACGGCGAATTGGACAAAACGGCGGGCACAACACTCAAGGATTCTAAACACACACACACATACCAACACACACACACGCACGCGCACGCGCACGCGCACGCGCACGCGCACAGCGCACGCGCACGCGCACGCGCACGCGCACACGCACACGCACACGCACGCACATACACACACGCACACCACACACACCACACACACACACTGCGCGTTTAACGCACACTCACTCATGCACGCTTGCATGGAGAAACAGAAAACAGAGGGACATAGAAAGACAAGAAGAGACGGTGAAAAAGCAAGTGACGAAACCCCCAGAAAGAAAGTAGCACTGGAGACAATCCGTGCTGTAAGGGTCTACACAGGTGTCATCCTTGCAGCGAGACATCTGTGCGCCACAAGGTTTTAGCATGAATTTTCATCATTCTTGAAAATCATTGCAATAAAGCTTTATACCTGTAGTATAAGTTAAGGCCAACTAGCACCATTTAATCGATTACGTGTTTTGTGTTCGTGTCAAGCTCAGTTAAAGCATTTGTAACAATTGCCCAAAATGTAACCATGTTACATTTTTGGGCTGTCAAGGCTGACCAAAATGTAAACAATTGTTACATTTGGGCCAATTGTTATATTTGGGCAGAATTGAGCTGAGGCAATGGATATATTACTAGTCGACTATCTACGAACGAAACAAAAAGTAGCTGAATAGATTCTGGCAATGATAGAACCGTCGTAGAAGATAGACTAATGTCATGTTTGTGACAGTTGTAAATCCAATAGTGCATTAATTGTAATGTTTACCGTTTCAAATTCTAACAGTTTCATTGGTGATTTTACTGTATTACAGTGATTAAGAAAACAAAATGCAACCTCTACATCGAATTAATTTAATGAATAGATCTGCACTACAGCTACTGTTTGAAAACGGGTTTTTTAAATCCCCTTTTCGGGAAAACGAAATAGTTCGTTTTTTAAAAGTAATTTCTCATTATGGTACCCTAGTTGCAGGTTAATATAGTAAAATTCCATTATTTCTGCATTCCCAGCGAATTCTGTGACAATGGACAATAGTCCCGCTATTGCAGGTCAGTGAAATAATTTTCTACCATATTAGAATGCACCTAAGACGCTTCGTGAAAATTTAGAGTTGCTTATTCCATTACTCGTCAATACAATAGAAACAGAAGCTTGAAACAGCAGGATGCGAAGTCCAGTGACCTGCAAACATTTTAAAAGAAAAAGTAGGGGTGTCCAGTGCCACAACTGATAAAACTTGCAAAGATGTGAACCCCAAAATATACATTACATCATTTAGAAATGACCGTTGTGTTTAAGTGCTGTATTCTGCTCAAACACACGAGGCGAGAGCGGGGGATCTACCTGATGGTAAGTGACTTTCCCCTGTTTTGACCGATTGAATTAGCAAGAAGATACTCCCACACACCAAAATTACTTCCTTTATTATTTCGGAACAAATCCTATTGGATTGTCCCTTCTCTACTATCGTTGTTCGCCTGTTTTTGTGCTATTTCCAAAAGCAGTTTTTAATTGTGTGTAGAATAACATGAACATTAACAAAAACACTGAAGCCATGACAAAGAGGTGAAATAGCTTTATAAACAGTAGGAAATGCAAGTAGTACATGCGGGGAGAGCGAGAAATATAAGGGTGTGTCGAAAAAACATAGCCCAGCTTTCCAGACTACGATACACTCGCCTTGTTTCTCTGAGTATTTATCGTAGACGACAGACTGCACTCGCCTTGTTCTCTGAGGGTATGTATCGTAGACGACAGACTAGCATCTCGCCTTGTTCTCTGAGGGTATTTATTCGTTCACCGTATTTCAGTACTGTTTACCATAGCAAAGATCGTTCATGTCAAACTCATCTCCACGCAGGACCCGATCATGCACAATGCAGTCTTTGATCCCGTCCACAGACAGTAATTGCCCAAGAACGGAAACAAAGCATAGAAGAAAGGCAACAAAACGAGAGAGTAGTTCAGCGGAAAGCTCGGGCTTCTGGAGTTCACGACCTCACGCGCGCTCGTGCCAAGGGACCACTTGGACAGACAGGAACAGGAAGGAGATTGGCCGCGTGCGCATAACCTAGGTGAGGAGAAGAACCTAGAGGGCGCAGGAATGGCCTAAGAGAGAGTATGTTGTCGAGACAGAGAATGCAAAAGACTAGTGCTACCTTTCAAGCTTGGCGTTGCTGAGCAGAGCATTGTTTGGCACCAATACAGCGCCAAATTGAAAGGTACAGTTTCGTCAGTTTCCTATCAAATATGTAGTGCTTCCGGCGCATTACATTAACAAGGGAGATGGGAAGTGTTCGCTCGTACTCGGAAGTAAGTTTCAAACGATCATACTGATACATTTTATAATTAAGTTCCAAAAACAAATTGACCCTAGTTTCTGGGTTTTCCATTCATTTTTTTCTCTCTCTAATTCTTTACCTTCTGGACAACAAAGACCTGATGATTTTATAAAAAGAATATCTAAGATACGAGTTGATTATTAATTATTACATTAATAGAAAAGGACTAAATGTCGACGGCTCCTAAAACATCACCCAAAAAACCGACAATACTGTGGACAAATTATGCCTTAATAGTAATGTAGCCATATAGCAAATGAGTTTTCATGCTTAGAAAGGCTTCTAGCGAAAACTGTTAATAATTTTTCCAAATGCCGGCTTCTTAACCTAAAGTGACGCAATGAAATTGAATACTAATTTGGTCTTGTTTCCTTGCAAAGAATAAAAACGCAATTTCCTGTTTTACAATATGTAATGACAGTGCAGTGGTATATCTTCGTTTTCTTAGTGCTATTGTCCGTACTTTGGACCCCAGGGGGCCTAACGTCGGTCAGTTTAGTTTTTGTTTGTTAAATCAGTCGAATACATTTGATTTTTTGAGATTAAGAGAACCTAAATTAGCAAAATATAGAACATCGTATTCTCTATTTCAGTGTAGTTCTTTGGAAATGGTTGCTCACCTTATTTATTTTGAAGCTTTTAACAGATTTAGGCTACACAGTCTGACCCTACGAGGTCTTCACTCGCAGTGAAGAACATCCAAATTTAAACTTGTTTCCCCCCCCCCCCCCCCCCCCCTCATACCACTCCAGCACAGCGTCACAGAGCGCTGATAAAACGCAGCATTTAGGAAAACCGACCCGTTCAGAATGGTCTGGATGTCTGGGCGCTGGACATTAGTTTTGTGTGATTGTAACGTCCGCTGATGACAGTGCATAGAAAGGTATACTATACTATGGTATCGTGCTTGTCGGTTATTGCACTTTCATCTTGCAGCCCTTTATTAGCACTACAGTCCTGCTTGCTACACTACCGCAACAAGTACACAACACGCCCACCTCTCTTTTCGTGTCGGAGGCCCTTCACCACCACCATGGGCCATTTCGTTTGCTCATTTATGTACTGTCTGGCATTTACTACAAGTTAGTTGTAGCCCTGTCTGGCTTCTCTTTGTCCCTGTCCAATCTATCTCTTTGTGTTCTGTCTCAAGCATCAGCCTTATTTTGATAGCTAATATGCCCTAGGGTGTGAGCCATCGCTTATGGAAATCACTTCATACTGAAATAAGGTGAGCACATTTGAGTGTTTCTCAGAGAAGAAAAATATATAAGACCATGAAAAAAAAAGTTCGCAACAATAGTTGCGCACTTGCCTGTCGAATTAATTATTTATTCGCAATCATAGCAAATGGGTTTAGCAACAGTAGCATTGCGCCCCTTAACTGAATTTAACCAATTAGGCAACAAAAACTAAAAATAGTAGTATTTGGAACGTCTGTGACTGGCATAGTTTATTTAGTCGTGAGAAGCAGATCAAATCCTCGTCAAGTGCGCACCAAGCACACACACACACGCATGAAAATTGGAAAATAAAATCACCAGGCCTGTATTCACGTTGTATATCAACGTGAATATAGGCTCCCCAGGACTTTTGTTTATACTTCTGCGTCTACTAAACAAAGTAAGTGTGTGTGTGTGTGTGTTGTGTGTTGTGTGTTTGTGGTGTGTGTGTGTGTGTGTGTGTGGTGTGTGGTGTGTGTGTGTGTGTGTGTGCTTGCGCATGCATTTTCGCATGTACGTGTTTTGTGGTGCACAAGTGTAAAATAACATTTATTTATTTGTGAGGCATTTTGTGATACACATACCATGCGAGACAGTCAAACTTGGACGAAGAGAGCCCACGCAAGCAAACACAGATTTCAGTTGATCAAAGATCAGAGCCGAAACGTGTTTCAATTCCAAGTACAAACGAAAAACACCCTCGCCTTCTTTTGATATGACAGCAACTCACACATTCATAAATTAACAAATAAAACAATGTGAGTGACACTGCATAAATAGAAATATTGTGTTTTCATGGACAAACAATAAGAACTGCATCAATTGAACTAGCAGCAACAGAAAGTGTAAAACCCTTGTATTCCCCTTTTGCAAAATAGTGCATAACTTTTGTGTGTCTTCCATATGAGGTTGCCTCCCCTTAAAAACGTTTATCAAAGATATCACTGAACAGGCCTAAATTGTTCATTTAGCAATTATAACATTGTTTAATGTAACCAAACAGTGGCTAGTGAAGGGCAATAACATTGTGACTAAAGGGTGCCACTGAAAGGACATAACAGTTATTGTTGGTGCTGCTGCTGTTGTTGCTGGTTTGTGTTATTAAACAATCATTACATAGTACTGAAGAGGGTCCTGAAATCCTTAACATTTTTATTAAACAATCGTAACATTTTTAACTAAGGAGGCCACTGAAAGGGCGTGTGTTTTTTCCTAAGCAATCATAAACATTGTAACTAAGAGGGCTCTGGCTGCAAGAGCCATACGATTAAACATTATACATCGAAACAAAGAGGGCGTTTCTTTTGCCTACTGAGAGACTGAAGAGGCTGATAGAGGGAGAAGCACGACAGAGACAAAGACAGATTGATACATGAGAAAGAGACTAGCGAAGAGATAGAGAAATTAAGAGAGAGAGGAGAAAGATACGAGAGAAAGACAACAGAGACTAAAGAGACATTATGTGAGAAGACGAATAAAATAGTAAGAGAAAAAATGAAACAAATAAGCCAGAGCCGCAAGAGGCTGGACACAAAAATACTTTAATTCAACTTCAGCAGCACAAGCAAATGATGAATAGACATAACTTTTGTTACACTAACTCTATTATTAAAACTAAACAAAGTCATGATAACATACTTAATTCAGTCATCTGGACCGCTTCGATTAGCCTGTGAAATCCTGACACTTGGGTGCACTGAAAGTCGTCCAGAGCGTTGTAGATCATTCTTACCGCCCTATTACGCCCGTCACTTGAGTGAACTGAGAGTGACGTCCTGCCTTCTTTAAGTTTTTGCTCCAACTAACCGTTTACAGATTAGTACCTCTGCGTCTGCCACTATGTAGATTGTGGTAAGGGTCAAATGGGTAATCTGTAGGCAGGCGAGTATAATGACGCGAGAGAGAACGAAGCGGAACAATAGGTGCGAGAAAACGCAACGAGAGACGCTGTGGACGATCGAAGGGGGTCCGAGAAGAGGAACCCTCTGTGAGCCACGACGGCGTAAAGTGAGTATATAATGTATGGGGTTTTAGAGTAGGTTTAGGGGTTGGGGGGAGGGAGGTATTAGTGTAGCTGACGTGGGAATACTTCAAATGGCGTCGCCCGCACAAACTTTTTATCCAAAAGTTTAGTGAGTAAGAATTGCTGTATCGTAAAACTGGTTCTATTGCCTTCGATTTGCTAACGAATTGGTTGTTTGATCGTGAATTTGAGTGATTTTTTGTCAAAATTATGTAAATGTTATGAGAGGGGTCAGTTTGATAAGTATGGTTGATTGTTTGTTGATGAATTTTCGAAATTGAGGCTGTTTTATTGAAAAGTTGTATTTCTCTTAGGAAGAAGAAGAACAGACGGGACATTTGCTAGTGGCCGCGAAGGATGCCTACGTTTTGATTTTAGTTAGAGGTATTGGGGCCAATGACCGTTTGCAAAAAACCAACACGTATGGCTTAGTGTGGAAAAGTGTTTGGTGTTGGGGGTTTGTCGTCGATTTATAACCTGATTCACTTACTCTAGAGACTTTGTTTCGTTTCGAAGATGCAATGAAAGTTAATTAAATGTTAAGTAGGTTAGGTTAGGGTCATGTGAATATATGCAAGAAGAGGTGTTGTGAGACAACAGCTGGAGAACTGGAAGGGAGAACAAGGAATGTTGACCCATTTGTTTTTGCATGTTTGCTTCAGCTTGATTTTTTTCATTTCGATTCTTTTTGCTGCATTGTTTTGTGACTGCTGTGATTTTGTTTCCAAAGCCTAATAGATGTGAATTAGAAAAAATATTATTACCTGGTGGATATTATACAACATTTCTTAGACATGCGCTTGAACCTGTGTAGGATCACGTGAGTGTTATAACATCAGTGACTATGATTAAGGGTGCTATATATATAACTGGGGTCTAGGCCACCTGGTCCCTGCATCTCGTTTTAGTTTCTTTCTTTTCTTTGGATGGGCTATTGAATTCGAGGCAGTACTTTGGCTAGGCTTGTGTTTGGCCTGTTTGAGGGGTCCTTTCCCTTGTCGGGGAAGACGTGTCAAACAAGACGTCAATCCTGTGAACTGTTCTCCACTATTGAAGACCAGCTTCAACAAAAACATCTGCAAAGGTCTCTGAATGATTTTGCTGTCTTTGGTTTTCATTGCAATGACCATCGCCTGTCCATCAATTGATAGAGTAAGGGTCACCCCCCCCCCCCCCGATCTGCTCTCCACATGGTCGGGACACTCACATAAGCAGTCAGAAACATCGCAAGGTTGCCTTGGGCTCCTGTACGGAGTTGTCCTTGACTTAAGTTAAGCCAAAGCCAAGGGTAGCACAAACAAGTGCATGTGTTGAGACACTTTGGCTCCTGTTTCTGGATCCCATGGCTTTCAGGTTCTCGCACTTCTGCAAAGCAATTGTCGAAACAACACCTGTTTCCAGCTGTGGTACGGTGGAGTTTGCAGCAGTTCTTTCGATCGAGTAGCTTAGTGCAGGGTGCTGAAGTCCAACCCACATGTTACAACATTTTTTGGTGTCCAATGCTTCTTCTAACCTGAGACGCTGTAACACAAATCCTGGGACATACTCCCAGATGTCAATCCTTCTTTGTCCATGTCATCATCCTCTTCATCTCAGGATTTCCCTCAAGCAAACTCTGCCCCAAACTAAGTTTCAGGCACATAAAAGTACGCTCAGACACGCATGCAAATCATTTCATTCCTCATTGAGCAACGAAACCAGTGGTACTTTGGTGTGTCCTTATGTCACAATCTGACATGAGTGCTAACATGTACCATCTCAAGGAATCTTTATCATGTGGTTTGTACTGGGGATCACCTTGGAATCCTCTCTGACCGGAGCTTTGAACCTTTAGGAGACAAGAAGCGCAGTGCATCTTTTATTATGGATGGTATGATGTCTATGATCTTTTCAACACAGGCTTGAAGTTTCCTCTTTGAGAGTGGTTATTTTGCTAGCAAACGAAGCTGGCCCTAGCAAACTAAGCTGCAACCTGCCATTCCAATTTCAAATACATGGAGTGGTTCTCATCAAGCGCTGGTTATTAGGTTAAATCCCTAAATATAGCTAAAGTTAACCATCGTTGCATTTGGGCAAATTTTCCACTAGCTAAATGCCTAATTCAACCCTAGTTAGCATACCAACTTTAGGCGGTTCCCCCCTGTACCTCTAAATCCAAAGCTTACAGTTAAGCCCACCAAAATGGCTGCTGTGTTAGATCAGAAGTGGTGGTGCAAAACTTCAATGAGATAAATAGAGATCTAGAGATAATTACAGTGTGGAAAAGTATCAAAGGATTCATTATTTCTGACCACAGCGTTCATATCAGTTGTTTTTTTAAAGAAGGGAAGATTTGATTGACTTTGCTACAACAAGAACTGTTCTCTGTCAAACTGAAGCAACAAGTGAGTCCCCTACTCCTCTGCATTTTGTGTGTTTATTTTTTGAAATGAATGTCAAGTCATGTTGGACAGAAAGCCTAATTTGTCGTAATGTAACCTTAAACCCCCCAATGTGTTGTGTTAGGTGGCTGGGCCAGACAGTGTGCTGTTTGCCTAGTCCAAGAATCAAGTACAGGCAAGAAAAATCAAGGTCATTTGCAGGCGTGGGCCACTGGTCCCTCTCCTCTTTACTTGCAAAAGTGTTTCGAGGTGTGTCCAGGAACACAAAGCTTATTCCTGAAAATGAAACAGTTCCTGACCTGCACTAACAACCATTGAATGACAAGAAAAATTGAAGAGTGAGTTTGCGCGAGGAGAGAGAGGAGAGAGAGAGTAGAGATAGAGAGAGAGAGAGAGAGAGAGAGAGAGAGAGAGGAGAGAGAGAGAGAGAGAGAGAGAGGAGAGAGAAGAGAGAGATGTGGATATGCATGGTGAAACACATTTTTATATATCCCAATCAGATTCGCTCTTTCAGTCTCTGTCCTCTCTGTTTCCAAGCGCTCTCTCGTGTAACTATTAATGTGTGTGTGTTGTGTGTGTTGTGTTGGTGTGTGTGTGTGTGTGTGTGTGTGTGTGTGTGTGGGTGGTGTGTGTGTGTGGTGTTTGTGTGTGTTGTGTGAATGAGAGAGAGACAGAACACGCGAGGGAGATATATATATATTTATAATAATGTGGAACTGTATCTGTTTGTAGGACGCCATGGTCCAGCCCATCTACATCCCACTCCTCCTCACTACTACCAACTACTCTCCCCACTCCATTTTCGAGCTACAAACCCATTCAATATCACCACCCCCAACCCCCTTATCACCCACGTGCGCCCCGCCATCTCCAAATGCAGAATCATCAAAACAATGACAAAAGGATATTTCACCTGTGGCTACCTGCAATGTCTTCCAAGTCCAAAAGAGAAAAGCAACATTTGCATCTTTGTGCTACCCTCCCTGCTCCATCCCCTTTCTTCACGTATCTTTCTTCCTTTCTCCTTTCTTATCTCTCCTCCCCTTCCCCTGTGTGTTTTTTTCTTTATTAGAATATGTATGGGGCGAGCAGAATGAGGGAACATTGTGCTGACTCATGGATTAAAATCAACATTTGCAAAATAAACTAGTGTATACAGCCAAAGCGTACAATAAAATAGGGAGAGAGAGAGGGTGAAAGACATCCGAGACAGAGAGAGAGGGGGGGAAGGGAGAGAAGAGAGAGGGAGAGAGAGAGAGGAGAGAGAGATGAATAGAAAGAGAGAGACAGAGAGAGAGGAGAGGGTAGAGAGAGAGAGAGGGAGAGGGAGAGAGAGAGAGAGAGAGGAGAGAGAGAGAGAGAGAGAAGAGAGAGAGAGAGAGAGAGAATTTTATTAAAACCTTGTAGACAGACACATGTAAGACAAATCAAGACAACATTC
>JAGGCT020000035.1:6489164-6529262 GCA_017654935.2 Phymorhynchus buccinoides
TAGTAGAGAGGGGAGAGAGGGGGGTGGGGGGTGGGGCAGTATGTTTGTTGTAGCTTGCTTTATACTATTCTTTTTTTAGCTCCAAAGAATAGTCATGAATTTTCGCGTTCTTTGGAAGGAGCGACGCCGTATGATGGTCGTGGATGTGTGTGTAGTGTGTCTGTGGTGTGGTTGTGTGTGTGTGTGTGTGTGTGGTGTGTGTGTGTGTGTGTGTGTGTGTCTGTCTGTTTGTCTGTGTGTGTCTGTCTGTCGTGTGTTATCTGTGTTGTCTGTGTGTGTGTGTGTGCGTGGCGTGTGTCGTGTGCGTGTGCGTGCGTGTGCGTGTGTGGTGTGCCGTGGTGTGTGCGTGCGTGCGTGTGTGGCGTTGCTAGCGACGCTTGCGCGTGGTATGTGGGTGTGCGTAGTGTGTGTGTGTTGTGTGTGTGTGTCGTACTGTGTGTGTGTGTGGTGCGCGCGGTGCGTGGTGCGTGTTGCGTGTTGTGTGTGGGTGGTTGTGCGGTGTGGCGTCGTGTGTGCGCGCAGTGGGTGTGTGTGTGTGTTGTGTGTGTGTGTGTATGCGCGTGCGTGTGTGTTTGCGTGCGTGCGTGCGTCTGCGTGCGTGTGTGCGTGTGTGTATGTATTTTTATAGATTTATTTTCACTGTCTTTTATTTTCTTCCATTCTCTCTCTATTGAGTGCAAGGAAATGGTGCAAGCTCAGTGAGTAGTAAAGGGCGGTGTGTGTCTTTGTGTAAGTGTCGTAGTCGCATGCTGCGTAATTTAGTTCGTTGGGGAAACACTCATTTATAGCTTAATATATAAAAACGAGCGGATAAAAAAAGCATTACGCAAAGAGATGGCTACATGGAGACAGTCAGGGCTTGCGTGAGAAGATTAATGATAACATAACATACCGCTGCATGAATCGATATCTTACAATTTCATTATGGTTGTTTTACGACTTCTCTTACATGATCAATAAGAATGGGCTACGGTGAAAAAGTCAAGGGATTCTGAGAAAGAAGGATACAGTACAATACACGACATGTTATAGAATGCATGTCTTTTACATTTCAGGGTATGTTAGTTTTTAGCGACTTCGTTAATATAAATAAATAAACAATGGGCACGTGAAAAGTCGATAGGATTCTGAGAAGAAGGTAGACCAAGTACATAACGAACATGCAAGGAATACAAGATAAAAGACTTTCAATTTCAATATCGGTTGTTTTTTAAGCGACTTCGTTTTATTTTGGACATTAGATACTACAAAGTCAAATGCGAAAGCAAAGCATCTGGCAAGGCGGCAATGCTTCCACTGCTTGAAAACATCTCCTTCATAGTTTGTTCTTCCTTGTAGAAAAGGCCTTAATGTCACATGTGTCACTTACCTGTTAATGTTCAATCCACATCAATCATCTTCTTCTCGTCACTCTACAGTCTCCCCTCTATGGCGCAGATTGCGTCTTGGCTAGCCGCACGCGCCTAACAAGGATGGTAGGAGCCCAGTCATGTCAGTCCTTATTATGGAAGAAACTCTTGTAAGATGTCTATGATTAAGAAGGCATTGAGAATGGACCTAGTAATGTAGAATGTATTAGATGGCAGTAAGCACGTAAAAGGGGAAAGCCGGCAGAGTCAAGGCGGTGTGACGATTGCGATGGCGTGTACTACAAAGCCAGATCTTTCCCAAGTGGGGGAACTAGTTGGAACTATTTTCATAGAGATGGATGGTGAGGAATACGTGAATCAGTCTGTTAGAATGTCTGTAACGAATGGTGAGTGAAACTCGCATTGATTTGCTTAGCAAGATTAATGCGGCTATATAAGCTGACTATTGTTTTTGACAGGATTTTTTTTTTGTTACACTCTCGCTCGAGGGAGCTCCTGGCTGTGGGCTAAAGTTCTCGAAATGCTAAAGTTTGCCTAGTTAAAAAAATAAAATTCGATTGGCACAAACGCCGGGATGCAGAACGAGACTAATGATATAATATACTGCTAAGCTTACATCCCTTCGCTGTCAAATCGCTAGGCTGCCCAGAAGACGCCAAAATGGGCGGATAAAGTCTCCACCCTGTGCTAATCTGTCTGGTGTGGGGCGCGGCGAAAAGAGAGACCCTAAACCTTTCAGCAGAGAAGGTGGTCCCAATTTCTGTCATCGTGAAGTGTTTATTTCCTGCGTTAGTCTCTCTTATATTTCTCTTTTCTCACTTTTTGGGTGTAGCATACCTTCCACTGCTCCTCAAGGTACTCAGCGTAAGACTGTAGCTGCGCTTAGTATTAAGTTAGGTATGCAGGCCTGATTAGGTGAGCTAAACCTGGACTATCGATTTTTTCTATTGAGAAGACACTGCAATAGCGGTGCGAGATTCGTACTTAAAGTAATTGAACAACCCTTTCAGAACAAGGTGCCATTCCTCTAAGCAAATTTACCATTAAACTTAAACAACGGTAGAGACAAGATTTTGGTCAGCATTTGTAGGTATTACGCTCTGGGACATGCATACGATGAGGCCTGTCTTACCGTCGCCAACTATAACGAGAGGGTAGGTGCATTGGGAGGTGACCAGGACCCTGCATGTGATGGCCTTCAGTGACATGGAGTGTTCATTCATTGTGGTGCCAATAGGCGACAGTGGCGATGAAAAAGGGCTTTAATATGTACGAAATGTTCGCGTTATAACCTGAGCTATACAAGGACCTGTCCATATGAACCTACATCCATCGGATAATTGGCATGTAGACACTATCATAGGAACAACGGAGTTTGCGTTAATGCATAAAAAAACCTAGAATATTCCTAGAAGTTGTATTTTAGGGGGGTGTAGAGTGGCTCCAGTGGTAGTGCGCGGGTTCGCTTCGTGTCAGTTAAACCGATTTACGAACCTGTATCAGGGGTAATTTTTTCTCTCATCATTCTGCACTAGCGCTTAAACCGGTCTGACGTGATTCTTTCGATTGAATGACGACTAACTGCGTCCGTTGTGCCATGCACTTAGCGATAGGCTTATAACCCAGGTGGCCAACGAAAAAGTGTTCATTTGGTCCAAATTTACCCCCCCGGGCCCCATCCGCGTCTCCTGTCATAGTGACAAATCGCTGCAAAAAGAAAGTTAAGAATGAAATTGTGGTGGCGCGCCGCTGGTCTGCGACTTGGGCTCTCGCAGGTGGGCAACCGAATTTCACAAAAAGAAAAGGCGCCTCTGTTACTCTAAGAAAAAAAGTACCGTAATATACCGGTATATACCTAATACCCTAATTCTGTCAAGCAGACTTCTTGTTGCAACTCGCTACTAATTGTTTAGGGAATGGGGCAAATAATGCCCCCCAAATCTAACACATGATGCAAAGACCATCCTCAACACGTCAAATGATTAGGATTTCAAAGAAAACTGTTTAACGAGCAGATGCAGCCTATGCTCAGTTAACTTCTGGTAAAACGGGGGACAAGGGAGTTAAACGGTAACATATCGGGTCAACATGGTGGAAGGCTGGGCCGGTGGCGAGCTACACTACCCTGCACCCAGGCTTAAGTCTTCAACCTGGAGGTCCTACACACTATTTCATCCAACTATAATAATCCTCTTACACAATGGGACTTATCACTGCCAACAAATTCATCGTCTGCCAAAGCTATCGAGGTAGTTTTATCGAGGAGCGGGCTTCATTTCCTGCGTGTCCGAACAGTGAACCTATATTGGAATGTGAGTCAGAACGGAATAAAGCGGTAGGGTCAAAAAGCGAGAGCATCTCTGACAGAATCTGGCAGTACTCTTGAGGAGCTACATGACAATAACACATCCAAGGCCGTGACAGAAATATAATTAACCCATAACTTGAGCGGGGGGAAGAATGTGTATCCGTTAGTATAGCTCTCGGTGATGTTCCCATGTCCATCATATGGAAAAGGAGCCTATGCTCGACATCCGCAATGGTACGAGGTAACGCAAGAGAGTAGAGAGAGAGGAGAGACAGAATTAGAGGAGAAATCGAGGGAGAGAGAGAGGAGTAGAGTAGGAGAGACGACAGAGAGAACAGGAGGAGTGCTGGCTACAAAGCGAGTCTTGGGCTATACCCACAACGCCTGTATGCAGCACCATAGAGGGAGAAGCGCGTCATGAAATACCCTTGTGTGCTACACTGGGGGACGGGGTGCTCTACAACAGTTAAGCCGTAGAGCGCAGTCAGACGCTCTCAGCCGACAAAGACTATAGAACCAAAAGAACTGCGTACTATCCGCAATAATGCTCAACGTGCGTACCGGTGGGAGGGGGGTCATTTCTGTTCAGGGATAGGTTGGAATAACTTATTTCTAACTGTTTTCATTGTCTAGTCAAATCAACATATCAATCATTTTGTTGTGAAGCGCAAGGAGCACCTTCTTATTTGTCTACTTGATTGAATAACATTGTTCTAGCTATGTAACATAGGGTTTTAATTACTTGTGTTGATGCACTTATTGGTGTCTAGTGAGTCCTCAACATATGTTGTTAATTTGTCTCTCATCCCCCTTATTGTTTTCCTCCTCCTCAGTCTTTCTCATTTTTTTTGGTGTGATTTTTCCAAAAGTGACTTATTTATTTCATGGTTTTCTATATTTTGTTCACTTGTTTGTTAGTTGTGAATAATGTTCTAAATATTGAATAATATTTTCTAAATTGGTGAGACACACCTTCCAGTCTTTGACTTATATGTAATGGTATTGTGTACGGGTACATTATATGCTATATGCTTGTTGCTCAAGTTACCTCGTTTATTGTCTATAATTTGACATTGTTGAATACAACACGTTAACAATAACTACTGTTTCACAGCAGCTTCGAGCCCCCCCGCTCTCTGAAACGCGCCCCAAAGCCAGCACCAACGAAACGTTGCCTTTCAAGCAGCACGAGAACGGAAGGCCTAGATCATGCGCAATATAAATTACCGCAAAAAAACAATAAGAAACTGTGGACATACAAAATGACAGAAAACGTGAGATAGTAAGAGAGTAGAGAGAAGAGAAGAGAGGAAGAGAGAGGAGGAGAGGAGAGAGAGAGAGAGAGAGAGAGGAGGGGGAGATAAGAGAGAGAGAGGGAGAGTAAGAGAGAGAGAGAGAGAGAGGTACAGAGGAGTATAGATAGAATGTGATAGATCCCATCTGCATAGGGCCACTAAGTCATGCATGAGAATTAAGAAATGGTGCTTTACGTCTCGATCGTTTCTGCACGACATATGGGAATTGTAAATTACTAAAAAGTAGTGGGAACGACACTGGGCAATGCGCGGTAGCATTGCATCACGGTAAAGTCCATCTTTTATCAATACAGATAGGTTAACAAACAAACAAAACAACTATTTTTTTAAACCTGCTAACACTTAAACTTGCCAAACTTTCTTACACCGCATCTTCTTCTTCTTACGGAGGCATTCGCGGTGCTGGCACAATCAACTCTGATTATTTTGGCCGTACGGAGACCTGGAGGTTCTACACTTTTGCGAAGAAGAGGCTGCAAAGCCTGAGAAGAAATCTGAAGTTAGGCTATTATTACAGAAGAGGGACAGATACAAGAGTTAGGATTAGTGCTTGCACTGGGTTAAGACCCTAAAACCCCCGTCACCAGACGGAACAGTGGTCCCCACTTCCGAGCAACAGTCCAAAGGCAGAAGAGAAGGAAGGTGGGGGGGGGGGGCGGGAGGGAATTGGGTGCTAGCGCCAATGACCGCCTGAGTGGTGCGTACAATCAGGCATGACGGGTGCAGCAGATCGGGTTCCATTCAGGTGGCTTCCATACTCTGGCGTGCGAAACTCTCGGAGTTCTGGCGCTCCACTGGGCGTATGTATGGCTCGGTCATTCCACTCTCTGCCTGTCCGGGGAAAGAGGACTATGGCGTACGCGTTTCCGACACTGGGGGATGAGGAGCTGATGCGCAGGGAATAGCTTCCACAGAGCAAAAAATAGGCTCGTCACTAAATGCATTCAAAGAACTCATTAGAGACGTATTTCAGAATATTGTGTATTCAGTAAAAATAAGTTAAACATTGGGAGAATAGCACGACTGCTAAGTAGTTCGATCGGTAATACCGTACAAGCATAATAGACAAATGAACCAATGTAGAGGGCAACAGGCTGAAAAGGCATTATGCCTGATATGATATGATATGATAATGATATGATATGATATGATTATGATGATGATTATTGATATGTTATGTTTTGGCCTTTGTGAGCTTTCAATGTGTTGGCCGGTGGGGAAAGAGTGCAAATATTCTGCGGTACATATACCTGAAGTAAGGGCTATTCACACAACTGCAAATGATTATCCAGTTATGATAATATCCTACTGACGTGTAATTAATGTCGAAGGCTAAGGTCCCCCCCCCTCCCCCGCCTGAGTTAATTTTCAAAAAATTCATATGAATTGTTCGGAAATAATTAAGGGAATAACTTCATGGTGTGTGGAATTATCTTGCCGTAATTCAATCGGTCAAACAGGGGACTCACTCTACTCAGCCATCGTAGCCTATCCGACATCGTGGTGTCAGCAGACCTAGCTCACCTTAGACACCGTGCGTCATTCGTAAAAAATTAATGTCATTTTAGGTGTTTTTACGTTCCAGTTTGCAATATACATATCAGTTTGTGGCTAACTGGCCACCTAATTTTTCTAAAAACATTGGTACAGTCGTTGTACTGCACTTCATCGCATCCTGGCGGGTTGTGCAAGCTTTCGCGCCATTGTGCTATGAGGTTTGACCTAGTAATGGAGATTGCAACTCTATTTTCACGAAGTGGCTCTCTGACGCCTAGGTTTTTTCTTCCGAAATTGCTATTGTAATATATTTGGTTGTTATATTATTTAATACAATTTTATTTTATTTTTTTAATTCTTTAATCGAGATCAGTTTTGAGAACGCTTTCTACTTCCGTAGGGGGAGCAGATTTAGGATCTGAGGCTAACACAGGCGTGTTTCCTTGTTTCTTCTGTTGGGGCTATAGTTCATTATATGGACTATGTTGTGGCTGCTTGACATGTTCACGTGTACAGATTTACCTTTTATTATTTTGGTGTGACAATGACATGTTTGACAATAGTCTTATGTGCTTTCTGTTTAAAAAAAAACAAAATTAAAACTGAGGACTGACCCTATCGAGGCACGTTTTCAACCGTGTACTCAGTTCTGATTCTCTCAGCTATCCTAGCCCTCCTTTGTTGACGGCTCCTGTGGTTCTGACCCACTGACCCAACCACCATTAATCCGCTTGGGTTTTTTCTGGGTAGACTGTTGACATCACATACAAATCCCCGAATCGTTCAAATTGAGCGAAAGCAGAGTCTTGCTTACCAAGCCATGAGGGAAACCTGTGAACCGCGTATGCTGACGACGTGATCTTGTGGGTCTTTGTTAATAGGACATGGTGACTCGACAACTACCATCCTGAGCCAAATCATTCATAGACAACGTTCATAACTTAGTGTCGGTCTGTCTCTGTGAGAAATAATAGCAAAGCAGTAGACAAAGACAAACGGTAAGAGGAGGAAGGAAAGGCTGCTTTAAAAGACGAGACGGAGATGAGGAGGCGTAGGAGACGAGAAGAAGAATAACAAGAACAAGGACCTAAGAAGAAGTAAGAAGAACAACAACAACACAACAGACAAGAGAGTAGAAGTGAGAGGTAGGAGGAGAAGAGAGGAGAGAGGAGGAATAAGAAGGAGTGAGACAATAAAATCAAGAAAAAAAGAAGAGAAAAACACACGAAGAAGAAAGAAGAAGAAACAGAAGAAAGGAGAGTAGGAGAGAGGTAGAAGAAAGATGGGCGGGAGAAAATAAGAAAGAAGAAGAACAGAAGAGAAGAGAGAAAAGAAGAGAATGAAGAAGAAGAAGAAAGATAAGAAGAACTAAAGAAGAAGAATCAAACAAAAAGTAAGAGAAGACGACGAAGAAAGAACAATAAGAAGAAGAAAGAGAAGAGAAGAAGAGAAGAGAAATGGGGGGGGGACGGGAGCTAGACAGACGCATTAGGCCGACAAGATGCTGAGTGATCTTCAGAAATATGGTTTACCTGTCTGTTTCTCTTTACCAGACTACATTTCTCATGATGTCACTTTAAATGACGTTTTTGTGTGTTTTTTGGTTTTGTTTGACACAAAAAAAAAACAAGTCTACAGACGTATGAACCTAAGGCGTTTTTCTTGTTCATGTCTATCTGTCTGACTGGTGCGCACCTCCCATCTCTGTGTGTGGGTCTCTTCCTGCTCTGCTCCTCTCTCTCAAGTCGCATAAATGGAATCTATCTCTCTCTCATCATGCATCATGCATCTCTCTCTTCTCTCTCCTCTTCGTTGGCTCATCGTCATGCTTCTTCTGCCTCAGTCTCTCTCTCTCTCTCAATCAGGCATCCTCGTCAATGCCTCCTCAGAATTCTCGGGTCATACACAATCGTAAATCATCCTCCTAACTCTCTCTATTACTCATCTTTCGTTCTTCATCTCTTTTATGTTTCTCTATCACTTTACTTTCTACTAGTTCTTCTCTTTCTCTCTCTCGTCCCTCTATGATCTCTCTGTGTACCCTGCTCTTGAGCTGATCCTCTCTCTTCTAGATCTCTCAATCTCCTCTCCTCTCTCCTCTCTCTCTCTCTCTCTCTCTCGTTCCGCTCTCTCCCTCTCGCTCTCCCTCATCGCGAAAACGGAAAACTGCACCCTATCCCACAGCTCTAACGTTACACTGTTTTGTTCTGGGGGTTTACATAAACGACATTGGCCTAAGCACCCTACCACACACACACACCGCGCGTGCACGCACACATACTATACACACACACCCACACACACCACAACACAGCACACTCCATCACCACCACACACACAGCCCACACCGAGCACAACAAACACACACCACACACACACCCACACACACACACACACACCCACACACACAAACACACACAACACAACACACACACACACATACACCCACACACACACGGTACACAGCACACAGCAAACACACAACCCACACACACACGACACACTACACACACACACACCACACACACACACACACCAGCCACCCACACACACACCACACACAAACACACACCACCGACATGACACACACCACACACACACAGTGCACACCACACCCACACACACACACAACCACACACCCCCCACCACCACTACCATCCCACACACCCACACCCATAACCACACACCCACACACACCACACCCACACACGACACACACGGATCCACACACACACACCACACATCCGACAAACACACACACATCCAGGGCACACAAACACAATCACACCACACACAGCAAAACACACACACAACACATCCACACGACACACGACCATCACACACACACACACACACCAACACCGCACACACACACACCACACACTCACCACCCGACACCATACACGCGCACACACACACACACACACACGCAGCACACACACACACACACAACACGCACGACACTACTACACACAGTGCATGATGTATCCATACTATGGAGATACAATACATGGAGAAGCCGATAACGACACACAGGGAGGAACCAAGTTTGGACAACATCATTTAGCAAAATAAATCACGTACTCGCGACTTACCAGAGCTCAACATCTTATCAACTCCTAGCACCCGCTCGTCCTATAACAAACATCGTCATCCAAGCATAGACTTTATTGTTGTTGTTTTTACTATGCAGGTCTTCTAGCAGGAGGTTAGTTAGAGTCGGAAGCCATATTACTAGTGTATGTGTCTGTCTGTGTGTCTATGTGTCTGTGGTGTCTGTCTCTCTCTCTCTCTCTCTCTGCTCAAGTCGCTCTCTCTCTCCATGCTTCACTCTCATCTCTCTCTCTCTCTCTCTCTCTCATCTCTCTCTCTTTGTATCTTAAGATGGTCAGAATCAAATAGTGTCCCCTCCACCCCCCCCCCTTTTCCTTCTTAATCACTTTATAATACCCATTGACTTTAATTTGTCGTGAGTATTTCGAGTGTAAAAAACAATCTATTTTGCATAAAATGTTTGTACAATCTGCTTTCATTGAAGTATGTTCACATTCGTTCATTTCAATATTTCCGAAGATTTTGAACATATTTGCAATGTTGTTGCTGTTGCTATATTCCTCTCTATGTTATGTAATCACTATACCTTTATATTATGCTTTGTGAACTTTGAAAATGTTGTTGTATGGTATTTGTATAACCTCTATCCCCGCTCCCCATTCAACCCCAACTGTATACTCCTATGTATTTTTGTTCTTTTTCATCAGCATATATTTGTTGTTATGCTTTACCCCCCGCACCCGCTTTTCGCTCTTGATACGGGCAGAAAGCTAATCAAATAAGACGTTTTTGGATTGGATTGATTGATTGGATCTCTTCTCCTGTAATCTCTATCTTTTCTCTGTTGCTCCCCTTCTCTCTCTTCTCACAGTCGCGTCTTCACTCAGGCGACTCGATGCTCTCCTCTCTCTCTCTCCGTTCTCTCTCGCCTCTCTCGATCATCTCTCTCTCGTCTCGATCTCGTCTCATCTCGTCGTATTCTCGATCTGCTTCCTTCTCTCCTCTCTCTCGTCGCTACGCTCGCCTCTCTGTCAACTCCTTCTTCTCGGTTCTTTGTCTATTCGACGTAAGTACACACCATCGATGGTCACACACACACGGCACGCACTGCACACGCGCGGCTGCCACGCACGCACGCACGCACTACGCGCACGCAACGACAACACACACACACATCACACACACACACACAGCTGACGACACACACACACACCCTAGCACACACACACACTAGACCACTAGTCCTAATTAGTCGCATCAGCTTCTTAGTCTCCCTTAGTGATGGTTTGCACAGAAGTTTCCGATCGAGATGCAGTGTCAGATTTGGTTGCGGCTGAATTACACATTACGGGCTGACGGGATCACGACATGAAACGTTATTTGTGTGACCCCGCACCAACCACGAATGGCACTATTAGTCTCTGGGCTAGGTTTCTCACAAGCAGGCGTCCATATTTAAAATCTCATTTTTTGTCAATTTTGAGTTACTGGAGTATCTTGGCGTTGCTCATGAATTCTTATCTTTGACATTTATAAAGATATCTTTATGTGTCTCTAAATGGTCTGATGAGTGGTCTTAATAGGTAGGTCAATATGAGTTTCTTAGTATAGGCTAGACTGTAGACTGTGTTTAATCAAAATAGGCCGACGCTCACGCCTACTAACTTTAAATGCTCACAACGGTTAGAGTCAATACATTTTCTTCAGCTGAGGCTAGACATTAGACTGTGCTTCTCCAAATTGCGAAACCGCTCACCCTACTAACTTAAATGCTCATAACTCTGGAACAGAAAAAGATAACTAAATGGTTCCTTGTATTATTAAAGAGATTGTCTAGGTAGTTGCCACATTTAGACAGTTTCTGGTCTCAGATGGCAGTTGACACTGAATGTCCCTGTCCTGGTGCTGGTCAACATTTGCGTTTGAAAATGATGAGAACGATGAGTGTAGCAGACAGCAACGGCGATATTGGCGAAAAATAATTCAGTGTCCTTAATAAGGGTGGGGCCTAAAAAAAAAAAGGTGAGGGCAGTTCCTTAATAAGGTGGGCGCTAAGGTGAGGGCAGTGTCCGTTAATAAGGGTGGGGCTAAGGTGAGGCAGTGTCTTTAATAGGGTGGGCCTAAGGTGAGTGCAGTGTCTTAATAGGGTGGGGCCTATGGGTGAGGGCAGTGTCTTTATAAGGGTGTGGGCCTAGGTGGGGCTATGTCCTTAATAAGGGTGGCCTAGAGGGTGAGGGCTAGTGTCGCTTTAATAAGGGTGGGCTAGGTGAGGGCAGTGTCCTTAATAGGGTGGGCGCTAGGTGGGCAGAGTGTCTTATAAGGGTGGGCCTAAGGTGAGGGCAGTGTCGCTTAATAAGGGTGGTCCTAAGGTGGGCAGTGTCCTTAATAAGGGTGGGCATAAGGTGAGGGGCAGTGTCCTTAATAAGGTTGGGCTAAGGTTGAGGGCAGTGTCTGTAATAAGGGTGGCACTAAGGTGAGGGCAGTGTCTCTTAATAGGGTGGGCCTAAGGTGAGGGCAGTGTCTCTTAATAAGGTGGGCATAAGGGTGAGGCTACGCTGTCCTTGAATAAGGGTGGGCCATAGGTGAGGGCGGTGTCTTTAATAGGGTGGGCTATAAGTGAGGTGCAGTGTCCTTAATAAGTGGTGGCTAAGGTGAGGGCAGTGTCTTTAATAGGGTGGGCCTAAAAAGGTGAGGACAGGGTCTTATAAGGGTGGGCCTAAGTGAAGGGCAGTGTCTTTAATAAGGGTGGGCATAAGGTGAGGGCAGTGTCCTATATAAGGGTGACAGCCTAAGGTGAGGGCAGTGTCTTAATAAGGGTGGGCCTAAGTGAGGACATGTGTCTTTAATAAAGGGGGCACTAGGTGAGGCATGTCCTTTTAATAAGGGTTGGCCTAAGGTGATAGGCAATGTGCTCTTGATAAGGGTGGACATAAAGGTGAGGTGCGAGTGTCCTTTATAAGTGGCTAAGGTGAGGGCGTGGTACTGCTATATAATGGTCGCATAAGTGCAAGAGACTATAGTCTCTTGAGTGTCTTAAAAGGGATGTGAGTACCTATGGTGAGGCTAGTGTCATTATATATAGGTGATGTGCGGTACTCTAAATTGATAAGAGGTATCAGTGTCTTATAATAAGGTCGGAGCTAAGTGCAGGACGCGTCGTCTACGCTGCAAGCTAAGCGACGTAGGGCCTAGTGCGGGCAATGTGTGCTTTAATAAGGTGGAGCCTGAAGTGATGGACAGTGTCCTTTAATAAGGTTCTTGGCTCTAAGGTGAGGCAGTGTCTTAATAAGGGTGGCTAAGGTGAGGGCAGTGATCTTTAATAAGGTGGGCCTATAGGTGATGGAGTGTCCTTTAATAGGGTGCGTGGTCATAAGGTGAGGGCGAGTGTCCTAATAAGGGTGGGGGTCATAGTGAGGGCATTAGTGTCTTTAATAAGGTGAGAAGAGGAGGAGCTAGGTGAGCAAGTGTCCTTAATAAGTGTGCACATAAGGTGAGGGCAGATGTCTTTTAATAAGGGTGGGCTAAATATGAGGGGCTAGTGTCCCTGGCTTATGAGCCGTCCCACACTACTACTGCTGATGGTAACATATTTAGCAAAATGTGTGATACTAATAGTAGTAAGAAAAAAAATTCTGTAACAGAGTTGCTACATAGTGGATTGAATTTCCTTTTGAGGCTAAAATGGTGCATCCAAAATACTAATATCGTTCAAATCGTTTTGATGAATTTCTAAAAAATTGTTAGTATATTTAGAATGCTTGATTAATCTATGTTCATAGGAAAAAACATTACCGCGTACAAACCTGACCATAACAATGCCTGTCCAATGTTAAAATGATGGGCCTACTAACACGCTTCATCGGCTTGTCGCCTACCCTACTACTACATACTGACTACTACTACTACACTACTACTACTACTACTACTACAAACTGACTAACTACTTACTACTACTATACGTACTATACTACTTGACTACTTACTAACTTACATTACTAACTACACTACCTATGGCGTGATAATAACTTTTGAAAGGCGTCATTCGTGTTTGTAGTTCCAATCTGTTAAACATTATTTTCTTCTTCTTTTCCTGACGGCAGCAACACAAACATATTACGCATCCTTACTGACTGTTTCATCAATCCTGTGGGACTACCTGCGGAAGTGATGACTGGGTGGACACGTCCTCACTTCCATGCTCAGGTGAAATAACATCATGAGAACATGAGCATGGAGTGAGATGTTTCAATCAGGTCCTTACACACAACAGACCATCAAGGATAGATGGCAAAGTGTCTACTGCGAAGAAGGAAGAGAAGAAGATCTGTTATGTGTTGTGAAAAAACGCTACCATATTTACAAAGTGATAATATAACTTCAGTCATTTAGTCTTTGTAGCGCTTCTGTGTACATTAGTCATTCGCTTCCAAGTGTTACGACCTGCAATATCAAGTCATGGCTTCGTTCAGCTGATTTAATGGAAAATTAATGCTAGCGCTTAGTGCCTAACTGTACCCCGGGTTTCTCCAACATGGCATATGTGGTTTGTTGTTCGAAATTGAACAAAGGGTGAATGCTCTTTCTTTCTAACTTGAAGAAAAAACTCCCGCATCAACACCAAGTGATTACGATAACAATCATCTAGCAATGGAAGCGTGGTCAGAACCACAGTGAATACTAACAAAGACAAAGGCATCAATGTATCAATAAGAATGTGCTTCATGTCGCCTTATGACCTCCACCCGCACAGTTACACATCAACAATGTGGAGAGGAACGACCTTAGCAAACATAATCAAAAAAACACAAATCTAATCCAAGAGTGGCGATAGCCTTCTAGCTTGAACTAATGTTACACATGTAGCATGGTAAACCTGCGTACAGGAGTTATTAGAAAGACAGTATTTCGCCCTTTGTTCAATTTCCTCCATTCTAGCTTGGCGCTCACTGTATTTCATTCTTTGATATACCAAAATGTCTTTCGATGGCTACAGCTTGGTTTGTGTTGTGATGTTGTTTATGTAGTAACGATTAAATACATGTGATGGCTAAGTAGACAGGAAGACACAGTTTCAGGATCTCGTATAGATGCTGAGCACTGCAAGGAACTCCAGACATAGGCAGTCAGCCATACATTGTGCACTAACGGTGCCACATGGAGACTCACTACCGTGTGCTCGCCCTTTGGTGTCGGCTGACTCTGTACAATTCTGTTGTAAGGCATTCTCCTCCAGATGGTCAAACCTTCCAGAACCTCAGAGACTGGCCGTCGGATACGCCAGTTTCGCGGAGAAGATTTCGGGCTCGAATTGAGGACTTCGGCTAGTGTAGGTCCTCGTTCGTACCACTTGAGTTCCTAGGCTGAATGATCGAAGAGAATAAAAGTAAAAGACCGGTATTGGGCATAAGAGACATCTAGAAGGAGAAAACAAACATAAACCAAACGAGTGAGAAAATAAAACAACAGTACTACTTAACCATTTTGCTTGCGAAGTTATCTAATACATATTAGCCCATTGACTGCACTCAACGTATGACGGTACTGACCTGATGACTCACTGATGATGTCTCAGTATGAAGAGGAATAAACCCTGATATGCTGTTGTTTTTGCTCTAACACAGTCAAGAGTTATATCCCCAGACCATTTTGCCAGATTGGCTCTATCAGAATCAGTGCTTTTTTCAGGCATGATTTGCCAATGTTTTTTTTCTTTCATTTTCTCTGGCAGTCAAAGGGTTAAGCCCCATTTATCGATGCTATGATCTTTCTTTCATTTTCTTCTCTTCTTCTTCTTCTTCTTCTTCTTCTTTTATTATTATTATTCTTAATATTATTATTATTCTCTCTCTTCTCTCTCTCTTCTCTCGTCTCTCCTCTCTCTCTCGTCAAATCTCATCTCTCTCATCTCTCTCTCTCTCTCTCGCTCTCTCTCTCTCCTCCTCTCTTCTCTCTCTCTCTCATATGGGTTCTTCTCTTCTTTGCCATTTCTCTTTCTTAAGTAAAAACTTCTCACCCCTCTTTCATCCCCTACTTTATTTCTCCTCCTCCCCCTCCTCCCCTCCTCCTCCTCCTCTCATCATCATCATCATCATGACTGTCATAGTTTATTATTTATCAACTCCAATATTTTCTGTTTTATATAGCACGGTCTCGCAGTCTCTATTGGCTTTTTGTTTGTGGCTCAAGCCCCAAACCTATAACTCACTTTGTCGGTCGGTCGGTCTTTCTGTCCGGTCGGTCATGTACGGTCCAAAATTGTCCGCACATTTTGACAAAATTGTCGCACTTCAAATCGAGGCTACACTTCAAAATAATGGGGCCGCTCTTTAAAATGATGTATTTTTAAAGCGTACAAAATAATAAACAATACGTAATACAGACGACTACAACAGACACGACGAGTATGCGGTTGCTTCTTTCGATGAGCATAAGTAGTATAAATAGTTTTAAATGTTTTCCAGAAATATATAAAAATTTACGAAATGGTGCAGATATAACATTCTGTTTTACAGATTAAAATTAGTGAAAAGCCAGGGGAGGCGACTCAGTGATTGGAGTGGTAAAAATAGACAGCGTGCCACAAAACTATTCCGATTTCGCGCTTGTTTATTTATTTGTTCACCATTTTGCATTATTTGTACTCTGACCTAAATTGAAATTCACCACACATACAAAGCAAACAACTTCAAGCCAGTTACCAGACCTGAACGAGTACCTCTGAGTCATGATCAAACTGCTGATGTTCCTTACTTATGACCGGGATGGTGAAAACCTTTCAGCACTAGTATAACAAAACACAACACCAACATGATAACGAGTCTACCGTGGTAACAACGATTAACCTCTTTAGGACAAACTTAGACAAACTTCATTACTGGCCTGGGGCTGCCTAGAAAAAAAATATTTAAAAAACTAAGAAGCGTAACAAAACTCAACACTGTCAATTGATTCAGATTGGACAACATTATTGGTTGATCCGAGTTTATTTTTCGCTTTAAAATCGTGGTCATACTTGCATTAAAATCGGAATCATTAGTCCCCTGTTAATTAATGGAAACCTATTGGAGCATTTTCTGATGCTTGTCTATGGCCGATTTGTTTTGTGGGGACATTTTTAACATTTAAAAATTGAGCTGAAAGTGCCAAGCATATGTGAAACGAAATCTGGAACAGTGATGAAGAGATGTAACTGGAAACATGTTGGTTTGGATTGAAAAAACATGGATTTAGACTGGTTTTAGACTTTAAAAAATCGCTGTTCTGAGAATACTCTGAATGCTCGACTTATGCCGATTATTTGCCCGCCAGGGGGCAGTCAAACCAGCTAGGTGGCTTATCACGCTATATTCTTAGTTGGGCGTAATGAGAGAAGAGAGGGGGGCCAGGGGGATTCTTCCCTCTCTCTCTCTCTTTCTTTATCCCCAACTAAGAATATAGAGAGGATTAGCCCCACTTGAGCGTTATGCCCCCTGGTGGTAAAAAAAAACCACCCACCGCTAAGTCGCTCATTAAGGCCCTGACTACGGCGTTCTCACTGTTTCCGAGAATACTCGGAAATTCGCTCCGGATCGGAGATACAAGGTACCGGTCAGACTGACAAGGGGAAAGGTAGACTCGAACATGTCATCTATATGAAGAAGGTAAGGACATGTGTAGTTCTATACGGTAGCGGTAAAGAGTCCTTTCCGCGGACATTTTGTTCCTCTCGCGGATACCATGACCTACAATATGCCTAGGGGTCTTCCATTAACCATATTATATTATTGATCAGCATGTCACAACCTATTCAATTTTGAAGAAGACAAAAAAAGATCCTGAATTTTGAACCGCCAGTGGTGCAAACCTCCGCCAAGGAAGACGCCACAAAACCGAAATTTCTTTCCTTCATGTCCGAGCTGTATCTCATGAACCACTGGGTAGAATGGCTTCACATTTTGTGTGGAAATGTAACATGGCGAGTAATGAAATAAATACTTTGCAATAAATACCAAAAAAGCAGAAACAGGGTCATTTGAGACTAGTGTTCACATAAGGTGAAAACGTGCGCGAGAGGACTTCACATACGCGGGGGTTGGAGTGCATCAATGTCAACCAGACTGTGTATGACACAATCAACCTAGGTTATCTTAATTGACAACGTTTTGCTAAGGCGGATCATCTCTTGTCTATAATCATCTCACTGCTAACAATTTAGATGATGCAGATAGTGCTGATGTCTCTAAGTTTGTGATTGATTAATGTTTTTTTAAACAAAAGTATTTTTAGCATAAAACCTTGATTTTGTTTTTATCTTGTGTTTTAATACGTGGTAAGATTTAACGTGGTTGACAGCCCTGACATGGCCTTTGTTGTCGACGGGGCTATAATCTTAATCTTAATCTTAATCATAGCACTGGTTATTCTCGGAGGATGCTTTAGGGCGATCTCCAGCAGCAAGCAAAAAGATCACACACACACAGACATCGCACACACACCTACACACACACACATGCGCGCGCGCACAAACACACACACACAACGCGCGCGCGCGCACACACACACACAACGGGCGCAGCACGCGCGACTTTAATACGCATATTATCACGCACACATAATTGACAAGCGCATGCATTCAAATCAACACATAGTGTGTACGTATACATGCTTGAAAACTCTCGCTTGAGTTCGCTCTCTCTCTCTATGTCTGTCTCTGTCTGTCTCTTTCTCTCTGTCTCTTTATCTCTCTCTCCTCTCTCTCTCTCGTCTCATCTCTCTCCTCTCTCTCATCTCTCTCTCATCTCTCTCGTCTCTCTCCTCCCCTCTCTCTATCTCTCTCTCTTCTCTCTCTCTCTCTCCTCTCACTGCTTCTCTCTCTTTTTTTCTTTTCTCTCAATCTCTCTCTCTCTCATTCTCTCTCTCCCTCTCTCTCTCTCTTTCTCTCTCTCTCTCTCTCTCTCTCTCTCTCTTTCTCTCCTCTACTATTGTTCGCCCCTCTCCTCTCTCTCTTCTCTCTCTCGTTGTCGGCACTTCATCCTCTCTTCTCTCTCTCTCTCTCCCTCGATCTCTCTCTCTCTCTCTCTCTCTCTCTGTTTATCTCCCCCCCTCTCTCTCTCTCTTCTCTCTCTCATCTCTGGTCTTAAATGTTTTATTTTCCAATTCAACATGAACAACAACTATGACATATCTGAAGTCAACAACAAGCAGAGCTTATGGCGTGCTCAGTTCAAAACGAATTACACAGTATAAACATTGGCGGAATTTTACCAGGAAATACAAGCAATACATTTTTGAAAAGAAAGTCACAACAAACCAAACGAACAATGGACATAGCAATAGACAAAAGAATTAAAATCGACAAAAAAATGATAAGAGAGAAAGGGGGAGAGAGAGAGAGAAAGAGAGTGAGAAAGAGAGAGAGAGAGAGTAGGGGAGGGAGAGCGAGAGCGAGAGCGAGAGAGGAGAGAGAGGAGAGAGAAGAGAGAGCGAGAGAGAGAGAGAGACGAGAGAGAGAGAGAGAGAGTTCCACCTCACACCACTCTGAGAGACCAGAACTCCAACCCCACGTCGCAATAAAACAAAATAGGACACGATGATGACATTAGGATTACATGAAATGACGCCAAGATGAAAACATTAGATACACCAAAACTAACTGAGTTAAAATATTAGGTGAGAACATGAACTGGTAAGGATGCAAGAGCTGGAAAGGAAGCAGGGGTTTGAATTTTATAGCCTTTTACTTAGCTCTATAAACTGCTGCACGGTTTTGAATATTGTGTCCCCGTCTCTGTATGTCCCCGTCTCTATGTGTCGCCAAAGAGTATATGTGTCCCTGTCTCTATGTGTCCCCATGGGTTATGTGTTGAGATCGTGTCTATTCTTTCAGCAGCCCCGTGTCTACATTGTCATCAGATCTATGTGTCCCCATCTCTGTATTGTCCCCATCTCATTTGTCCCCGTTTAATAAGTGTCTGTGTGTACAAGTCCCCGTCTAATATCCCTCATCCTATGTGTCCGTAGTCTCAATATGGTTATACTTGATTGTGTCTGGATCCTATGTTACATCTCTGCCTGTGTCTTTGTGTCCATGTCCCGCATCTCTGCGTGTCCCCCGTCTCTATGCTTCCTATGTCTCTTCATTCGCGTCCTTATGCCTGATCACAAACTCCAATCTAATCCCTAACCCGTTAACCCATTACCCTGAGCCTAGTCTGAAATGAGCATTCCTATCCCTAGACCCAATAAAAAGGACACATAGAGACGGAAGGCACGATGAGGGTGACACATAGAGACAGGGGCACAATGAGGGTGGCACATAGAGACGGGGGCACAATGACACAGACAGGTAGACATCGAGACGAGGGCACAATGAGGGTGACACATAGAGACGGGGGCACATCGCTGCGTGTCACCACATTCACTCGGATCTTACATAAACTTATCCACCGTGGAAAACACATAGTGTTTCGAGGATACTATAGGGTGAACAGATGAGACGGGGCACATTCGCTTTGGTCTCACCCATCTCAGTTCACCTCGATCCCCGTGCACACAACTTATCCACCCCGTGACATAACCGTTACAGCCTTTCTTAGTTGGCTTTTTGCTTCGACCATTGTACTTCCACCCTCCCCCCACCCCCCGTCCCCTCTTTTTTACATTTATCGCATCGTATTTTGCGGTATTTCAAACTGCAGCTTCCTTAAACATGTAAATTGTGCCACCGTTATTCGTGACGCCCCCTTCTAGGGGAGCGTCCCGCCAACCCCCCCCCCCTCTCGGAACCCGTCCCTTCCACCCCTAACCCAACAACCCCCAGTATCATCACATCAATTCTGTCATTATCACTTTATCGTAATTTCACCTATTTCACACGACAACCAGCTTGCCTTTAGAGTAAACTCATAAATAACGGCATAAGAGATTTGTTATCTATGTAGGGGAGATAGAGAACGACAACGTAGGCCTACCCATACGGGGTAAAAATACTCTCACCAAATAAAATTAGGCTTGGATCGATTCGCATGTTACAGACAATTAAATAACTATTTTTGTATGATCTATTCGCCCTAAAAACATAACAACGATGGAGATTAACCCTAGTTGACCGCCAGCCATATTTCAGCCGAAATTTTCCATTAAATTTAGTCTGGGTAGAGTACGCCTACCTCCATCTGCAGTATTTGGGATTCTTCTGTGATATGTACATAAACTAAGGTACTATCCTTTGTTTGTTTGCCAAAGCTAAGACAATGGGACACTTCATGATAATAGACCCCAATTTGATGGCCTTTTTATGACATAAGTTTTTGCATCACTGTGGTGCTAACTAGTGCGACTTCGGCGGTGAAAGGGTTAATCTGTCCTTAGCAGATATCGCCGCACTGCCCAAAACAGAACAAAAATACTTTTTTGTTCTGTTCAAGTCGCTTTGTTATTATTTTTGTTTGTTTGCTTCGTCTCTTTAACATAATGTGCAATATCATGCTGTAAGACAAGTAGATAGCTTGGGCTACTGCGCCTACCATCAGTTTATGACTTCACCTTGCTTTCTTCAGAAATCTTGAGAATGATGGCCGTTCTTCCTTATTAAACCAAGCCGCATTGCCCCAATCAAACCCCTACCTTTTCATACTTTAAACCTCCGTTCTGCTGTTCTTTATTTTATTTTTTTAAGTGTGAGTATGAAATGGAGAATTCTGTCCTTTTACGCAGATACCTTCGAAATACCTGAGCCCTAGTTACTGTATGACAACACTATATTGTAGGAGTGTAATATACCATAATTATCATACGAGCACATTCACCGCGGACATTACATATTCTCTATTACATACTTTCAAACATGTGATACAACATTAGGTCTCACTCAGTTTTTGTCCTCCTTGTCATACACGCGCACGCGCACGCAGGCACGTACGTACGACGGACACACACAGACACATGAGCGCGACGCCATCGCGCACTGCACGAGTTAGATGGAGCACAGAGAGAGAGAGGGGGGGGGAGGCAGAGAGGGGGAGACGGGGAGGGATAGGGTGGGAGAGTAAGATAGACCAGAGAGAGTAAGATAGACAGAGAGAGTAAAATAGATAGAGAGAGTAAGATAGACAGAGAGAGTAAGATAGACAGAGAGACTAAAGACAGCCAGAGTAAGAGAGAGAGAGAGAGTTAGATAGACAGAGAGAGTAAGATAGACTGATAGATAGACAGAGAGACTAAGATAGACAGAGAGAGTAAGATAGACAGAGAGAGCTAAGATAGACAGAGAGAGTAAGATAGATAGAGAGAGAGTAAGATAGACAGAGAGACTAAAGATAGACAGAGAGTAAGATAGACTGATAGAGAAGACAGAGTAGTAAGATAGACATAGAGAGAGTAAGATAGATCTAGACAGAGAGAGTAAGATTAGACAGAGAGAGTAAGATAGACAGAGAGAGTAAGATAGACTGATAGAGAGACTGGAGACTAAGAGAGAGTAAGATAGACAGAGAGAGTAAGTATGGTTGAGACAGAGAGAGTAATTAGACATGAGTTAGTGATAGATAGACAGAGAGAGTAAGATAGACTGTAGAGAGTTAGATAGACAGAGAGAGTAGATAGACTGATAGATAGAACAGAGAGACTAAGAGAGAGTAAAGATAGACAGAGAGAGTAAGATAGACTGATAGATAGAGAGTACGGATAGACAGAGAGAGTAAGATAGACAGAGATAGTAAGATAGACAGAGAGAGTAAGATAGACAGAGAGAGTAAGATAGTCAGAGAGACTGTAAGATAGACAGAGAGAGTAAGATAGACTGATGGATAGACAAGATAGAGATAGCAGAGAGAGTTTTAGACTAGAGAGAGAGAGTAGGATAGACAGAGAGAGTAAGATAGACAGAGATAGTTAGATAGACAGAGAGAGTAAGATAGACTGATAGACAGAGAGAGAGAGTAAGATAGACAGAGAGAGCTAAGATAGACTGAATAGATAGACAGAGAGTAAGATAGACAGAGAGACTAAAGATAGACAGAGAGAGTAAGATAGACAGAGAGAGATTAAGATAGACAGAGATAGATACAAGATAGACAGATCAGATCAGAAGACAGATAGATGAGACAGAGAGAGACATAGATTGACAGAGAGAGTAAGATGAGACAGAGAGATAGACAGACAGAGAGTAAGATAGACAGAGAGACTAAGATAGACTGATAGAGAAGTAAGAATAACTGATAGATAGACAGAGAGAGTGAAGATAGACAGGAGAGAGTAAGATAGACAGAGTTAGATAGACAGTAGAGAGTAGAGATAGAGAGAGAGATAGACAGAGAGAGTAAGATAGATAGAGAGAGTAAGATAGACAGAGAGAGTAAGATAGACAGAGAGAGTAAGATAGACAGAGAGACTAAGATGGACAGAGAGAGTAGATAGGCTGATAGATAGACAGAGAGTGATAGACAGAGAGAGTAAGAGAGACAGAGAGAGTAAGATAGACAGAGATAGTAAGATAGACAGAGAGAGAGAGAAGAAAGAGAGAGAGAGACTAGATAGATACAGAGAGAGTAAGGTAGACAGAGAGACAGAGAGAGTTAGATAGACAGAGAGAGTAAGATAGACGAGTAAGATAAGATAGACAGGAGAGTAAGATAGACAGAGAGAGTAAGATAGACAGAGAGAGTAAGATAGACAGAGAGAGTAAGATAGACTGATAGACTTGAGAGAGTAAGATAGACAGAGAGAGTAAGATAGACAGAGAGAGAGTAAGATAGACAGAGAGACTAAGATAGACAGAGAGAGTAAGATAGACAGAGAGACTAAAGATAGACAGAGAGAGTAAGATAGACTGATAGATAAGAGAGTAAGATAGACAGAGAGAGTAAGATAGACAGAGAGAGTAGATAGACAGAGAGAGTAAGATAGACAGAGAGACTAAGATACAGACAGAGAGAGTAAGATAGACAGAGATAGTAAGATAGACAGAGAGAGTAAGATAGACAGAGAGAGTCAGATAGATTGAGAGATAGTACAGAGAGAGTAGAGAGACTGAGCAGACAGACAGAGAGATTAAGATAGACAGAGAGATAGATAGACTGAGAGGTAGACAAGAGGTAAGAGTAGACAGAGAGAGTAAGATAGACAGAGAGATAGACAGAGAGAGATTGACTGCTAGACAGAGAGAGTAAGATAGACAGAGAGAGTAAGATAGACAGAGAGAGTAAGATAGACAGAGAGAGTAAGATAGACAGAGAGACTAAGATAGACAGAGATAGTAAGATAGACTGTAAGATAGACAGAGAGAGTAAGATAGACAGAGAGAGTAAGATAGACAGAGAGAGTAAGATAGACAGAGATAGTAAGATAGACAGAGAGAGTAAGATAGACAGAGAGTAAGATAGACAGAGAGACTTAAGATAGACAGAGATAGTAAGATAGACAGAGAGACTAAAGAGATAGAGAGAGTAAGATAGACAGAGAGAGTAAGATAGACAGAGAGAGTAAGATAGACAGAGAGAGAGTAAGATAGACAGAGAGAGAGTAGATAGACAGAGAGACTAAGATAGACAGAGAGAGTAAGATAGACAGAGAGAGTAGATAGACAGAGTGACTAGAGACAGACAGAGAGAGTAAGATAGACAGAGAGAGTAAGAGAAGATAGAGAGAGTTAATATAGACAGAGAGAGTAAGACATAGACAGAGAGACTATAGAGAGAGAGATTAAGATAGAGAAGACTAGATAGACAGAGAGAGTAGATAGACAGAGAGAGTAAGATAGGACAGAGAGAGTAAGATAGACAGAGAGAGTAGATAGACAGAGAGAGTAAGATAGAGAGAGAGTAAGATAGACAGAGAGACTAAAGACAGACAGAGAGTAAGAGAGAGACAGACAGACCGACAGACAGACACATAGAGATTGAACTGATATGTAGAGAGACGAGTAATAGAGAAGAGTGTAGATAGAGTAGAGAGAGATAGAGAAGAGATATGGCAAAGTACTACAACAACTAAATGTTACAAAGAGTGATAACTTCGAAGCCTACAAGCCCTGCAAAGAATGAAGCCAACTTTCTCAACTTCCCACCTGGAAGGTGAAAAGGTGAAAGGTGGGAAGTGTTAGTGTTGTTGTTGTAGCCAGTGAGTGAGTTCACAATGATCCCCAACTGTAGTGTAGGTGAAATGGTGGGAGTAACAAACAACTCTCGACTTCAGTCAGCTGCGGGTTAGAGTGCGAGCTCCTTGTATATTCAGTTTGTTCTGGTACTTGACTCAACACCGATCAGTCTACACAACACATTTTGCTTGCGTAATATGTTCGGGCACCGTCTTTCCCACTATGCAATATCCATACAATACAAGACAATAATGCTCGTGTTTGAATAACATTGTATTTTGCCCCACCCCACCCCCCCCATTACTTTTTTCGCCTGTGGTATCCATTACACGGTTTCAGATTTTCATCACCATAAAAATAACACGCCTTACAAACTTTTGATGAAAACTGGACGCCATAATCTCTTCGAAAGAGGCACGTGGGAGATTACTAAGGATTACGCTGCATGCAGCAGCTCGGTTAATAATTCATGTCTGCAGAATCTGATAAAACCTACGATTCATTTGTCAAAATCATGTTTTCACGTGTTTTTCCTCTTATAGTTGGAAAAAATCTTGTTTTGACCAGGTCTCACTCCCATAACAAATGCCCCCAAATTCAAAACGAAACACCATTTTAAAAAGTGCAGCCTCAATTTGAAGTTTGGGGAATTCTCTATGTGAGTCACAGCTACCCAGAAAAAACACAACCAAAGGGACTTATCGTAGGTGCGTCAGTGTGTCTTTAAAAGACCGCTCTGGGCGGAACGGTCATCAGCGAGTTCCTATTACTGTAACAGTCAGCTGTGAAATATTGTAATTAATCCATCAATGTCCAGCATGTCGATAAAGGAGAGGGATGCGATCATATAGCTTGTTGCTGAGCTATGGTGAACTCGTCACACCGCGATTGGACATAAACTAGACAAACCAAAAACTAAACAAACACGCCACGTGTATTTGCAGGTATGAACAGCGCACGGTGTGTGTGTGTGTCGAGTGTGTTGTGTGTGTGTGGGGGGGGGGGTTGTGTGGTGAATTTGTGTTTTGTGAGTGTGTGTGTGTGGCGTGTGTGTGTGTTTGTGAGTGTGTGTGTTTGTGTTGCTGCTGTGTGTGTTTGCATGGTGGGTGGGGGTATATGTTTTGTGTGTGTGTTGTGTGTGTGTAGTGTGTAAGGGTGTGTGTGTGTGTTTGGTGTGTGGTGTGTGTGTTTGTTTATTCTGTTTGCATGTTTTGTGTGTGCGTGCGGTGCGTGTTTGTCTTTGTTTGCGTGTGTGTTGGTATGTCGTACGCTGTGTGTGTGCGTGTAGCGTGCGTGTGTGTACTTGCGCGCATAGTGGTAGTGTCTGTGTGAGCGTGTGTGCATGCTCGTTGCGCGCGCGCGTGTGTGTGTGGTGTGTGTTGTAATGTTTACCACGGGTATGTCCATTAGATTATGGTGTGTGCTTCTTTGTCTGGATCGTGAAATCGTCTGATCGAACCAAAATGACCTTGTAATGATGCGTAGCACACGAGCACGTTCAAAACCATCCAACGTGACCATCTTCCCTCGTGTTTCTCTCTCTCCACTCACGTGCACAGTGCACATCGTTGCATTCCCTCCCTTTATTTACTGCAGATCAATCACCTTCCCTTGGTCTTCCCCTTATATGAGTCGTCTGTCACAGGAAGCAGCCATGACAATTATGGCGCGGTTTGTTGCGAAGCTGGGGCCATTGTGCTCAATCCAAGGAATAAGAATGACTATTTGCTTACCATGAGATTTGAGCCGTGGCCAACAGACGTTGGCTCAAAACGGATATTAGGCATTAAGGTACTTTACTTATTATTAGGTGTTACTTTATAGTCCCAGAGAAGACACGTCTCCCTGTGAGATTCGGGTTGCTGCCCAACCGTCTGATAGCGCGTGTCGCAGCCAGGCGCGCCACCCCCCAAATTTTTTTGTATTTTTTGTGCATCACGATTTTTGTGTTACTGATGAGGTGGGGGGAGGGGGGGTGGGGGGGGGGGGGAGGCAGGCGGGGGGGGGGGGGGGTGGGGGGGGGGGGAGGGTAATTTTTCGACCAAATGACACATTTTTCGTTTTGCCGAACTACTGAGTTAACGTATGCTAAGTGCTTGGGCAACAATATTGATTGTACGGGACCTGGTTTAATTCGTCTCATCCGAAAAGGACTCATGTTCAGACCTGTTAAGAAGGCCTATGTGTCACAAGTGAGCAGGCAAATTCCGCCTGTAACCCAGGTTCCGGACTCGGGTTTCGTTGACAATCAACCGGAAGCGAACGCGCTAAAATCCAGCTCGTGCCTAATCTACACCATATATTATTCATGTATATTCGGCCGAACGGACAATGATGGCCTCCAACTACGGATAGATTCGTTCAGAACGGCATTTCGCACGAAACATTTCGCCTCGAAAGGACGAATGTTGCTCCGAATGGATTGGTCGCACTGAATGATTGTTATAAAAAGCGGCATTTGATCGAATCAATTTTGTTCTGAATGTGCAGAGACGACATAGCACATATTATAAACACCAAATATATTTGATTACATTTTGTTGAATGGACATTTAAATATTAGTCTTTTTGTTTGGTTTAATTGTTAACCAGCAACTGCAATCCCCCCCCCCCCATCCCCCCCCCACCTACCCCCCCGTCCGCCCCCCACCCCCCCCCCCCCCCCCCCGCCCCCCCCCCCCCCCCCCCTCCCCCCCCCCCCCCCCCCCCCCCCCCCATCTCCCCCCCCCCCCCCCCCCCCCCCCCCCCCCCCCCCCCCCCCCCCCCCCCCCCCCCCCTCCCCCGTGGAATATACCAGGGGGGGGTCTTTTATATAATAGTATATACCACACACAGACAACCTCCTCGAAGTTACTGTGCTTGTAGCTTCCTCTAATCTTTCTCTCTCCTGGACTTGTCTGGGTCTGGTCCTTTTCTTCCCTTGCTTACTGGTCTATCATCACTTCTTCCTGCCTTTCCTGTCCACGTCATCCTCTCCTTGCCTTGTTCTCTTAAAATAAATTATTTCCAAAAACCCATTTCCTTCCCTTCGACGGTCACAGGACATGTGGGGCCATAATTATGTATTTCTTAGGAGCGCTAAAACGGCAGCATGACGCAGTCTGCGCTCAATAATTAACAGGAAACCTGTCTGAGGCGATCGAAGAGAAGAAGAAGAGAGCAGCTTGAAAAGAGAGAGTTGCCTCCCTCATTCCCTGAAGTCGAACAACCCTATCACATGTAGGTGTTTAATTACAAATATAAAACATTTAGGAAGCGGGTGGGTGTTTTTTTTAATAACACGTGTACAAATATTGTCAAATGCGCATGTATCATTTATCAAAACGTTTATTTTTGAAATACTATGATATCATACCTGCCTAAGATCCATAGACACAGAGAGACAGAGAGAGAAGAGAGAAGAGAGAGATAGAGAGCGATTAGCGAGATGCCCAAGGAGGAAGTAGAGATGAGTGAAGAGAGAGTACCGAGATAATGTAGAGAGATGAGATGAGAGAGGAGAGAGAGAGAGAGGAGAACCGTGAGGAAAGAGAGAGAGAGAGGAACCGAGAAGAGAGAGAGCAGAGAGGAGAGAGAAGAGAAGGGACATATATGCTTTTGAGAACCACATTCCATCATCAGAGTGTTTCGCTACAAGAATAAATATTGATCCCGAGTCAATGTGGGCACAAAAGTTCTCAATGAAACGTCCTTTCAGTGAAATGTCCGTTCACAGGCCAAATTACCGTTGCAGTGAATATCCCTTTCACAGCAACCATCAGCCAAGATATTGATCGGTTTAAAAATGTCCGGGGGCATAGATCAGAGTATAATTTAACGTAATGACAACGGCAAAAAATGTTTGACGCTGCGTTTTTGCTCTTTTGCTTGTACTCGACAGAGGACACGGGGATCTATCTTCCTGAGGCTTGTCCACGGAATAAACTGATAATCCTGTTTATTCATACTTTCCCTTGATCAAATAGAAGGCATAGCGCCCTAAATACAACATATGTTGTGTTTTTTACCCCGCGCCCCTCAAGCCGGGTGGCAGTAAGCAACACAACGAGGGTGAGTTTGGGCTGTACACTGGATCCATATGGCCTTCTATTTCAGCACCTTGATCGTTCCTGCTTCTTCTTCCGTCGCCATGTCAACTCCTCCTCACTCCTCCTCCTCACTCCATCCGTCCACCACCAAGAAAGATCCGCTCCTCCTTCGTGTTCCTCGCTCCTCCTATCTCGTCCTACCTCGCTCCTCCTCCTCCTCCTCCTCCTCCTCCTCCTCCTCCTCCTCTCTCCTCCTCCTCCTTATCACTCCCCTCCCTCCCTCCTCCCTAACATAACATCTTTCCTCCATCCCACTTCCTCCATTTTGCTTCTTCTTCTTCCTTTCTTCTTTTATATGCTTCTCCTATTATCCTCCATCCTCCTCCTACCACCCTTCCTCCCTATCTCGCGTCCTCTCTCCTTCCTCCTAGCGCCCCCTCCTCCTCCTCCTCCCTCCTCCTCGACCCTCCCACTCTTCTTCTTCTTCCTTCTTCTTTCTCTTCCTTCTTTCTTCTTCATTTCTTGCTCCTTCTTCTTCTTCTATCTTACTCTCTTCTCCTTCTCCTACTCCCTCTTCCTTTCTTCCTCCTCCTCCATCTCTTCTTCTCATTCTTCTTCTTCTTCTTCTTCTTACATGCTTCATTCTCTCTGTCCCTAAAGCTGTTAAAAGCCGACCCACCGAAACGAAGAGACGGAAATCCTGCGAAGTGGTCAGTTTCAAATATTGATAAAACCTCCAACATTGTGTTGTCGGAACTAATTTACCGAAACCAGCATGCTTATTATTCATTTGTATTTCTACTGTTTATCTTTTAGTCATGCATTTGTCGCGGTTTATTTTGGATTGTCAACATGCTTGTTTTTTGTTGTGCCTTTGCTTACTCGCGATTACTCGTGTGTCGTGTGTGTGGTGTGTGTGGGTGTGTGGGTGTGTTTGTGTGTGTGTGTGTGGTGTGTGTGGTGTGGTGTGTGTGTGTGTGTGTGTGTGTGTTTTGGCAATGATGTGTATTTATGCACGGTAAGCTTACGTATGTAAAGTATGTGTGTGGATTCATAGCCACGTCAATTGTAGTAGCATAAAGTGTGTGTAGGTGTGTTTTGTGTGGTAGTGCGATCAGCGCCAACGTACACGCAGCGCGTGTGTGTTGGTATGGGTATTTGCGTGTGCGCGCGTGTGTCGTAGTGTGCGGTGTTGCTGTGTTGGTAGCGTGTGTATTTGTCTGGTGTGTAATTTGTGTTATGTTTGTGTCAGGGGTGGGAGTGTCGTGTGCGTGTTGCGTGCGTGTGTGTGCGTGTGTGTGTTTTGTGTGGTGTGTGTGTGTGTTGGGTTTGATATAAACCACACGCACGTGTGTTAAGTCCTTATCGCGAACATGTGGTCCTCGATCGCGGACACCATGACCTACAACAAGCATAGGGTCTCTCCCATACCATATATTATTTCTGTGATCAGACATGTCAAACCCTCATTCAGATCCTGCATTTTGAACCGCCACGTAGCAAACCGTCCGCCAAGGAAGAACCTCACAAAACCGAAATTTCCTTCCTTCATATCCTAGCTGTGTCTGATGAACCGGTGGCGTAAAGCCAATGGCTTCACAGTTTGTGTGGCACAGAAGGGCTGACCAAGTCAGGCAGCAGACTCTGTTCCCAGCCGTGAAACAACAACACTCAGGGTTATTAACGCCATTGACGGCAAGAGTTACGCCCTTGTGGATCAGAATCCAAAGGCATTTCACTTTGCAAAAGGCAGCCATTAAGGTGGCACTCCCATAGGTTACAATACTAACTGGCGATCGTTATAATCCCTTGTTTGGTCAATACTCAACCATCCTTAATCTTCCCCACCCCCACCAAGGGCATTCACTCTGCAAAAAGGTGTTCTTGTGCAGAGGCTAATATCTGAGGTGCAATACCATGGTACGGCAACAACCGAACTGCTAGGACTTTAATTAAAATGTGCAGCGGTAGTGCACGTATGTGCACATGTAAATAAAATTTTACATGTGTATGTGCATGCACACCGCCTCTGCAATGTGTACCACGGGCTTGCTTCGTGCAATCAACGTTTGTTTCGCTATTAGTTCTTAAGGGGTCCCCCTGACGGATGAAGTGTTTTGTGCAAGAAACACGTTCGTCGAGATCACCCAGAAAAACACACCCTTTTACCAGAGATCGCACACACTCACTTTGCTTCTGGTTTTTATTATAGGGTTGATATTTCAAACCGTCATCGGGCGATTCCTCCTTTGTGGAGGCTTGCTGAAGAAACGTCATTTACTTTCAGTGAAAGAGAAAGGCTGTGCCTTCTATTTTTTCCCTAATGGCCGCCTGAGTGTAGACAACCGTGTGCACGACATGTCCACAAACAAGCCTTTTTTACTCTTTAAATTATTTTTTACATTTTAGTAGACCGTTTTACCAAAAGGAGTTTCGCTCACAAAAAAAAAATAGCATCCTTTTTGTTTTAAACCTGCATACACAGAAGAAAAAGCTTCAACCATTCTGAGTGGTACCTCCACCCACCACATCCTAATAGGTCTTTCTCTCATCCGGTCAGTCTCCGCCCAAGGAGGAATCGTGCGTTTTGACGAAGTTTGATTTATAGGGAAAAGCAGACTAACCAGGAGGAGTTCCGACTCCTTTTAAACAAACAGGCTGTCGGTCTGGTGATCTCATCGAGACGTGTTTTCTGGCAAAAACATCGTCCGTACAGGGTCAACCTTTAACTTTATAAGCAATAAGTGTTAGGTACCCATAATGACTTGGATTGTGTAGTTTATTGGATTGGTCCGTCACGTCGTGATTCAAAAAGAGCACCCGGCAGCTAACTAACTAAACTAACTCACCTTGCATCAGTGGATCGGGGGAGAAAAGTGGACAAGAAAATAAATAGAATTACCACTATTCCCACACAGAGTAGAGGATTGCTTTTGTTGTTGCTTGCTGGTTTGGGGTGGGAGAGTATATCATAGATCTACCCACCGCCACCTACCCAACCCACCCACGCCCACAGTTTCCTTAAAAATGAATAAAAAAGGAGATTATATTAACGTAGGATAGCGAAATTGTATTGCATTTGCATAACATATTAGCATTAATTCTCCATCCCCGAGAAGAGGCTTTTCATGTGCTGGGGGTTTGCATGCATTCACATTATCGTCATCGTGAGCCTCAACCGAGAAATTTGGAACCCCACCCCCCACTACCTCCCATTTGACTAATTGATCCATCGCTTCTGCTACCAACCCCACCTCATGCCCCCTTCTAAGCGCATAAAAGCCAAACCTCTATCTAACGAGGCCTTACGTAACGGGGTCTCACCTCATAATTCGCGCCCCCCCCCCCCCCCCCCCTTACCACCTATATATACCCCTCCCACCCCTCCCTCTTCTTTTTCTGTAGACCACCACCCCAACCTTTCTTGTAAAAGCAATACCACACACACTACCATTTCCACATCTACTGTGGGACTATATCAAAATGTAGGGAGGGAATTCTCCACACACAATATCACAAAACAAAAAGAACTTACAAACAATAAATAGACAGGAAGAAAACCAAAACAGAGAGGAATGTAATTCCATGCCATCAATTTTGCTTATTCTCCAGGAGATGTCTTCATCGATTCGTTTGTCATTCACGCATCTTCTCATTGAAACTCACTCCCGCCACAAACCACCCACCCACCCACCCAACCCACCCTCGTGAGCCCTCACCGAGCATGTTGGAACCCCACCCCCTACACTGCCTAACCCACCCTGGCCACCCTCCTCCCCTACTAAACCCCCGTCCCATATCCCTCCCCCCGTCCTTCCCTCCTTTTCTATCTATAAAATTAACTTATATCTACTTACCCTACATATCCACCCCATCACTATTCTAAAACAAACTCTACCGACCCCCCCCCCCCGCACACACAGACACACAACGACATGCCCGACCCACACAGACACAACACAAGCACACACACACACAAGCCACACACAAAGCAAAGCACACCACACACATCACCCCACGCACAAAAAACAGAATACACAACACTAAGGGCACTCACATCTGCAAGCACCAAGAACTCGACACAAGTCGCAACATACAACACCACCACACACACACACACACGAACACACACATACACACAGACAGACACACAGCACACAACCACACCAGCACACACACGCACCAGCACACACCACACACATCACACACGCACACACACGAACGCAACCGACACAACAAAAGAGCACACACAAAGTATAAGAATAACTCAACTCACCCTACACACACGATCACAGCGCGCTCCAAACAACACAAAAACACACACACACACACACACAACACACCAACACACACACACACCCACAATCCATCACACATACACACCACACACACACAACAACACTCACACACACACAACACACACACACACAGAAGAGATATGATTAAAAAAAGCTTTGTTTAGAGCTTTAATGCCTCAACAAACATGCATTCTTGACTGTTGTACAGCCGGTAAACAAACACACGCACACATACCATCCTTACACCTCGCAGGCCCCCCCCCCCCCCCACCCCTCCCCATTCCTCCCTTCTCCCCTATCCCCCCACCTCACCTCACCCCTCGCCGGTTGCATTTGTGTGGTGTGGGTAGGATCATGCTGTGGCTACAAATCTGATGGCACCATCCAATTACTGCCGCCCCGGAGCCACTGTCTGATTTCATTCGCACAAGGCTTACTACTGAATCAGAGCCCGGGTCAACTAGCCTCTATCCTGTTCGTCGCCCACACGCGTTTCGTAGCATTCCATACTGTAACGCAGGGTCCTAGCGCGTACAGGCGGTCCGTCGACCGCTGTCGCATTTCCCAGATAGTTTATCTTTCGTGTTCCTGAATTTACGTGCGCTGATCAATATAAACTAACAGGAAGCACGACGGGGATATACATTCATGGAAACTGGGATATATAAAGAGCAATTGGGACCATAGAGCTTTTTTTAACTCACGCATCGCCTATCTCGCGACTTTTTGGCTAAGGTACTGTGATTCGTCGTTGACATCTAATTTTTGTTTATACCCTGGTTGGTTTGTTACTTTTGTCAGATTCCCGTCGTACCATGCCGAAAGCCGATACGCGTGACGTTTAAAAATCTGAACTTCCATCCAGAGATTTTTAATACTCTGATCGCTTCTCGGCCTTTTGGCTAATAACATGTGTGATTCATCGGACGATATTTTTTTATTTATACCTTTTGGTTGGATTTTTTTTTTTTGTTCAGCCCAGTCGTACATGGCGAAAGCCGATACTCGACGTTTATAACAAACCTAGAAACTTTCCATCCAGGCAGGGGCACATAGAGAACAGGGACATATATAGACAGGGACTATAGAGGACAGGGGGAAACAAAAAAAAAACAAAATATAGAGGACAGGGGACATTAGCGACAGGGGTAAAAAACATAGAAGGCATGGACATATAGAGACCGGATGTACTATTATTAAGGGACAGGAGGAGCACACGAGACAGGGGAACATAGAGACAGGGGCACATAGAGACACATGGGCACTATACGAACAGTGACACCTATAAGAGCCAGGAGCTGGAGGGCGCACATCGAGAAAGGGGGACTCATAACAAGGGGAGAAGACACATAGAACAGGGGGAGACACCATATACACACACAAGTAAAACCAACGGTGTAAATCGCAACTGGGGATCCTCGATCCAGACACACGCAATAAGGCTGCCGCTAATGAGAGCGCGCTTACATACAAACATTGAACCGTCGCAATAGCACGCACCATGCGCACATACACACCAACAACATAATAAACATTACACGCTTATAGCCTACTACACCACTCACGCAGTACACACGCACACGAAAATTAAACTATCCCCGCACTGAGTAAACGCACACGCACCCACAACCTCCCACACACTTGCCCCAAGACCACCGCACACCACACGCAACACACAGACCAATTTACCCGTAGGGCAATGACAACGTGCAACGCTTACACAACACACCACCGCACACCGTCCACGCGCACACAACCATCTACAACAATATTGTCTATTCCAAGAATGCCGTATCTCTTTTTTGAATTTTCGTACACAACTTTACAAAATGATTTAAAGCAATCCATTTTGTCTCGTTTTCTATGATGCTGTTGGGCCTTTTGTTTGATAGAATGTTTTGCATTTTTATTTTTAAAATAGTTCAAATTCTGGAAGTTTTTATTTATTTTTATTTTATCATCTATATTATTATTATGTGTTTTGTGTGTTTAAAAAAAATAATTTTAAACTGTTTTTTAACTAAGCATTTAGTACATAAAACATCCCCTATTTATTGTGTACTTTATATTAATCAATGTGAGAATATGGCGCACTTTAACAAGCTTTAACAAATAAAAACCATCGCACCGATACACAATATGGCACATTCCCACGAGACATTCCCGGAACGCAGAAGAAGCGCCGCGCACATAACTCACCTCGTCTACCACAACTCGTCCACACTTTTCATGCTATATCACTTCTAAGTGAAAAGACGTTCAATTAAAGAACAACAACAACACACACATACACACATGCGTAACACACATAGTACACACACGGCACACCGAACACACATATGGGCTGCACGACGGCAGGTAACGCATGGATTAGTACCCACGATCTGGCACTGGTAACCAAATCTCCACCAGCTTCAAATAAAGCGGTACATTGTATTCCGGAAATCGATTGAGAGAGAGAGAGAAGGAGGAGAGAGAGAGAGAGAGAGGAGAGAGAGAGAAAGAGAGAGAGAGAGAGAGAGAGAGAGACGCTTCCGATAATAGTATTATGATTGACACTTGACAAGCACAATCCTAATTGCTCAAGTGGGGGAACTTTGTCATAATTGCAAAACGTTCACGGAATTTATGCAATACGACAATGGGTTAAGACTACCCCTTTCCGCCCCAGCCATTTTTTTCACCCCAAAAAATACAACCAGTCAAACTTAAACTGGTAGAGGAAACATAATATCCGGAGCCGGCAATGTTGCGATTATTTATCCTCCTCTTGGTCTATCATATTGAATAATAACATTAGGCCTGATCCTTACCACCTTCCCGAAAATTAAGAGAATAGGGTTTTTGGATAACAGGCCCTGTTTTGATGTCTTTTAGTGACATGGGTGCTAAAACCATTGTGGTGCATAAATGCAACATTAGGAAGAAAGGGTTCTAAAAACGAAAAAATTGATTCAACTATGACAAAAAACCAACAATATTCCTACAAAGGAAAGCCAGTTACCTCAAACAAACCACACCCATCATACGCAATCTTGACTTATTTTTCATTTTTTCTTTGGCAAATCATTAACTTCAATACAAGGATTTTTCCCGTTTCTGCGGTCTTAAAAACTCCAATAGAAACGATTTTTTCGAAAATTAGAAAAAAAAAAACAAAAAAAAAACAAAAAAACAAAAAATAAGAAAAAACCATCCACAATATCGGGAAGATGAATCGCACACGATTTTCGTAAAATTAGAGGACTCTCATTTGATATATACAATAAAAACCTCTAGCTCGAATTAATACCACCTCCCTTTACTCTATGTAATTACAACTCGGCCTTAAAAAAACACCAGATCAATAACCAGTTTAAAACTACACCCCATGGGCGCGAGCGTGGCTTGTGGGCATTGCGTCGTAGTTTGCTTGAAACGTCGCCAGAGTATTTATTTTTTCGAGAAGCGACTAAGGATTGAAAACAAAACAAATCTAGCTACAACCAACATGTATTTTCCATATTGGGGGAAATAAACTGAGGGGGCGGGTGGACGCGGTGTGTCGGGTATGGTGGAAAATGATAGTCTTGTGAGGTGGGAGGAGCGAGGAGGCGGGGGGTAGGGGCCAGTAGGGATATGGGGGTGGTGATGGGAACATTAGGGGGGGGGCGCAAAGATGAGGACGTAAAAGAACATAATGGATGGATATAAATGACATCAAGTTCTAGAAATGATTGACACGGTATTACACCAGAAAGGCGTGAGGTAGGAACGTCTAACTGGGGGTAAAAACACACGAGGCGAAGCGATAGAAAGGGTAATGGAGGCCCTGCTGTGAATCTTAAAATAGATCTACCTATGACAGTTTTAGAGTCACTACAAAATGAAGCACACAGGATACTACCTAACTTCCTACGTGTATGGTTTAGATGTGAAAGAAGAAAATGGATGTCAGAGGTGTGATGCAAGATTCTCGATATTGATTTAGAGTGCAGCAGTATCACTCATTCGTTCCCACACAAACCATGAAATTACTCTGCCTTCATTATTTTTTCCGAACTCTTCATAATTGCTTTGATAAACGTATCAAGTTACAAGTAGTATATCGATAACTTACCGAAAACAATTTCTAAGTATATCATCAAACAGAGCACAAAAGGAAAGAAAGAACAAGAGAGAGAGAGAAGTTTCTTTTTCTGAGAGAGAAACAGACTTTTAGAGAGAGAGAGAGAGAGAGAGAGAGAGGAGAGTTCCTCTTTTTTTTTCTCTTTTCAAAGTCGAGTTTTTTTTTGAGCAGAGAGAGAAGAGCGACAGAAGGAGAGAGTGGCCATTATAGAGAGAGAGACAGAGAGATGACAGTACTAGAGAGGTTAAGAGATAGAGGTAGAGAGCGGATATCGAGAGGAGACTTTTGAGAGCATCTTTCTGTATCAATGCTAAACTATGGATACTAGAAATGACATGACTTTTTAATTAATCTTACGCTTCTGCTAAATGTCAAATTAAGAAGACAAGGGAATAACAAAAAGTAGGTATAGGCCCTAATATATAGATGCTCCGTATCGTGTTGCTGCATTGCATTGCATGTTGCATTCGCGCATTGCGCGATGGGGCGCTGCCGATGGGGCGAAAACTAATTCATGAAATCCAAGACTCCATCTAATCTTTCTCTTCTCTTCTAGCTAACCAGGCCGGCCCTGATGCTGCGTGATTTCCCAGCCTGGGTGAATTTAATTTGAATTTAGTCTGCTTTATAAAACCCCACATCCCGCACGCCTTCATGGTCTTCAATTCTCCAGACCCTGAATAAACTGTCGCGCTCTTCTGCATGATCTAATATACCCACGCTCCAACCTCGTTCCCTCGATCGGGCTCGTCCCCTCCAGTAAAGCCTCCCCTTGCGTCCATTTCCAAGAGATTATGGCCTTTCGCATTTTTTGTTTTTAGATTTCTTATATATATAAATGTTAACCTATTATATATCATATAAATATGATATATATATATATATAATATATATATATATTAAAAAATTAAAGAACTCGTAGGATGGCGTATTAAGGTTTCTTTACTACTCGTCGTGGTGGTAATGCAAACCTGTGACCGTGTAAAAATGACTCAGTGAAGACTTTTTGTCCTAAACGAGTTCGTTCAAAAAGACGATTTTCGTATATACATAAAAAAAATAATAAAATTTAGAAAAAAAATAAGGCTTTTGAAAATTAGGGGTGGCCAGTGGCTCATTCTTTCTGATGCGAACTTCTTTATTGCTGACGTGCAAATATTGATGACATCTTTTGTTTGGAGTGACTTTTCGATCTTCTGTTGAGCTGGGGTCTACCTGATGGTAGAGTTACGTTGCTCTGTTTGACTTGCTTTGACCGAGTTGAATTAGGCAGGTCCGACTCCCACACACTCATGAAAACCTAATTACTCCCCTTAATTATTAGACAGTTGCAAATCCCCTCTCATCGTCAATTGTTGGTCTCCCATTGAAACGCTTCCTCGCAGAGGTCTGGAAGTAATTGTCGAACTACTTACTGCGAACGCGGCAGCTGTGAGAATAATACAGCCGATGTCCATGCTGATGAGCGAAGCCGCGTCACTCCACAACAGAAGCACGGCCACAAGTAGTTGCATTGCTATGTTGTAACATTACATCTGTATTGTTCCCCCCTCCTCCCTCAGGACATTACTGGATGTTGCACTCGCCTCTCATGGCTATTGCTGCTCCATTTATCATTCCCCCCATTTTATGTCTATAATTATTCTACTAATGTCCCCTATGACATTAATAATAACACAGACAGACAGAGACAGACAGAACAGACAGACACACACACACACCCACACCATGTCTACACCACACATACACACTTTATGTCACACACACATACGGAGGGGAGACTCCTAGATTGACACACACACATCTCCACTTCGTCACACAGCCACAACACACACACTTCTACCTCTTCTTCACACACTCACACTCTCTCTCCACACACACACACAACACACACAAACACGTCTCACACACACAGTCACAAGCTCCACATGGCTACAATGCTTCATACACAAATCGTCCCATCCGTACACAATCTCATTATGATATATGCATTCACCGCTCAACTCCACACAATCATAAGCATCGTGCAGATTCCACTAAAGGCTCATGGTCCAACGTAATTATTTACATATAGCTATGTCAACAGCTCCTTCAAGGGCACATCCGTTATGAGCATCATCCAATCTCATACTAATGTGCTCATATCACGTCTCATACACTCATACTACACGCTTGCTCTGGCAGACGACATGTTCTTTCCCTGCCCCCAGATGTCCGACCACCCCCCACCCAGGTTCTCCCCGCTCATCCACCACGCCCCTCTAAAGCAGTCCTCCCCACTACATTTATCTCTTTCTCTCTGCATTTGTATTTGATCGTGATCTCTCTCTCTTTTTCATGATGTCTTTTTTTTTTTTTTTTTTCTCGTCCCTACTCCCCTATGTCTATCCCTTATTGTGAAATGTCTCACTTCTACACGTTCTCTCCCTCCCAACTGATATCTCCTTTCTGACTCTGTGCCAAATTACGTCATTCTCATCATCAATGTACTCTCTCATCACTATCCAATATCAGGAATCAAGCAAAAATACATCAGTCTCTCTCTCTCTCTACCTCTCAACTTCTCTCAACCTCAAGTCATCCCAAATCTATCGTCTCGTCTCATGAGTTCAGTCTCTCTCATCACGACCAAACCTCGTCGTCCCCTCAGACCTCTGTCATCTCTCTCTCTCCTCTCTCTCTCTCCAAGTCTCTCTCCCTCTCTCACTCTGTCTCAGACTCTCTCACTCTCTCGCCCCTCACGTCTCGTCAGTTCTCTCTCTCCCTCTCGTTCGCGTATCACCCCTACTTCCTCGCGTCCCCTCTCGCACCTCTCTACACAAGACCCTCTCTCATCTCTGTTCTCTCATCGTCTCATCAATCACCTCTCAATTCTCTGCTCTCTTCTCTCTCTCTCATCTTCTCTCACCACTCATCTCTCTCCGTCTCCTCTCTCCTCTCCGTCTCTCTTCATCTCTCTCTCTCTCTCTCCTCTCTTCTTCTTCTTTCTTTCTTTCTTTCTCCTTTCGCTCTCGCTCTCCTAGGTCTCCTCATCTCCTCCGCTCCG
>JAGGCT020000035.1:6529762-6587628 GCA_017654935.2 Phymorhynchus buccinoides
CAAGACTATGAGCTATCTGGTAGCAGGCAGGGAAGGGGTTAAGAGAAAGATACTGTATTTCTCAACTGAATGCCTCTTGTTTCTAATGAAATGTGTAACCTTAACAGGAATTACAACAAATAGTCTAAATAGTACAATTTCAGATTCTGATATCCTTGTTTATAAAAGTGTACAATGATGTATTGACAAAAGTACCATGTTTTGATGATTTGCTGTCTGTGTGTGTCTCTGTCCCCTTCTTTTGGCATGCTCACTGATGCTGAGGTTTCTTTTCTTTGCAGGTGATTTCAGTCGGTGGGATGTTGCTATGCTTTCTTTAATTCAAATTGCTATTAAACTGTTCACCACATCCAGAAAAAAAGGGCAAAAATTTGAAATTGAGAAAGTTTAAGACAGAAGGAGCTCTGCAATGTTGTTGAAAGTGAAAAGAGTGTTTCTTGTTCCTAAAAGAAATCATTGTAATTGAAGCGGCTTATGAAATGTCAGCGAAGGCTGCGTGAACAGTTTGAAAGCGTTCTTTCCCATGTAGCCTGCAGATGTATGTATGCCTAGTTTATGTTGGGACGGAGCCCCCTAAGGGCGCTGTCCCTTTAATGCAATTGTCTCCCTTTCTTTGGCAAACAGGTCACTCCCCTCTTGCTCTGTGGCCTTTAAACTGTTGGTCACAAGCCTTCTAGCTCCCCCAGTGGACTTCCAGCTGGAGAAAGTTTCCAGTGTCATGTTGTCAGGCCATGGTGGTTGGTGTGGGGGGAGGGAGGTCCGGGATGGCTCCTCACCCTGACTCACTGACCAACCTTGGTCCGCTCATGGGGGCGAAGGTTGGAGCGATGTAAGTACACGCCCAGTCCCGGGGTGTTGGTCACTTGATAGCTCTGCAACACTTGAACACATTCTGCCCACTGCAAAAGGCCCCGTAGTTCAGCCAAGTTCTACTGAGCCCTAAACCCTTCCTCCATTGTGCCGCCACCGAGGACTTTCCTTCTTGCCGGTGGTTGGCTTGTGGTCAAAAAACGCCAAAGAAAGCGAAAGCTAGCGCTAAAATCATGGCTTCCATCTTCAGCGGCCAGGCCAAGTTGGCGTTTGGGAGTTGATTGACAAGAGTTGATTCTGGCCGTGAGTGCTAAATGATGAATAGCGGTAGTATCCATGGTGTGTGTTATGCACACCGACAGCCCAGGTAAACACAGCCTTGACGTCCCGGGGAAAGCGGTAGATCACTAACAACATTAACCAAGGACTAGTGCATGCTTAGATTACCAGGAAGAAGGCGGGCAAGTTTAGGAACCTACGTTTCTTTCAGTTGATTGCAGTTGTCATTCACTCCGTTTTATTCACGCCAATATAAGGACTGATACCCAGACGTGCATTATTATGCATGCAGCACACACATTCACTAATTATCTATGAAAATGGAAGAAGAAAAAGAAAGACATTAGTGGCATTTTGCTGATAGTATAACAACTTAAACTTTTGTATTGTTTTTTTTTTTTTTTTTGTTGAAATAAGCTACCAGAGAGCTTTTCATCCAGTAGTCGGTAGCCATAGCCTACTCCCTCTAAAGCCATAGCCTACTCCCTGTAAAGCCATAGCCTACTCCCTGTAAAGCCATAGCCTACTCCCTGTAAAGCCATAGCCTACTCCCTCTAAAGCCATAGCCTACTCCCTGTAAAGCCATAGCCTACTCCCTGTAAAGCCATAGCCTACTCCCTGTAAAGCCATAGCCTACTCCCTCTAAAGCCATAGCCTACTCCCTGTAAAGCCATAGCCTACTCCCTGTAAAGCCATAGCCTACTCCCTGTAAAGCCATAGCCTACTCCCTGTAAAGCCATAGCCTACTCCCTCTAAAGCCATAGCCTACTCCCTGTAAAGCCATAGCCTACTCCCTGTAAAGCCATAGCCTACTCCCTGTAAAGCCATAGCCTACTCCCTGTAAAGCCATAGCCTACTCCCTGTAAAGCCATAGCCTACTCCCTGTAAAGCCATAGCCTACTCCCTGTAAGCATTTCTACCCTTAGAGTCTACTTTAAGACCTACTAATGCACGCATCGCAACATTGCATGTCAGGTCTCTTCATGTTTTAGTAACAAAGAAAACGTTGATTCAGATTCAGTGAGTTTACTTTCATGAAGGGAAAACAGTAAAATCAACGTATCAGTTCTTTCATGTGTATTAACCATGAACAGGAAAACGGTCCTCGATTTGTTGTTTGCTTCTTCAGACGTGTAGCAAAATATTGTTGCAGTCTTTCCACCTTTTGTATCCGAGAAAATTATATCTTTTACCAAACAGCACACAACTGACTATCACTGGTACCAACTTGATTTATCCAGATAGATAAACAGCCGAGGAAGGTGGGTTATGAAGTGGACGTCGGCGGTGTTTACCTGGCTGTGTACATTGGATCATTGTGTCTGTGTGATGTTGGTAGTCAAGGTTCTCTCCACATTGGCTACTTACAAAAAGACCACTGGTTTGTTAAAAACAAAATGCCATGGTTTGTTGTAATTACAAATATCTACTTTCATTCTTTATTCCCCTTTTCTGCAAATTTGCCTTTGCCCACAATCGCTTCCAGTTCTTTATGAGACGTGTCAGCTTACACTGCCTATTTTTCATACTTGAGTTTTACAATTTTTATGTAAAGTATAATTTTTTATTTGTCGTATTAAAAAATAGTTTTGGAATTAGAATTATGCATGGAATTACTGAATGCGTTTGAAAAGTCATTTGATTTTAAGAGCTGATGAATTGATTGGAAGAAAGCATTCAAACAGAAGAAAGACATCTTAATTGCTGTTTAATTACCATCTTCCTCCACATTTGGGCCAGCTTTTGTTTCAAACGATGGCAAGATTTTCATTCTTTTTTTCCAACAACAAAAAGAAATGTGTTAAGAACTGACGTCCACCCTCTCTTTTCACCTCCCTACTCTGTTGTACCCTGTCATCCTAGTTTAGATTGGTATAAACATCTGGTTCTGGTGGTCTAAATAGATTTTTGTTTTTTATGATAGCAAGAAAATGTGGAGGGAACTTTCCTAACGTCCACCGTAAAGGTGAACAAATAACTTGGAAAGTTAAAACCTACTGTCAATTACTGTTCTTAAAATTGTAGGAACAAATGAAACATTTTCGGAATAAACCGTTTTTAGCTCTCACAAGAATTAAAATTAGATGTTATTTTCCCCATTTTTAGTTCAGACATTTTCATTTTGTAAAGTCAAATTTCTGGTTAATTTACCGTCCAAATTCTCTTTTGAAACTTGGGGCATTTATTTGATATAGGAGTAACTTTTTTATTTTTGAAAAGAAAGAAAGGATTCAGAAAGCGATTGCAAATTATGAGATAATCTGTCTATAATTAATTCTGTGATAAATTGTTTAGTGATTCCACAATTCAATGTTGTTCTGATTTTGAACTAGCGATGCAAAAATTTCACTCAAATTAAGTTGTCTTTTAAAAAAAGTTGTATGCTCCAAAATTTGACATGTGTAAAAATATTGTGCTTGCGATGAAAACTTATGTGTCATGTGCCATTCTATTCAGCATCAGTTTATTATTGAAAATTTTGAAAATTGGCTCCAAAACGAGACGTTAAGAAAATACGTTTAGAAAATTACTAGAGAAAATAATGATTAAAGGACAAGGCAATGGAATAGTCGTTTGTAGTAAGCTACCAACATGGATTGTTTTGTGTGTTTTGTCTTGTCCTTTGTCATCATTCCATCGTATTTGTCTTTAAATTGATCATTTCATGTTATCACTATTTTTGTTTATAAACTTTGTGATGCTTTGTGTGTGTTTTGAATGTATTACATAATCTCCATGCTTTCATTTTCAGCGAAACAACTAAATGAAGAACTGTTTAATGTTGTCTTTCAGAATTGTTGATACTGACCTCAAATCAGCCCAGTTGCTGTGTCTATCATTGTGTGTATGTTTCTGTGTTATAACTTGTATTAAAGTATGAGATTCTATATTTTAAAAAAATCTTGGTTTATTTTGTTTCTTATTTGTATAAGATTGTTTCTTGTTAAATACCATCTTAAGATACACAAAATACATTTTAGTTAATCTTTATTGTTACACATATTTGTAGCTATATTAATACCAGTACTCTCAAAGAGCATAGTAACATGCATGTGCACATAGTTGCTCTCAAAAACTGTATGGTATGCATTTTTTAAAATAAAAAAAATATGTAATTGCATGGAGCTTAGTGTACAGACTGGCCCTGACAGGTGGAAGACAAAGTTTACACATTTTATAAATATAGAAGCAACAATGGGTGACCGCAAAACATACTGAGTTTAATCCTTTGTCCAAAGTGTAAATGTTCCCCGAAAGGAGGCACTTTAATTTCAGTCCCTTTAAAACTTGGACTTGTAGGTATATTTGAGACAAACATCCATTCACAGTAGGTTTGGTTTTGTTGTTGTTGAAATATTCTCTTTCTTTCGGGTTTAATTTATTTGAAAATTGTTTTGCGACTATTAAAAACGTCCAGCCAGCTGTCATTAACGCTGTCCAAAATTCTCCTAGGTGTTTCTTCTTCTTCTTTTAATTGGACCGAGTCAGAGCCAGTCACGTTAGTCAGTGGCACGAAGAAGTCATGTTCAATTCAGCATCAATAGTCAACGAAGCAACTAACCCCTCTTTCCCCCCCCCCCCCCTCCCCCTAATGGTGCAGGTGCCCTGGTGTACGCTGAGCTGGGCACCATCATCACCAAGTCTGGGGCGGAGTACGCCTACCTGATGGAGGCTGGGGAGAGTCTGCCGGCCCAGCTGGCCCCCGTGCCGTCCTTCCTCTTTGCCTGGGTCTCCATCTTCGTCCTCAAGCCCGCCCTCTTCGGGGTCATCGCCCTCAGCTTTGGAGTCTACGCCGTCGAGCCCTTCTTTGGGGACTGTGAGGTGCCTGATGCACTGGTCAAGATGATCGCCATCCTCTGCATGAGTGAGTGCATTTTGTGTTTTATTATGTTTTGTCAGGTGAGGGCCAGAAGGTGTTATTGCAAGGGAATGAAGAAGGCTGATGATGCCTCCTGGCTTTCACCCGGCGGTTTCACAACTGTAGTGTCTGTGTTTTGGTGTGTCAGTGATTTCTTTAATGAGATGTTGATGTATTCACAGGCGTTGTGGCCTTTGTCAACTGCTACAGCGTGAAACTGGCCAACAAAGTGCAGATTGTCTTCACTGATGTTAATGAGATGCTAATGTATTCACAGGCGTTGTGGCCTTTGTCAACTGCTACAGCGTGAAACTGGCCAACAAAGTGCAGATTGTCTTCACTGATGTTAATGAGATGCTAATGTATTCACAGGCGTTGTGGCCTTTGTCAACTGCTACAGCGTGAAGCTGGCCAACAAAGTGCAGATTGTCTTCACTGATGTTAATGAGATGCTAATGTATTCACAGGCGTTGTGGCCTTTGTCAACTGCTACAGCGTGAAGCTGGCCAACAAAGTGCAGATTGTCTTCACTGATGTTAATGAGATGCTAATGTATTCACAGGCGTTGTGGCCTTTGTCAACTGCTACAGCGTGAAACTGGCCAACAAAGTGCAGATTGTCTTCACGGTGGCCAAACTGGCGGCCATTGGCCTCATTGTGGTCGGGGGAGCCATCAAACTGTTCCAAGGTGAGCAAGAGGACAGGAAAGGAGAGTAAAACAAATCAGAAATAACAGGAGTTTGTACAGATCTATTAAACTTTTTAAAGTGTTTGGACATTTTGAAAGTCATTGCCAGCTCTTGTCAAAGTGTGACTAAAATTAAAACAGTTCAAAATGACTCGAGTGTACAAGCTTGTTTCGGTGTTTTGGGATTATGAAGTCTATTTAGCAAAACTATGATAGTATGAATAGAAATGAAAAGTAAAGAACAGACATAGCGTCGTATTAACCCTCTTGCATTTATTCTGGCCCAAACCGCCCTTCCAGAAGTTGCCTCTGTGTATTCAGAGCGCCCGTTGCTTGCCCCCACTCTGAAACCCCCTTTGATGGCATTTCCATCACGCACTAAGTTCTGGCTTGTTATTACATACACACACTATGAAGAAGCTTCTCACTTGCAATGGTGTGATAGTAACTGTATGGCGCTCTGTATGCTTCATAAGACAGATTTACCTGAAAATGTAAAAAAAATCAATCTGAATACCTGAAGAAATGTCTGTAATAAATGTGAATGCAAGAGGGTTAAACAATTATAACAAGCTGTGGTTTGCAAAGAGCACGTTTTATTCTCTGTCCAATTCGGGGGATGTAAAACATTTAACACAGGGAAAGGTATCCATTTTGCACCAAAATAGATGATGATCATTGCTCCGTTTTTCCTTGAAAGAAAGAATTACCGTTACTGTTTGACATTTTTCTGTTTACAAACTCAGTCTGTACACTCGACATATGTGATTGCAAACAAATCACTATTCAAAACAAAAGAAAGAAAGATATGTGAAGCCAACAGCCTTGATATTCTCTTGCGATGAGATCGAAATGGTGGGAATTGGACAACAGAAGCCAGTACAAACTCTCAAAGGAGGGAGCTAGCCAGAATAAGAACTATTTTGTGAAGCCTGCATAACAGTGATGAATGTGTTTCAGTGTTTCCCATAACGCACATATGTGCGTCCCTGAAGCACAAAAATCACAGAGGGACTCTTTGATTTCAGCTCTGGGCGTCCCATGGGACGCACACTTTTTTTCAACAGACCGAGACAGCAGGGTTCATTTTTGGCATCGGTCATTGACTCATAAACCTTCGATTTTGACGGATAGTTTTAGCAGGCAGGCGGTCATCTGACCGATTGATTTTTCGTCAAAGCAGTCAACAACTTCAAGGATTCTGTCGTCTGCTAAACTTAGTTCTTCCGCGGCCTCGGACCATAATCAGAACTAAAAAGTTGTATCTGGCGAAACGAACGCCGAAACGAAGAAATGGCGGCATTGCACATTCGGTAAAGCTTTTCCGATCCAACTTTTTGAAGACCAAATAAAGTTCCAGCGTGACCTAGTCTTCTAGCCTAGTGCTAAACAAGATCGTTCTCGGCCTTTTGACAACAATTCGTGTTTAAAACCAGCCATGCCTCCCCAAAAGAAGCCACGAGTAGGAAAGGGGCAGAAGAATATGTTTGCTTGTTTCGGACTCGATCAGACATCGTCTGCAACTTGTAGGATCGTTGGAATTAGGTCAAGCCACCCCAACTTTTCCATATCAAAACTCCGAACCCGATTTTCGCTTCGTGCCACAGCGGTCAGTCTGTTTGCTTTGGTTTTCCTGGTTGTCAGTCTTGTTTCTGACCATCCGGGGTTTTCCTTTCTAAAGCAGACACATGTCCGGTCATTCCAAAACGATCTTTGTTTACATCTGAATGCTTGTTCGCGAGAGTGAAGTGCTTCAAGTTTTAGGTCTGATTTCTTCGTTGACCAAATCTGAATGGTTTTTGCAAGTTCGACAGAGGAAAAAGCAGCAGCATCAAGCCGTTCTTTTAGAGATGTGAATGGCATCATCTCAAAAACATAAGCTACTGCATATGCAAGTGTGTGTGTACGCTTGTGTGTCTGTCTGCCTGCCTGTCTCTCTGTCCATATCTCGATCTGTTTGTCTCCCCCCCCCCCCCCCCCTCTCTCTCTCTCTGTAGTCAGCCTATTCCATTTCCAGGGGTTATGCACATGATTGTGTTTGCCTGTGTGTTCACTGTGCATGTAGCATGTGTGTTTAGCATGTATTTGCTTTTGTTAAAGCATTTTTTTATCATATACTTAGGGGACTCTTAAAAATATGAAATGGACTCTTAAAATTTTGCACAGGGAGTCCCTGGGACTCTCACATTTCACCCCTATGGGAAACACTGGTGTTTTGTTGTATTGCCTGGAGAGATTGCAGCATGGATGGAGAGATGCACTGTGTTAAGTCAAGTCAAAGTCAAAATTTTATTTCCAGATGGGAACATTGTATAAGCAAAAACATGCTTTTTTTTAATGTAGACACTGTGATTGTTGGTGTGTGTTGGCAGGCGGTGGGCTGGAGTACCTGAGTGAGGGGTTTGAGGACACCTCCCACGATCTGTCCAGCATCGCTCTGGCCTTCTACGATGGACTGTGGGCCTACGACGGATGGTCAGTGGTCACTTTATAATATGTAAACAGCCTGAATGGTGTTATGACCTGTCCAGCATCGCCCTGGCCTTCTACGATGGACTGTGGGCCTACGACGGATGGTCAGTGGTCACTTTATAATATGTAAACAGCCTGAATGGTGTTATGACCTGTCCAGCATCGCCCTGACCTTCTACGATGGACTGTGGGCCTACGACGGATGGTCAGTGGTCACTTTATAATATGTAAACAGCCTGAATGGTGTTATGACCTGTCCAGCATCGCCCTGGCCTTCTACGATGGACCTTGGGCCTACGACGGATGGTCAGTGGTCACTTTATAATATGTAAACAGCCTGAATGGTGTTATGACCTGTCCAGCATCGCCCTGGCCTTCTACGATGGACCTTGGGCCTACGACGGATGGTCAGTGGTCACTTTATAATATGTAAACAGCCTGAATGGTGTTATGACCTGCATCGCCCTGGTCTTCTACGATGGACCTTGGGCCTACGACGGATGGTCAGTGATCACTTTATAATATGTAAACAGCCTGAATGGTGTTATGACCTGTCCAGCATCGCCCTGGCCTTCTACGATGGACCGTGGGCCTACAACGGATGGTCAGTTCTTTGGCCAGGCAGAATGGTCACTTGGCTATGTCTGCATTCATCTCCGTTAGAATGATAGTTTATTTTGATAGATGGAAGCCTTACAGAGGCACTGTCAGGCCTCTGTCGATACAGTTGAACCTCCCTTATAAGACCTTTAACAATCATCCATAATGAAGGGGTCTGATAAGAGAGGCACTGTCAGGCCTCTGTCGATACAGTTGAACCTCCCTTATAAGACCTTTAACAATCATCCATAATGAAGGGGTCTGATAAGAGAGGCACTGTCAGGCCTCTGTCAATACAGTCGAACCTCCCTTATAAGACCTTTAACAATCATCCATAATGAAGGGGTCTGATAAGAGAGGCACTGTCAGGCCTCTGTCAATACAGTCGAACCTCCCTTATAAGACCTTTAACAATCATCCATAATGAAGGGGTCTGATAAGAGAGGCACTGTCAGGCCTCTGTCGATACAGTTGAACCTCCCTTATAAGACCTTTAACAATCATCCATAATGAAGGGGTCTGATAAGAGAGGCACTGTCAGGCCTGTGTCAATACAGTCGAACCTCCCTTATAAGACCTTTAACAATCATCCATAATGAAGGGGTCTGATAAGAGAGGCACTGTCAGGCCTGTGTCAATACAGTTGAACCTCCCTTATAAGACCTTTAACAATCATCCATAATGAAGGGGTCTAATAAGGGAGGTAATTTTAATACTTGCAAAGAAGGGCAATGTGTCAGAGAAGTAGGTCTTTATGTGGGAGGGAGTGTTATAAGGGAGGTAATTTTAATACTTGCAAAGAAGGGCAATGTCTCAGAGAAGTAGGTCTTAATGTGGGAGGGAGTCTTATAAGGGAGGTCTTATAAGGGAGGGGTCTAATAAGAGAGGTAATGTTAATACTTGCAAAGAAGGGCAATGTGTCAGAGAAGTAGGTCTTAATAGGGAGGGAGTCTTATAAGGGAGGTTCCACTGTACCTTGTTCTTATAGGGATGAATGTGGACTGAGCCAAGTAGCATGGAATCTTGTTTATGCATTTTATCTCCCTTTTCACACCTTTTGATTGGGCAATGTGTTTTACTGTGCACTTTATTTCTAATTGTGTTTGATATATTCATTCAGCCAGCCGGTCAGTTTATTGCTCTCATTGGAAAGAAGGAAAAGAGAAAGAGTGATAATAATTGTGAAGCCTTGGGTTGATTTGTTGATGAATGAAAGTTAGGTTGTACGTCCGCTCGGCTGCAACACAGCACATATGGGATGAACCATCAACCAACCATCATTCAATGCTCTGAGCAGATCCTGGAGGTACTGCAATACCGAGTCTGATGTTAAATAAAAATGATTTGTTGATGGTGCGTGTTATCCCATTTACTTGTCCACTGCTAAGGCTTTGAACATTTATGCAGTTGAATTATGCATTTTCATTCCTATTCAGATGATTTTGCCTTCATACAAGTTTTTTACCAATAGTTTCTTGTGTTGCAGGAATAACCTGAATTACGCCACAGAAGAGCTGCAAAACCCCTTTGTGTGAGTACCTTAGCAAACTGACATTGTGAGTACCTTAGCAAACTGACATTGAGTACCTTAGCAAACTGACATTGTGAGTACCTTAGCTAACTGACATTCATTGATTGTGAGTACCTTAGCAAACTGACATTCATTGATTGTGAGTACCTTAGCAAACTGACATTGTGAGTACCTTTGCAAACTGACATTGTGAGTACCTTAGCAAACTGACATTGTGAGTACCTTAGCAAACTGACATTGTGAGTACCTTAGCAAACTGACATTCATTGATTGTGAGTACCTTAGCAAACTGACATTATGAGTACCTTAGCTAACTGGCATTGCGCACAGTATCATTCTTACGCTAAACCAATGAGGGTTATGGGGAAATTTAACTTTGTTGCCAATATCGTTTTACATTCGCACACAGCTGCTGGAAAAACTGTCAGTTATGCACACTTAGATCTAGACATGTGCACACATGCAGGTACAATTAACATCGTCGTTAAAAACAGCTTCCCGTTTGCTTTCATCACATGCTTTGGTTTATGCTTTCTCACCAAAATGTATGATTGTAGTGAAGTGATTATTATGAATTATATTATCATATATGTATTATGATTCATAATACTTCATGTGCTTGCGTTTCCTTTTTTATCAAAAGTTGTGAGTACATTATGATTCATATTATGTTGTCCACAGCAACCTTCCTCGTGCCATAATGATCGGCATCCCCTTGGTGACGGTCTGCTACCTCCTGACCAACATCTCCTACCTGACCGTCATGTCCAAGGAAACCCTGCTGCAGTCGCCTGCCGTCGCTGCTGTGAGTGACCCACTTCACCCTGGCAAGAAATGATTTGGGGGATATGGGTTGGATGTTATCATGTAGAGAGCAGGTTGGGGGACAGGTCATAACGCAGCTTTTTGGGTGTTTTTACTCAGTATGCGCAGGATTTATAATTTTAAAAAAGGGGGATCACAAATTCTCGTACCCAACCTGGGTACGGTTGTTAACAAGGTGTAGTTTTCTGACACACACTTCGAATCACATTTTTGAAGGCAGGTAAAACGAAGGCAGGTAAAACGAAGGCAGGTAAAACGAAGGCAGGTAAAACAAAGGCAGGTAAAACGAAGGCAGGTAAAACGAAGGCAGGTAAAACAAAGGCAGGTAAAACGAAGGCAGGTAAAACGAAGGCAGGTAAAACGAAGGCAGGTAAAACGAAGGCAGGTAAAACGAAGGCAGGTAAAACGAAGGCAGGTAAAACGAAGGCAGGTAAAACGAAGGCAGGTAAAACGAAGGCAGGTAAAAGGCAATAGAAAGGAGCACTGAAATAGTTTGTGTGACTTTATAAAGCTTTCAACAATTCCATGGGCACATTAACAATTTGTTTTCTATTTAATTTGATGAAAGGTGTGATGCTATATTTCAGCAGCCAAGATGGAACAAGTCACATATGTCCTTTAATTCTTATAGTGCCATGTATTGTTTGATGTTATATTTCAGCAGCCAAAATGGAACAAGTCACAGATGTCCTTTAACTCTTATAGTGCAATGTATTGTTTGATGAAAAGTGTGATGTTATATTTCAGCAGCCAAGATGGAACATGTCACAGATGTCCTTTAACTCTTATAGTGCCATGTATTGTTTGATGTTCTTGGTTGTCTGTCGGCCAACAAGAGCGGACTAACTATATATTTTTTCCATGTACACATGCGTTGGAAGAAAGACAAACACATGGCAAGATACTTGACAGTGAATGTTAAGGCAAGTCAAGTATGCCTTATTATCTGAGCACAGCAGAGAAATGACTATTTAGTGGGAGTGTAGAATGGTGTCTAGGGCGGATGGTGGTAAATGATTGTGTGTTGTGCTGCAGACTGAATGATTGTCTGTGTGTTGTGCTGCAGACTGAATGATTGTCTGTGTGTTGTGCTGCAGACTGAATGATTGTGTGTTGTGCTGCAGACTGAATGATTGTGTGTTGTGCTGCAGACTGAATGATTGTGTGTTGTGCTGCAGACTGAATGATTGTGTGTTGTGCTGCAGACTGAATGATTGTCCGTGTGTTGTGCTGCAGACTGAATGATTGTCTGTGTTGTGCTGCAGACTGAATGATTGTCTGGGTATTGTGCTGCAGACTGAATGATTGTCCGTGTGTTGTGCTGCAGACTGAATGATTGTCTGTGTGTTGTGCTGCAGACTGAATGATTGTCCGTGTGTTGTGCTGCAGACTGAATGATTGTCCGTGTGTTGTGCTGCAGACTGAATGCACTCAGTCTGCGTAGCCAACACAGAACAATCATTCAGTCTGCAGCACAACACACAGACAATCATTCAGTCTGCAGCACAACACACGGACAATCATTCAGTCTGCAGCACAACACAGACAATCATTCAGTCTGCAGCACAACACACGGACAATCATTCAGTCTGCAGCACAATACCCAGACAATCATTCAGTCTGCAGCACAACACAGACAATCATTCAGCCTGCAGCACAACACACGGACAATCATTCAGTCTGCAGCACAATACCCAGACAATCATTCAGTCTGCAGCACAACACACGGACAATCATTCAGTCTGCAGCACAACACAGACAATCATTCAGTCTGCAGCACAACACACAATCATTCAGTCTGCAGCACAACACACGGACAATCATTCAGTCTGCAGCACAACACACAGACAATCATTCAGTCTGCAGCACAACACACAATCATTTACCACCATCCGCCCTAGACACCATTCTACACTCCCACTAAATAGTCATTTCTCTGCTGTGCTCAGATAATAAGGCATACTTGACTTGCCTTAACATTCACTGTCAAGTATCTTGCCATGTGTTTGTCTTTCTTCCAACGCATGTGTACATGGAAAAAATATATAGTTAGTCCGCTCTTGTTGGCCGACAGACAACCAAGAACATCAAACAATACATGGCACTATAAGAATTAAAGGACATATGTGACTTGTTCCATCTTGGCTGCTGAAATATAACATCACACTTTTCATCAAACAATACATTGCACTATAAGAGTTAAAGGACATCTGTGACTTGTTCCATTTTGGCTGCTGAAATATAACATCAAACAATACATGGCACTATAAGAATTAAAGGACATATGTGACTTGTTCCATCTTGGCTGCTGAAATATAGCATCACACCTTTCATCAAATTAAATAGAAAACAAATTGTTAATGTGCCCATGGAATTGTTGAAAGCTTTATAAAGTCACACAAACTATTTCAGTGCTCCTTTCTATTGCCTTTTACCTGCCTTCGTTTTACCTGCCTTTGTTTTACCTGCCTTCGTTTTACCTGCCTTCGTTTTTACCTGCCTTCGTTTTACCTGCCTTTGTTTTACCTGCCTTCGTTTTACCTGCCTTTGTTTTACCTGCCTTCGTTTTACCTGCCTTTGTTTTACCTGCCTTCGTTTTACCTGCCTTCGTTTTACCTGCCTTCGTTTTACCTGCCTTCGTTTTACCTGCCTTTGTTTTACCTGCCTTCGTTTTACCTGCCTTCAAAAATGTGATTCGAAGTGTGTGTCAGAAAACTACACCTTGTTAACAACCGTACCCAGGTTGGGTACGAGAATTTGTGATCCCCCTTTTTTAAAATTATAAATCCTGCGCATACTGAGTAAAAACACCCAAAAAGCTGCGTTATGACCTGTCCCCCAACCTGCTCTCTACATGATAACATCCAACCCATATCCCCCAAATCATTTCTTGCCAGGGTGAAGTGGGTCACTCACAGCAGCGACGGCAGGCGACTGCAGCAGGGTTTCCTTGGACATGACGGTCAGGTAGGAGATGTTGGTCAGGAGGTAGCAGACCGTCACCAAGGGGATGCCGATCATTATGGCACGAGGAAGGTTGCTGTGGACAACATAATATGAATCATAATGTACTCACAACTTTTGATAAAAAAGGAAACGCAAGCACATGAAGTATTATGAATCATAATACATATATGATAATATAATTCATAATAATCACTTCACTACAATCATACATTTTGGTGAGAAAGCATAAACCAAAGCATGTGATGAAAGCAAACGGGAAGCTGTTTTTAACGACGATGTTAATTGTACCTGCATGTGTGCACATGTCTAGATCTAAGTGTGCATAACTGACAGTTTTTCCAGCAGCTGTGTGCGAATGTAAAACGATATTGGCAACAAAGTTAAATTTCCCCATAACCCTCATTGGTTTAGCGTAAGAATGATACTGTGCGCAATGCCAGTTAGCTAAGGTACTCATAATGTCAGTTTGCTAAGGTACTCACAATCAATGAATGTCAGTTAGCTAAGGTACTCACAATGTCAGTTTGCTAAGGTACTCACAATGTCAGTTTGCTAAGGTACTCACAATGTCCGTTTGCTAAGGTACTCACAATGTCAGTTTGCTAAGGTACTCACAATCAATGAATGTCAGTTTGCTAAGGTACTCACAATCAATGAATGTCAGTTAGCTAAGGTACTCACAATGTCAGTTTGCTAAGGTACTCACAATGTCAGTTTGCTAAGGTACTCACAATCAATGAATGTCAGTTTGCTAAGGTACTCACACAAAGGGGTTTTGCAGCTCTTCTGTGGCGTAATTCAGGTTATTCCTGCAACACAAGAAACTATTGGTAAAAAACTTGTATGAAGGCAAAATCATCTGAATAGGAATGAAAATGCATAATTCAACTGCATAAATGTTCAAAGCCTTAGCAGTGGACAAGTAAATGGGATAACACGCACCATCAACAAATCATTTTTATTTAACATCAGACTCGGTATTGCAGTACCTCCAGGATCTGCTCAGAGCATTGAATGATGGTTGGTTGATGGTTCATCCCATATGTGCTGTGTTGCAGCCGAGCGGACGTACAACCTAACTTTCATTCATCAACAAATCAACCCAAGGCTTCACAATTATTATCACTCTTTCTCTTTTCCTTCTTTCCAATGAGAGCAATAAACTGACCGGCTGGCTGAATGAATATATCAAACACAATTAGAAATAAAGTGCACAGTAAAACACATTGCCCAATCAAAAGGTGTGAAAAGGGAGATAAAATGCATAAACAAGATTCCATGCTACTTGGCTCAGTCCACATTCATCCCTATAAGAACAAGGTACAGTGGAACCTCCCTTATAAGACTCTCTCCCTATTAAGACCTACTTCTCTGACACATTGCCTCTTCTTTGGAGCAAGTATTTAACATTACCTCTCTTATTAGACCCCTCCCTTATAAGACCTCCCTCTTATAAGACTCCCTCCCATTATAAGACCTTCTTCTCTGACACATTTCCCTTCTTTGCAAGTATTAAAAATTACCTCCCGTTATAAGACTCTCTCCCACATAAGACCTACTTCTCTGACACATTGCCCCTTCTTTGCAAGTATTAAAATTACCTCCCTTATATAGACCCCACTTTTGAATTTGGGATGATTGTTAAAGGTCTTATAAGGGAGGTTCAAACTGTATTGACACAGGCCTGACAGTGCCTCTCTTATCAGACCCCTTCATTATGGATGATTGTTAAAGGTCTTATAAGGGAGGTTCGACTGTATTGACACAGGCCTGACAGTGCCTCTCTTATCAGACCCCTTCATTATGGATGGATTGTTAAATGTCTTATAAGGGAGGTTCGACTGTATCGACAGAGGCCTGACAGTGCCTCTCCCCTTATCAGACCCCTCATTTTGGATGATTGTTGAAAGGTCTTATAAGGGAGGTTCGACTGTATTGACAGAGGCCTGACAGTGCCTCTCTTATCAGACCCCTTCATTATGGATGATTGTTGAAGGTCTTATAAGGGAGGTTCGACTGTATTGACAGAGGCCTGACAGTGCCTCTCTTATCAGACCCCTTCATTATGGATGATTGTTAAAGGTCTTATAAGGGAGGTTCAACTGTATCGACAGAGGCCTGACAGTGCCTCTCTTATCAGACCCCTTCATTATGGATGATTTTTAAAGGTCTTATAAGGGAGGTTCAACTGTATCGACAGAGGCCTGACAGTGCCTCTGTAAGGCTTCCATCTATCAAAATAAACTATCATTCTAACGGAGATGAATGCAGACATAGCCAAGTGACCATTCTGCCTGGCCAAAGAACTGACCATCCGTTGTAGGCCCACGGTCCATCGTAGAAGGCCAGGGCGATGCTGGACAGGTCATAACACCATTCAGGCTGTTTACATATTATAAAGTGATCACTGACCATCCGTCGTAGGCCCAAGGTCCATCGTAGAAGACCAGGGCGATGCAGGTCATAACACCATTCAGGCTGTTTACATATTATAAAGTGACCACTGACCATCCGTCGTAGGCCCAAGGTCCATCGTAGAAGGCCAGGGCGATGCTGGACAGGTCATAACACCATTCAGGCTGTTTACATATTATAAAGTGACCACTGACCATCCGTCGTAGGCCCAAGGTCCATCGTAGAAGGCCAGGGCGATGCTGGACAGGTCATAACACCATTCAGGCTGTTTACATATTATAAAGTGACCACTGACCATCCGTCGTAGGCCCACAGTCCATCGTAGAAGGTCAGGGCGATGCTGGACAGGTCATAACACCATTCAGGCTGTTTACATATTATAAAGTGACCACTGACCATCCGTCGTAGGCCCACAGTCCACCGTAGAAGGCCAGGGCGATGCTGGACAGGTCATAACACCATTCAGGCTGTTTACATATTATAAAGTGACCACTGACCATCCGTCGTAGGCCCACAGTCCATCGTAGAAGGCCAGAGCGATGCTGGACAGATCGTGGGAGGTGTCCTCAAACCCCTCACTCAGGTACTCCAGCCCACCGCCTGCCAACACACACCAACAATCACAGTGTCTACATTAAAAAAAAGCATGTTTTTGCTTATACAAAGTTCCCATCTGGAAATAAAAATTTTGACTTGACTTGACTTTTAACAGTGCATCTCTCCATCCATGCTGCAATCTCTCCAGGCAAATACAACAACACACCAGTGTTTCCCATAGGGGTGAAATGTGAGAGTCCCAGGGACTCCCTGTGCAAAATTTTAAGAGTCCTTTTCATATTTTTAAGAGTCCCCTAAGTATATGATGAAAAAAATGCTTTAACAAAAGCAAATACATTCTAAACACACATGCTACATGCACAGTGAACACACAGGCAAACACAATCATGTGCATAACCCCTGGAAATGGAATAGGCTGACTACAGAGAGAGAGAGAGAGGGGGGGGGGGGGGAGACAAACAGATCGAGACATGGACAGAGAGACAGGCAGACAGACACACAAGCGTACACACACACTTGCATATGCAGTAGCTTATGTTTTTGAGATGATTTGCCATTCACATCTCTAAAAGAACGGCTTGATGCTGCTGCTTTTTCCTCTGTTGAACTTGCAAAAACCATTCAGATTTGGTCAACGAAGAAATCAGACCTAAAACTTGAAGCACTTCACTCTCGCGAACAAGCATTCAGATGTAAACAAAGATCGTTTTGGAATGACCGGACATGTGTCTGCTTTAGAAAGGAAAACCCTGGATGGTCAGAAACAAGACTGACAACCAGGAAAACCAAAGCAAACAGACTGACCGCTGTGGCACGAAGCGAAAATCGGGTTTGGAGTTTTGATATGGAAAAGTTGGGGTGACTTGACCTAATTCCAACGATCCTACAAGTTGCAGACGATGTCTGAGCGAGTCCGAAACAAGCAAACATATTCTTCTGCCCCTTTCCTACTCGTGGCTTCTTTTGGGGAGGCATGGCTGGTTTTAAACACGAATTTTTGTCAAAAGGCCGAGAACGATCTTGTTTAGGACTTAGCTAGAAGACTAGGTCACGCTGGAATTTTATTTGGTCTTCAAAAAGTTGGATCGGAAAAGCTTTACCGAATGTGCAATGCCGCCATTTCTTCGTTTCGGCGTTCGTTTCGCCAGATACAACTTTTTAGTTCTGATTATGGTCCGAGGCCGCGGAAGAACTAAGTTTAGCAGACGACAGAATCCTTGAAGTTGTTGACTGCTTTGACGAAAAATCAATCGGTCAGATGACCGCCTGCCTGCTAAAACTATCCGTCAAAATCGAAGGTTTATGAGTCAATGACCGATGACCGCCAAGAATGAACCCTGCTGTCTCGGTCTGTTGAAAAAAGTGTGCGTCCCATGGGACGCCCAGAGCTGAAATCAAAGAGTCCCTCTGTGATTTTTGTGCTTCAGGGACGCACATATGTGCGTTATGGGAAACACTGAAACACATTCATCACTGTTATGCAGGCTTCACAAAATAGTTCTTATTCTGGCTAGCTCCCTCCTTTGAGAGTTTGTACTGGCTTCTGTTGTCCAATTCCCACCATTTCGATCTCATCGCAAGAGAATATCAAGGCTGTTGGCTTCACATATCTTTCTTTCTTTTGTTTTGAATAGTGATTTGTTTGCAATCACATATGTCGAGTGTACAGACTGAGTTTGTAAACAGAAAAATGTCAAACAGTAACGGTAATTCTTTCTTTCAAGGAAAAACGGAGCAATGATCATCATCTATTTTGGTGCAAAATGGATACCTTTCCCTGTGTTAAATGTTTTACATCCCCCGAATTGGACAGAGAATAAAACGTGCTCTTTGCAAACCACAGCTTGTTATAATTGTTTAACCCTCTTGCATTCACATTTATTACAGACATTTCTTCAGGTATTCAGATTGATTTTTTTTACATTTTCAGGTAAATCTGTCTTATGAAGCATACAGAGCGCCATACAGTTACTATCACACAATTGCCAGTGAGAAGCTTCTTCATAGTGTGTGTAGAACAAGCCAGAACTTAGTGCGTGATGAAAATGCCATCAGAGGGGGTTTCAGAGTGGGGGCAAGCTACGGGCGCTCTTGAATACACAGAGGCAACTTCTGGAAGGGCGGTTTTGGCCAGAATAAATGCAAGAGGGTTAATACGACGCTATGTCTGTTCTTTACTTTTCATTTCTATTCATACTATCATAGTTTTGCTAAATAGACTTCATAATCCCAAAACACCGAAACAAGCTTGTACACTCGAGTCATTTTGAACTGTTTTAATTTTAGTCACACTTTGACAAGAGCTGGCAATGACTTTCAAAATGTCCAAACACTTTAAAAAGTTTAATAGATCTGTACAAACTCCTGTTATTTCTGATTTGTTTTACTCTCCTTTCCTGTCCTCTTGCTCACCTTGGAACAGTTTGATGGCTCCCCCGACCACAATGAGGCCAATGGCCGCCAGTTTGGCCACCGTGAAGACAATCTGCACTTTGTTGGCCAGTTTCACGCTGTAGCAGTTGACAAAGGCCACAACGCCTGTGAATACATTAGCATCTCATTAACATCAGTGAAGACAATCTGCACTTTGTTGGCCAGCTTTCACGCTGTAGCAGTTGACAAAGGCCACAACGCCTGTGAATACATTAGCATCTCATTAACATCAGTGAAGACAATCTGCACTTTGTTGGCCAGCTTCACGCTGTAGCAGTTGACAAAGGCCACAACGCCTGTGAATACATTAGCATCTCATTAACATCAGTGAAGACAATCTGCACTTTGTTGGCCAGTTTCACGCTGTAGCAGTTGACAAAGGCCACAACGCCTGTGAATACATTAGCATCTCATTAACATCAGTGAAGACAATCTGCACTTTGTTGGCCAGTTTCACGCTGTAGCAGTTGACAAAGGCCACAACGCCTGTGAATACATCAACATCTCATTAAAGAAATCACTGACACACCAAAACACAGACACTACAGTTGTGAAACCGCCGGGTGAAAGCCAGGAGGCATCATCAGCCTTCTTCATTCCCTTGCAATAACACCTTCTGGCCCTCACCTGACAAAACATAATAAAACACAAAATGCACTCACTCATGCAGAGGATGGCGATCATCTTGACCAGTGCATCAGGCACCTCACAGTCCCCAAAGAAGGGCTCGACGGCGTAGACTCCAAAGCTGAGGGCGATGACCCCGAAGAGGGCGGGCTTGAGGACGAAGATGGAGACCCAGGCAAAGAGGAAGGACGGCACGGGGGCCAGCTGGGCCGGCAGACTCTCCCCAGCCTCCATCAGGTAGGCGTACTCCGCCCCAGACTTGGTGATGATGGTGCCCAGCTCAGCGTACACCAGGGCACCTGCACCATTAGGGGGAGGGGGGGGGGGAAAGAGGGGTTAGTTGCTTCGTTGACTATTGATGCTGAATTGAACATGACTTCTTCGTGCCACTGACTAACGTGACTGGCTCTGACTCGGTCCAATTAAAAGAAGAAGAAGAAACACCTAGGAGAATTTTGGACAGCGTTAATGACAGCTGGCTGGACGTTTTTAATAGTCGCAAAACAATTTTCAAATAAATTAAACCCGAAAGAAAGAGAATATTTCAACAACAACAAAACCAAACCTACTGTGAATGGATGTTTGTCTCAAATATACCTACAAGTCCAAGTTTTAAAGGGACTGAAATTAAAGTGCCTCCTTTCGGGGAACATTTACACTTTGGACAAAGGATTAAACTCAGTATGTTTTGCGGTCACCCATTGTTGCTTCTATATTTATAAAATGTGTAAACTTTGTCTTCCACCTGTCAGGGCCAGTCTGTACACTAAGCTCCATGCAATTACATATTTTTTTTATTTTAAAAAATGCATACCATACAGTTTTTGAGAGCAACTATGTGCACATGCATGTTACTATGCTCTTTGAGAGTACTGGTATTAATATAGCTACAAATATGTGTAACAATAAAGATTAACTAAAATGTATTTTGTGTATCTTAAGATGGTATTTAACAAGAAACAATCTTATACAAATAAGAAACAAAATAAACCAAGATTTTTTTAAAATATAGAATCTCATACTTTAATACAAGTTATAACACAGAAACATACACACAATGATAGACACAGCAACTGGGCTGATTTGAGGTCAGTATCAACAATTCTGAAAGACAACATTAAACAGTTCTTCATTTAGTTGTTTCGCTGAAAATGAAAGCATGGAGATTATGTAATACATTCAAAACACACACAAAGCATCACAAAGTTTATAAACAAAAATAGTGATAACATGAAATGATCAATTTAAAGACAAATACGATGGAATGATGACAAAGGACAAGACAAAACACACAAAACAATCCATGTTGGTAGCTTACTACAAACGACTATTCCATTGCCTTGTCCTTTAATCATTATTTTCTCTAGTAATTTTCTAAACGTATTTTCTTAACGTCTCGTTTTGGAGCCAATTTTCAAAATTTTCAATAATAAACTGATGCTGAATAGAATGGCACATGACACATAAGTTTTCATCGCAAGCACAATATTTTTACACATGTCAAATTTTGGAGCATACAACTTTTTTTAAAAGACAACTTAATTTGAGTGAAATTTTTGCATCGCTAGTTCAAAATCAGAACAACATTGAATTGTGGAATCACTAAACAATTTATCACAGAATTAATTATAGACAGATTATCTCATAATTTGCAATCGCTTTCTGAATCCTTTCTTTCTTTTCAAAAATAAAAAAGTTACTCCTATATCAAATAAATGCCCCAAGTTTCAAAAGAGAATTTGGACGGTAAATTAACCAGAAATTTGACTTTACAAAATGAAAATGTCTGAACTAAAAATGGGGAAAATAACATCTAATTTTAATTCTTGTGAGAGCTAAAAACGGTTTATTCCGAAAATGTTTCATTTGTTCCTACAATTTTAAGAACAGTAATTGACAGTAGGTTTTAACTTTCCAAGTTATTTGTTCACCTTTACGGTGGACGTTAGGAAAGTTCCCTCCACATTTTCTTGCTATCATAAAAAACAAAAATCTATTTAGACCACCAGAACCAGATGTTTATACCAATCTAAACTAGGATGACAGGGTACAACAGAGTAGGGAGGTGAAAAGAGAGGGTGGACGTCAGTTCTTAACACATTTCTTTTTGTTGTTGGAAAAAAAGAATGAAAATCTTGCCATCGTTTGAAACAAAAGCTGGCCCAAATGTGGAGGAAGATGGTAATTAAACAGCAATTAAGATGTCTTTCTTCTGTTTGAATGCTTTCTTCCAATCAATTCATCAGCTCTTAAAATCAAATGACTTTTCAAACGCATTCAGTAATTCCATGCATAATTCTAATTCCAAAACTATTTTTTAATACGACAAATAAAAAATTATACTTTACATAAAAATTGTAAAACTCAAGTATGAAAAATAGGCAGTGTAAGCTGACACGTCTCATAAAGAACTGGAAGCGATTGTGGGCAAAGGCAAATTTGCAGAAAAGGGGAATAAAGAATGAAAGTAGATATTTGTAATTACAACAAACCATGGCATTTTGTTTTTAACAAACCAGTGGTCTTTTTGTAAGTAGCCAATGTGGAGAGAACCTTGACTACCAACATCACACAGACACAATGATCCAATGTACACAGCCAGGTAAACACCGCCGACGTCCACTTCATAACCCACCTTCCTCGGCTGTTTATCTATCTGGATAAATCAAGTTGGTACCAGTGATAGTCAGTTGTGTGCTGTTTGGTAAAAGATATAATTTTCTCGGATACAAAAGGTGGAAAGACTGCAACAATATTTTGCTACACGTCTGAAGAAGCAAACAACAAATCGAGGACCGTTTTCCTGTTCATGGTTAATACACATGAAAGAACTGATACGTTGATTTTACTGTTTTCCCTTCATGAAAGTAAACTCACTGAATCTGAATCAACGTTTTCTTTGTTACTAAAACATGAAGAGACCTGACATGCAATGTTGCGATGCGTGCATTAGTAGGTCTTAAAGTAGACTCTAAGGGTAGAAATGCTTACAGGGAGTAGGCTATGGCTTTACAGGGAGTAGGCTATGGCTTTAGAGGGAGTAGGCTATGGCTTTACAGGGAGTAGGCTATGGCTTTACAGGGAGTAGGCTATGGCTTTACAGGGAGTAGGCTATGGCTTTACAGGGAGTAGGCTATGGCTTTAGAGGGAGTAGGCTATGGCTTTACAGGGAGTAGGCTATGGCTTTACAGGGAGTAGGCTATGGCTTTACAGGGAGTAGGCTATGGCTTTACAGGGAGTAGGCTATGGCTTTAGAGGGAGTAGGCTATGGCTTTACAGGGAGTAGGCTATGGCTTTACAGGGAGTAGGCTATGGCTTTACAGGGAGTAGGCTATGGCTTTAGAGGGAGTAGGCTATGGCTTTACAGGGAGTAGGCTATGGCTTTACAGGGAGTAGGCTATGGCTTTACAGGGAGTAGGCTATGGCTTTAGAGGGAGTAGGCTATGGCTACCGACTACTGGATGAAAAGCTCTCTGGTAGCTTTTCAACAAAACAATATCAAAAGTTTAAGTTGTTATACTATCAGCAAAATGCCACTAATGTCTTTCTTTTTCTTCTTCCATTTTCATAGATAATTAGTGAATGTGTGTGCTGCATGCATAATAATGCACGTCTGGGTATCAGTCCTTATATTGGCGTGAATAAAACGGAGTGAATGACAACTGCAATCAACTGAAAGAAACGTAGGTTCCTAAACTTGCCCGCCTTCTTCCTGGTAATCTAAGCATGCACTAGTCCTTGGTTAATGTTGTTAGTGATCTACCGCTTTCCCCGGGACGTCAAGGCTGTGTTTACCTGGGCTGTCGGTGTGCATAACACACACCATGGATACTACCGCTATTCATCATTTAGCACTCACGGCCAGAATCAACTCTTGTCAATCAACTCCCAAACGCCAACTTGGCCTGGCCGCTGAAGATGGAAGCCATGATTTTAGCGCTAGCTTTCGCTTTCTTTGGCGTTTTTTGACCACAAGCCAACCACCGGCAAGAAGGAAAGTCCTCGGTGGCGGCACAATGGAGGAAGGGTTTAGGGCTCAGTAGAACTTGGCTGAACTACGGGGCCTTTTGCAGTGGGCAGAATGTGTTCAAGTGTTGCAGAGCTATCAAGTGACCAACACCCCGGGACTGGGCGTGTACTTACATCGCTCCAACCTTCGCCCCCATGAGCGGACCAAGGTTGGTCAGTGAGTCAGGGTGAGGAGCCATCCCGGACCTCCCTCCCCCCACACCAACCACCATGGCCTGACAACATGACACTGGAAACTTTCTCCAGCTGGAAGTCCACTGGGGGAGCTAGAAGGCTTGTGACCAACAGTTTAAAGGCCACAGAGCAAGAGGGGAGTGACCTGTTTGCCAAAGAAAGGGAGACAATTGCATTAAAGGGACAGCGCCCTTAGGGGGCTCCGTCCCAACATAAACTAGGCATACATACATCTGCAGGCTACATGGGAAAGAACGCTTTCAAACTGTTCACGCAGCCTTCGCTGACATTTCATAAGCCGCTTCAATTACAATGATTTCTTTTAGGAACAAGAAACACTCTTTTCACTTTCAACAACATTGCAGAGCTCCTTCTGTCTTAAACTTTCTCAATTTCAAATTTTTGCCCTTTTTTTCTGGATGTGGTGAACAGTTTAATAGCAATTTGAATTAAAGAAAGCATAGCAACATCCCACCGACTGAAATCACCTGCAAAGAAAAGAAACCTCAGCATCAGTGAGCATGCCAAAAGAAGGGGACAGAGACACACACAGACAGCAAATCATCAAAACATGGTACTTTTGTCAATACATCATTGTACACTTTTATAAACAAGGATATCAGAATCTGAAATTGTACTATTTAGACTATTTGTTGTAATTCCTGTTAAGGTTACACATTTCATTAGAAACAAGAGGCATTCAGTTGAGAAATACAGTATCTTTCTCTTAACCCCTTCCCTGCCTTGCTACCAGATAGTCTCCATAGTCTTGTAGTGTATGATGTCATTGATAATGTCATAACTGATGATGTCATAAGCCCAGGATGATGGTTTTGGGCTTAGATAAGATATATCTCTAGATCATTTTCTCAGATTATACACAGATTTGTTTTAAATTTTATAATAAAAAAAAATCGATAATGTCTATGTCTTCCTCTGGCAGTGAAGGGGTTAAAAAAAAAAGAGAGAAATTGAATACAAATAAGCGATAATTATTTGAGTTAATTTGCATACAAAACTATAAGCATAAACAACGCAGACACAGTCTCCGGATTCCCGCTAGTGACAGTCACAGACAGGAGCAGAGAACTGATGCCCGGTCGGTGAGCGAGGCAGGTGGTCTCCCTTACCAAAGAGGGAGATAATCCCACAGCCGACCCAGATGATGAGAGAGAGGCCGATGGACCCTGACCCAGCCAGCACGCCCTTCGGTGAAATGAAAATCCCTGAGCCTGAGGAGAGACGCCAAGTGACTGTTAGTGTCGCACCAAAACATAGGTCATTTTGTATCTTAATATAGTCACAATAACAGACCTGTTTACACTCTACACAAGTCTTGAGTAGTCTGGTTTGCTGAAATGAGTAGATTTGGTGTCAAATTGTGTAGTTTTATTCATTAAATCATCAAACTATGTTCACTGAAAATGAGTAATTAGATTTAGAACATTATTTTCAATGTTGAATAGTAGAGTATACTACTACTGGAAAAGAGTAGAGTGAACAGGTCTTGCAATAACCACCCTGAACACTAAAAACACAAATAATAAAACTGTACGCGAGTCACTGCTTCATGTCGCTGTCATGAAAAGCATTATGACTTAAAACTTGGGTAGAAAGTGCTCTGAAAAATGTCATGAAATAGAACTTCAATAAAGCTATACTTTTAACACACACTAGGAGCAAATCCCGTCCCCCCCCCCCCACCCCCAAAAAGTCGAAACCTTCACTGATACTGACAATCAGAACGGTCAAAATAGTGTGATCTGTACTGCTCGCTATATGTTTGTTTATCTAAGAATACTTGTCACTTTAGCTGCAAGAAATCAATAACACTTGGAGAAAATCAGACACCTAAACATGCCTACTTTTATTATAAAATAATTCACATACGCTTTAACACCAAAATAACAAGTGATAATTGCCAATACTATTAATGCTAGAACATATTTCGTTGTCCACCATCTTAAACGATTAAAATGAATAAATGTGCATTGGGTCAAAATTAATATATATGTATTATGAGAAAATATTAACATTTTGTCTGCAGCTGAAAAACATAAGAAACTTGCACTTTTCACTGCACCTGGCACTGACAGTCACACGTCACAAGATAAATTTCCAGTCAATTGGTGGCTGAACCGTGAAACAGGATCTGATGGGATTAAATACTTAACCAACAATCCCACGCACACTAGACAACTTGTGCCAAGGGATTAACTGATCAAGGTAATGAACACAGCGAGCTGGGTAGAGTTGCTAACAGGAACATCAGTTTCAAAATGGGCCGAAGCCACAGTTCAGAAACAGCGAAGACTATTGACCAATCTTTTTTTTCTCTCTGCACCTTGATGAAAGTGCAATTCATGCAGATCTTTCCAAACAACTTAAAAAAAGCAATCAAATAATGAAATTAGAAGTACTTTTCTCGAAACTGTTAAACTGAAAACACACCACGTATTGATTAGGCAGACTTGTGTCTGCTCAATATAGGTAGACCCTTAAAATCAAGCACAATCAAGAGGAAACCTGACTGTAAAGCGCATAACGCGCATCTTAAATGTAATAGTGTCCAAGTCAGGAATATGTGGCACATTTTGTATTCTTTTACCACAAGTGCAACCACCAGAAGTGAACACAAATAAATTTACAATCTATCAATGTCTAAATAAAGTATACATTAAAAAAACCATGTCCAATTAATCCTGTTCTTGAATAAAAAATCAAACTAGTTATACCCTATGTGCTACATTTTAATCTGAGCGTTTTCTACATATTCTACAGCATTTACAAAAATAAAGGACCAGAGAGAGAGAGAGAGAGAGAGAGAGAGAGAGAGAGAGAGAGAGAGAGAGAGAGAGAGAGAGAGAGAGAGGAGCTGAGAGAGAGAGAGAGAGAGAGGGGGGCTGAGGAGAGAGAGAGAGAGAAGAGAGAGGGAGAGAGAGAGGGGAGAGGAGAGAGAGAGAGGGAGCGACTCTGCACTCACAATCAGAAACATACTGCACACGCAAACATTCCACATAAAATTAACCCCCAACAGCATGCATCCAACACGACTTCCACTGAAATAAAACAGATCGCACTTTTGTATTCAGGACAATCCCCCCCAAGGAGCCCAGCCTATTATTCGAGGGTGGGCAGGCGCCCAAACACACAGACACTGACAACACACGTACACACAAACAAGCACTGTACACATGCCACAACCAACATGCTGTGTCCATTACCAAGCATCATGCCCAGACACACAGACACTGACACACACATAAAACAAATAACAAGCAATGACACATGCCCCCAACCAAAACATGCTAGTGTTCCATACCAATCATGGGGCTCCACATGAGGGCGGATCCCCCGGACAGCCCCAGGCGTTCTCAGGTGGACTAGGCTCGATGAGGTGGTGGGATTGGGGATGGAGTGGCACTGCTGGTAAGAGGCTTCAAGCTGCCCCGTCCAGCGTTGGCCACCTCTGTGCCATGGGCACATGCAGGGATTGTTGCGCCCCTATGCGTCAGGGCTGTCCGGCACCTGGGGTATAACAGACAGGGGAAATACGGTTGATTTCAAGAAAGAAGTAAACTATACGTCGGCTTCCTTATCATAAGGTGCACTGATTAAAACCTTTAAACAACATTCTGATTGTTTTCAACAAGTTTTCTAACTATATTCAGGGGTCGCGTTAATGCCTGTTTTTCGCAAATTTCACACGTTTTAAAACGTTGCAGACGCATTCACGGCCTCCGCCGAACACGTCCGCCCAAACGAAAAGTCTGCCTCAAAACCGCATCGGAGCTCGAAATGGGAATGAGACTCAGAAGTCCCTGTTCTACTGTGCCTGAGCAGAGGCACTTTCCAGTCATAGTGACTCTGCTACTGACAACTGCACCAAACACGCTTAGGCCCCATCCCTTTCTGAAAAACACACAATAGAACATCGCCACTGCTTCTACAGAGGGATGAGTCCCTCCTTTATCTTTCGCTAATCTTATCCAGACTCCGTCACAAGGGTTAAGGTTGTGATTGCGTCCAGTTAAAACTGCTGGTGACGTACGGAGTGAAACTACTTACACTAGGCACAGCAATATGGACACTTGGCTGGAGTGGAGTTTCTCAAGAGGGCGCTTCAGCGCCCTCGGAGAGCTAGTGGAAAATGCGGGCAAAAGTGTCAGAAACGCATTTCCTTTTGCTGACGATGCATTAGATTAGTGAATATAATTTTGTTGGACAATCGATAAGAGCCTGTGATATCTTTAGGCTTACTTTGTAAAAATCGTTTCTTAGGACACCGTTGTCAAAAATGTATGCAACGTGCAGGCGATTCTGTGAAATGTCTATGGCTTTGGCCTGGTGCGTTCACTGTCAGCATGCTGATTCAGAACACAAAAGAGAAGATCGTCACGCGCATTTCACAGAAGACATTGCAATTCTTTGCAAAGTATAAAATTACCTCCCTATACAACTCCCCCCACTTAAGACCTGATTTGGAGGATTTCTCAAGGTCTTAAAAAGGCGGTTTAACGTCGTATCTTTAGTTAAAACACTTCAGACTGGTATTAACATCTACCAATGCCGATGTCACACAAAATATGCAGAGGGGGGAAATATAGCAATCTAACCCCGTCACTGCCGAGGGATAACGGATTTCTGCATCTGTGTGCCAAAGTCAAATCGGCAAGCAAACACACAGGAAAATAAATAAAGCAACCGTTTTTGTTAGACTGAAGATAGCAATGATGTACTGTAAAACAATCACACATCCGAGACTATAGTTTGACAAAGCTTGTCAACAACTATAAATCTGTTACCAAGAATACACATATCTTCAAAAAATCGCTTGATGAATTCCAAAATTTATTTAGATATTAGAAGCTTTGATTAATTTATTTTATAGGAAATTTTGTTTAACCGTTACAAACCTTGACCTAAAGAATACCTTCCATGTTTAAAAGATGGGACTCTAAAAAGCTTCACGGCTTTTGGTTTTGTCCCTAAAAATACTATACTACTACTATAACAAGTTTTATTCTTCAAAATCTACATTAATTGTTATAAAACTCACTGAAAGTTGCGCCTCGTAAGTAACGCTTTTCCAACTGAAAAATCATGGATAGCACAATTTTGTACGATCCAATACAAAACAGAGCATAAAATAACTGAATCAATAATGAATATAGCATCCAATTATGGAGTACTTAGAGGTTCAGAAAGGGGAGCTGCCTTGTGGCGTGCAGAGTCAGCAGAGAGAAAACTAGAAAGACAAGTAAACGCATGACATAGCTTCATGTTGAGGCACATGCCACGACACAAAACAGGGAGGCTGTGGGAGGGTGAAGTCACAATTACAGAAAGGTAAAATGTCAAGTAAAACATGTTGATCAATTTCTGAACAAAATGAAACTCAGGACCAAAATGTTCAATTTCAATATCCTTGGAATCAACCAACAGTTGCAATCCATCCTCATGATCTCTTCAGTCAATCAGTGTAAGGCTGCAGCAAAAACGGGTTATCATCACCCCTTTCCCCTCTACCGCTTCCGTAACCTAATGCTTCATTTCCAGGTAGCATCAACACATAATGAAGTCAGTCACAATGTAAAAAAAAAAAAAAAAAAAAAAAAATTTCAAAACAATGGACTGAACCTCATTGCACCCATCACCTTTTAGGTAATGTTCTATTGATTTATGCGCACTGTGCACATCATTCATCTTAGTAGCAGGATGGCAAAGTATAATTGGAATTATTGTTTGTTAGGTTCTTTTTTTTCTAATGAGTAAAATACCAACGCATCCACTATATTTTTCCAATTCAGCACATTCCATTCCTCTCTCTAGCTTCCCTTGTGTTAAACACATTCCTTTCACACAAATTTTTTTTAACGAAACTTCCATGGGGGGATACGGAGGCCTTTTGCAATAAATAGTTCCCCACACCTGCTGGAAGTTCTGTGCTTGTAACTTCCTCTAGTCTCCAACTCTCTTGATCGCCTTTTCCCTTGGCCTTATGTCATCTACTATCTTTCGCTAAACGGCATTCTACATCCTTTTTCACGACACACTTTCAAGAAGATTTCTCCAGCCGAAGCGGACTTGGGGGCAATATTTATTAGTTAGGCGCCCACGGCAGCATGAAATTTCGCATCGCACTATAATGACAGGAACATGTCTGATCGAGTCGAAGAAGAAGAAAAATAAACTTAGTTAATGACCACAATATAGGCGTATGCACATACCTGGAAAACAAGAAAACAGACAATTGTAAAATAGGATGTCAAAAAATCAGTAATACATAAACAAAATTTACCTACCAACACAGTCATTAGACTGAATAATTCCACAAGGCCAAAACCACAAATGATAGAAGCAATGTCAATGAAAGTTTTAACGCAGTGTACACTGTGAAAACTGACAGACGGACTCAACCTATTTAAAGGTTTAGCGCATGCAACAATATCCAGACTTCCCCTCATTTCTTCTGATGCAAATTGCTGGAGGTATGTGTACAGACGAACACTCCCATGGATCATCGTGACATTTGACGACCAATGTCGAACGTACAAAGCAAGCCCTCTCATCTTCCAGTAATACAGTTCTTTACTCACTTCACTATCACTATCGTTGATTTTTTTTTTTACAGGTAGCCGTAGGTAAAGGTATCCTACAATTACAACATCGTGGGAACTCTAGAATCAGAATATGCTGAGCTTAATTTATGCTTCAATCTACTGCTACTTTATTTTCACTGTTTCTAGTCGATAACTATTAGATTAGGTTTGAAAACACAATCACACACACTTATTCATAGGTTAAGACTTTGAAAAAAAAAATTTTCCACAGAATCAGATAGCAAAATGTCCGACCCCACAAAAATGGGCAATTGTTAAAACTGAAAAGTCTTCAAGTTACAATTTTACTTGTCTACAGATAAATTGTATCTAATTTGTTGTTACATAAAACAAGATAAAAGCATAACTAGAGATTAGAAAAATAAAAACAGCAACACCGTTGTAAAAAAAGCAGCAATATTTTGGTTTATTTAACCCCTTTCACGACAATGTCGCATTTTTACCACGACACGATTTATCACAGACACTAAAAAGAGATGAAAATTAGCATACAATTACCGTATGTGGTTAATTTGGAGAGGCATAAGGAAAGGCTTATTCGATGTCATAGGGGATTCACAGCATGCAGATGCCAACTTTCTGTATCCACGGAAGTTTCCACTGAGTGTGCGAAAAATGGCTGGCGGCGGTGAAAGGGTTAAACCTTTACAGCTAAAACGGTCGCAACTTGGCCAAAAGCAAAACAGAAAGGGAGAGTTGTGTTGATGTGAAAAAAAAGTGAGAACAATGGATTGACAAAACATTGATCGACTTATCACGTACAAGAGGGAAAATAAAGAAAATAACAATGATCATTAAGTACACCAAACAAAAACAAGGTCTAACTTACCGAGGAATACTTACCCTGATCATGATAAAACGCTCAGTTTCTCTTGAAACTGGAACTACTGAAGATCTACAGAGGGTGGGGAAAAGAGGAGGCCTGAGGCCCAAAGTATAAGTGAATCCTTCAGTACCAACAGCTCCGCACAGTAACAGTCCAATGGATGACGTACAGGCCTCCCTATTTACTATAGACTACAGAAGGGTGGGGAAAAGAGGCCTGAGGCCAAAAGTATCAGTGAATCCTTCAGTATCAACACCCACTCCGCCAGTAACAGTCAAATGGAATGGCTGTACACGCTCCCCTATTTATATAGACTACAGACGGGGGGGGAAAAGAGGAGGCCTGAGGCCAAAGTATCAGTGAATCCTTTGTATCAACGCTCCGCCACCAGTAACCAGTCAAATGATGTCTGTGCACTACTAACCCATTGACTTCAGTTCAACAAGTGAGGCTTTCCACATTATTTGCTTTCCTTCTCATTGCCCCTAAGCATCAAATGAAATGGGGATTGGACACACCAATTTGACCAAAATAAAGTCAAGTTGCTTTCCAAAAAAAAGGTTTAAAGGAGAACTGAATAGCAATGTTGCCCCGAGGTGTCCACTAAGTGTGAATGCTAACCATTTGGAAATGTCTGAGCCGAACCAACAGGATGGAGTCTTGCAATCTAACGAAAGGACTGTGGTAATGACCTCGGCTAGGATATATAAGGTGGGGAAAAGGGGTTTGGACGCAGGGGGGAAAGAGGCCTAAGACAAAAGGGGCTTGGCAGTTAGAAACCTGCTCCCTGCGTGCATGGGTCTATTCTTTGTCCTAAGCTGATCAGCGCGTTGAATCAACTGTGCAAACCAGCGGCACTTTTCCCTGTCTAGGGTTAAAGTCTACCATCGGTGCTGAAGGATGTAATTTGTCATAAATTTAATGTAGAATGATCTAAAGAAATGACAACTTTAGAAATACTTGTCAAATGTGGAAAGTCATAAATAAGAGGAACAAAATATATAAAAAATTAGGAAATATGACATGTGCTACTGTCAGTTAATTGGAAACAATTTGGACTTCTGTATATTATGTATGATCCATATATCATTTGCATCCAGAATTACTATTCAAGATAATAAAAACCATTCAAAACCACATATCTCAAACAAAATGTGAGAGCATAAAAGTCCAAAAATGAAAATGAAGTTAAAGAAATAGATGAGCCAGGATTTTAGCAATGATCAAAGACCCCCCTTTCATTCACCCTCTAAACCACTCCTCGTCTAACCATTATCCAAGCACCAGACCAGCATATTCTGATAGACTTAAGATAAATCTGCCGGATGATGTAACCCTTCACCGCCATGTCGCATTTTAGCACCACAATGTTTAACACCATGTAATAACAAGTCTCAAATAAGACCTGTTATCCAAAAGACCATATTTTCTTCATTATTGGAGGTACGGACAGGCTGTATATATTAGGTAGAGAGGTATCGCACTCTTGCAGATTTACTCTCTCTCTCTACCCACTTAAGTTTAATGTTATTTTCGGCTGAAAAGCTGGCGGTGAAAGGGAATTACCAACAGCATAAGCTGGTTATTGGTGGTAGATTGTGCCGGCGGTGAAAGGTTAATACTAACAGCATAAAGTGTATGGGCGGTAGATTGTGCGGCGGGTGAAAGGTTAATACCAAAAGCCATAAGCTGTATTGGTCGGTAGATTGTGCGGCGTGAAAGGGCTAATATAAACAGCCATAAGCTGGATTGGTCGGTAGATTGTGCCGGCGGTGACAGGGTTAATACCAAAGCCATAACTGTTATTGCGCGTAGATTGTGAACGGCGGGGTTGAAAGGGTAATACGAACAGCCATAAGCTTGTATTGGATGGGTAGAGTGCCGGCGGTGAAAAGGAGTTAATACTAACAGCCATAAGATGGTATGGTCGAGTAGATTGTGCCGGCGGTGAAAGGTTAATACTCAACAGCCATTAAGCTGGTATTGGGTAGGTAGATTGTGAAACTCAAAAGCTACTTATGAAACCCGTCTTCACACATATTTGGCTTAACAAGGGATCAAAGTTGACAGGCAAACTGGTTAACTCATCATATCACCAAAGATAATTGATGCACTGAGAACAAGCAGCAAAATCAAACCAGGTCTCCCAATCGCCCTGCAAAAACAAAGGGTCCCAGGAACTCATTCACTTACAGCATAGAGGGTCTAAGAGGTGGGGATAGAGGGTCTCAGTTGCATAAGAAATGCCTAAAAAGAATTTTTCTAGCGCATCCCAGGGTACCCCCCTGCACATTCTTTTAGGGAGGTCCTTTAGAATTTTAGTACTTCATATACCCAACTGGGGGTCCCTGGGAGCCCAGCAAGCAAATTTAATTCAATAGGAAAACCAACAAACCTATGTTAATACATGCACACAAACAAAGTAAAATACTAGTCGCTACATCAACCATAACGAGTAAATACACACAGAAAATAAAAAATAAAATAGATTATACACATAAACTTTTACACACACACACACACACACAACACACACAACACACACACACACACACAACACACACCAAGAGCTTAAAGAAATCCGAAACACATGTTTCATAGTATCAGTTTATCCTTCATCTTGAAGATTTTGATGTTTATCACCAGTGATGTTTGTCGCCACAATAGTAGATGCTTGTGGCCAAAGCAAGACAGATGATTGGTCCAGGTGCATGTCAGATCCACAACACAACAGGTCACTGTCACACAACAGTAGGAACACCTTACTGTGGCTGACAGTACACACATGATCATCACTTCATGTCACTGACAAACAGTAGGAACCCCTTACTGTGGCTGACAGTAACTATCACTTCAATGTCACTGCAACAACAGTATGAACACCTTACTGTGGCTTGCAAGTACACACATGCTCACACTCATGTCATGCAAACAACAGTAGGAACACCTTACTTTGGCTGACAGTAACCACACTGCTCATCACTTAATGTCTACTGCACACAAACAGTAGGAAACACTACGTGGCTGACAGCTAACATCATCATGTCACGGCACACAACAGTAGGAAAATCCTACTTGTGGCTGACCAGTACACACATGTCATCACTTATGTCACGCACCACAACAGTAGGCACCCAAAAAAACTTACTGTGGCGCAGTACTACACTTCAGTCACTGCACACAAACAGTAGGAACACCTTACTGTGGCTGACAGACACACATGTTCATTCACTTCATGTCACTGCCACAAAAAGTAGAACACATTATGTGGCGACAGTACCACACATGTTCATCACTTAATGTCACTGAAACAACAGTAGGAAACACCTACGCGTGTGTGCAGGACATGAAGTGATGAACATGTGTGTACTGTCAGCACAGTAAGGTGATTCCTACTGTTGTGGAGTGACATGAAGTGTATTGAAACATGTTGGGTTACTGGCAGCACAGTAAGGTGGTTCTACTGTTGTTTGCAGTGGACATGAAGTGATGTACTGTAAGCCACAGTAAGGTGTTACCTACTGTTGTGTGCAGTGACATGAAGGGATGAACATTGTGTGTACGTCAAGCACAAGTAATGTGTGTCCTATGTTGTGTGCCAGTGAATGAAGTGATGTACTGTCAGCCACAGTAAGGGTTCCTACTGTTGTGTGAGTGACAAGAAGTGATGAGCTGTGGTACTGTCAGCCACAGTAATGTGTTCCTACTGGTGTGTGCAGTGACATGAAGGAGGAAGCATGTGTGTACTGCACCACCAGTAGGTGTCCTACGTTGTGTGCAGATGACATGAAGTGATGTACTTCAGCACAGTAGGTGTTCCTATGTGTGTGCAGGGACATGAAGGATGGAGCCATGTGTGTACTGCAGCCACAGTAAGGTGTCCTACTGTTGTGTTGCATGTGACCAGGCTGTGTTGTGGAGCGGACCTGCCTGGTACACCAAGTCATCTGTCTTTTTCTTTGGGCCACACGCATCTACTTTGGGCGGACAAACATCAACTGGTGATAACATCAAACTCTTCAAGATGAAGGATAAACTAGGATACTATGAAAACATGTAAGTTTAGGATTTTCTCTTTAAGCTTGGTGTGTGTGTGTGGGTGGGTGGATGTTGTGTGTGTGGTTGTGTTGTGTGTGTGTGTGTGTGTGTTAAAAAAGTTATGTGTTATAATCTATTTTTATTTTTATTTCTGTGTGTATTTTATGTATGAGGCTGAGGTTAGCGATAAGTATTTACCTCCTTGTTTGGCGCATGTATTTAACATGGTTGTGTTTTTCCTATTGAAATTAATTGTTTGCTGGGCTCCCAGGACCCCCATTGGGGGTATATGAAAAGTAACTTAAAATTATAAAGGACCCCCTAAAAGAAGCATGTGCAGGGGGCGTCCCAGGGTAGACGCTAGAAAAACTTCTTATTTGCATCTTAATGCCACTGAGACCCTCTATCCCACCTCTTAGACCCCTTATGCTGTAGTGAAGAGTTCCTGGGACACCCCTTGTTTTGCAGGGCGATTGGGAGCCCTGGTTTGATTTGCCCGACTTGTATCTCAGGCATCAATTATCGTGGTGAGTATGATGGACAGTTAACCAGTGTTGCCCTGTCAACTTTGATCCCTTGTTTTTAAAGACACATGGGAGACGGGTTCATAACGTAGCTTGAGTGCACATATCTTACCCCACAATACCAGCTATGGCTGTTAGTATTAACCTCACAGCCGGCACAATCTACCGACCCTACAGCTTATGGCGGTTAGTATAACCCTTTCACCGACGCAAATCTACCCACCAATACCAGCCTTTTATGGTGTTAGTATAAACCCTTTCACCGCCGGGGACAATCTACCGACCAATACCAGCTTATGCTGTTGGTATTAACCCCTTCACGCGGCACAATCTACCGACCCAATTACCAGCTTATGGCTGTTATTATTAAACCCTTTCACCGACGGCACAATCTACCGAACAAATAAAGCTTATGGTGTGGTATTACCCTTTCACGCCGGCACAATCTACCGACCAAAACCAGCTTATGGCTGTTAGTATTAAACCTTCCACCGCCGGCACAATTCTACCGACCCTACCGCTTTATGGCTGTTGGATTAACCCTTAAACCGCCAGCCATTTTCAGCCAAAATAATAACATTAAAATTAAGTGGTAGAGAGAGAGAGAAAATCTGCAATATGCGAATACCTCTCTACCTAATATATAACAGGCCTGTCCTTACCTCCCAAAATGAAGAAAATATGGTTCTTTGATAAAGGTCCTGATTTGAAGCTTTTAGTGACATGGGTGTTAAACCATTGTGTGTGCTAAAATGCGAACATTGGCGGTGAAAGGGGTTAATTCATACCGGCAGATTATTTAAGCTAATCAGATTTAAGTGCTGTCGGGCTTGGATAAGGGATGAGACGAGGCGTGTTTAGAGTTTTTTTTGGTGTGAAGAAAAGGAGGGCTTGAACCAGCTAAAAATCCTGGCTCATCTATTCTTTAAACTTATTTTTCATTTTGGACTTTTTATGCTCTCACATTTTGTTGAAAATATGGGTTTTGAATGTTTTGTATTATCTGAATAGTGAATCGGATGCAAAGATATTGGATCATACAATAATATATCAAAGTCCAAAATGTTCAAATTAAATGACAGTAGACATGTCAATTTCCTAATATTGTGTATATATTTTCGTTCCCTCTTATTGAATGACTCCACATTGACCAAGTTATCTAAAGTTTGGCATTCTTTAGTAATTATAAATTAATTTATGACAAATTAACCCATTCAGCACGAGGTAGACTTTAACCCTAAGACCAGGGAAAAGTGCCAGCTGGTTATCAAGTTGATCACAGCTGATCAGCTAGGACAAAGTAATAGCCCTCATGCACGCAGGGCAGCAAAGGTTTATAAATGACCAAGCCCCTTTCTTTAGCCTCCTTTACCATCCCGCGTCCAACCCCTTTTACCCACCCTTATATAGGTGTATGCCAGGGGCCATTAACCACAGGTCATTTCGTTAGATTGCAAGACGTCCATCCTGTTGTCGCTTCAGACATTTCCAATGTTAGCATTCACACTAGCGGGACACCCTCGGGGCAAGCATGCTATTAGATCTCCTTAAACTTTTTTTGGTTAAAACCAAACTTGCACTTTATTTTAGGTTCAAGTGGTGTGTCATCCCATTTCATTTGAGCTTAGGGGGCAATTGAACAAGAAGAGAAAATCAAAAAGTGGAAAGCCACTTGTTTGAACTGAAGAAATGGGGGTAGGGTAGTGCACAGACATCCTTTCGGACTGTTACTGTGCGAAGCGGTGTGATACAGAAGGATTCATGAGACTTGGGCATCAGGCCCTCTTTTCCCAACCGTCTTAGTCATAGTCAATAGGGGGGCAGGTACAGCCACCATGGGACCTGATTACGGTGCGGAGCTGTGATACTGAGGACATGATACTTTGGGCCTCAGGCCTCTTTCCCCACCGTCTGTAGTCGATAGTAAATAGGGAGGCAGTGTACAGCCATCCATTGGGAACGTTACTGTGCGGAGTGTGGTACTGAAGGATTCCTGTACTTTGGCCCAGGCCTCTCTTTTCCCCACCCGTCCGGTAGACTCTGTAGTTTCCCAGTTACCAAGAGAAACTGAGCGTTTATCATGAATCAGGGTAAATATTCCCTCGTAAAGTTAGACTGTGTTTGAGTACTTTAATGATCAGTATTTCTTATTTCCTCTTGTACGGATAAGTCAGAAATCAATGTTTGTTCAATCCATGTTCTCACTTGTTTTCCACATACACACAACTTTCTACATTTCTGTTTTTGGCTTTTGGCCAAGTGGCCGACAGGTTTTAGACGGTAAAGGTTTTAACCTTATACCGCGCCAGCCATTGTTCAGCAAACCAATTCAGTGAAACTTACGTGGATACAGGAAAAGTTGGCACGCAATGCTGTGAATCCTCCTATGACATCGAATAAAGCCGTTCCTTATGCCTCTCCAAATAAAACAACATACGGCATTGTATGCTAATTTATGCCTGTTAGTGACTGGTTGATAAACAGTGTCGTGTAAAAAATGCTGAATTGGCGGTGAAAGGTAAAATAAAACAAAAATATTGCTGCTTTTTTTTACCAACGGTGTGTGTTTTTATTTTTTTCCGACTCTCTAGTTTTTTATCTGTTTTATGCACACAAAATTAGATACAATTTATCTGTAGACAAAGTAAAAGTAACTTTGAAGCTTTCATTTTAACAATTTGCCCATTTTGTGGTGTCGGACATTTTGCTATCTGATTCTGAGGACAATTTTTTTTTTCAAAAGTTCTAAACCTATGAAATAAGGTGTGTGTGTGTGTGTTTCAAAGCATAATCTAATAGTTATAGGAAACTTAGAAAAACAGTGAAAATAAAATTACAGTAGGAATGAAGAATTAAAATTTAAAGTCGGATATCTGATCTTAGAGTTCCACGAGTTGTAATGTTAGAATAACTTTTATACAGGATATCTCTTGTCAACGATGTGATCGTGAAGTAGTAAAAACTGTAATACTGTTAGAGATAGAGGGAGGCTGCTTTGTACAGTTCGACATTGGCGTCCAATGTCCTATGATCCATGGAGTGTTTCGTCGTAAATATACTCCAGCAATTCATCAGCAAGGAATGAGGGGAAAGAGTCTGGAGCACTTGTGCATGCGCTAACACCTTTAAATAGTTTGAGTCTTCTAGAATTTTCACGGGTACACTGCTTAAAACTTCATTGAACATTGGCTCTATCATTCTTGGTTGGCACTCTGGAATTATTCAGTCTAAAGTGACTGTGTTGGTAGTAAATTTGTTAATATATTTACTGATTTTTGGAATCCTATTTTACAATGCTGTTTTCTTGTTCTTCCAGGAGTAGTCATACAGCTAATATTGGGTCATTAACTAAGTGTATTTTTCTTCTTCGATCGCTCAGACATGTTTCCTGTCAATTATGAGTGCAGATGCATTCATGCTGCCGTATGCGCCTAATAAGAAAATAGTTAGGCCCAGCAAGTCGACTTCGGTGGAGGAAATCTGCTTGAAAGTGGTGTAGTGAAAAAGCAGGAGAATGGACCGGTAAGCAAGAAAGATAGTAGTGACAGTAGCAAAGAAAAGGCAGAGTCAAAGAGAGTGGCAGACTAGAGGAAAGTTACAGCACAGAACTTCCAGAAGGTGGGGGAACTATATGCAAAAGGAGCTCCGGTATCCACATGGGGAAGTTTCTTTTTAAATTGTGTTGAAAGAGGTGTTAACACAAGGAAGCTGAAGATGGAAGTTGAGTGCTGAATGGGAAAAATAGTGGGATGCGTGGGTATTTTACTCATTAAAAAGAACACCTAACAAACAATACTTACAATTATACTTTGCCAGTCTGCTACTAGAGGAATGATGTGCACAGTGCGCATAAATCAATCGAACATTAACCTAAAAGGTGATGGTGCAATGAAGGTTCAGTCGTTTCACATGTGAGACTTCATTATTGTTGATGGCTACCTGCTGGAACTGAAGCCTGTATGTTACTGATGCGGTCAGGAGGGAAAGGGGGGGTGATGATAACCGTTTTTGCTGACAGCCGTACATGATGACTGAAGAGATCATGAGATGATTGAAACCTGTTGGTTGATCCAAAGGATATTGAAACTCTGAACATTTGTGGTCTAGTTCATTTGTTCAGGAAGATCAGATCATGTTTTAATTGCTTTACACTTTCGTAATGTGTGACTTCAACCTCCCACAGCCTGACCTGTTTGTGTAGTGCAGGTGGCCTTCAACATAACGCTAATGTTAATGCGTACTGTCTTTCTAGTTTCTCTCTGCTGGCCTCATGCACGCCACAAGGCAGCCCACTTTCGAACGCTAAGTAACTCCATAATTGGATGCTATATTCATTATTTGATTCAAGTTATTTAGTGCTCTGTATTGTAATTGATGCAGTACAAAATTGTGCTTATCCATGTTTCAGTTGGAAAAAGCGTTAACTTACGAGGATCAAACTCGTCAGTGAATGTGTTATAACAATTAATGTAGATTTGAAGAAATAAAAACTTGTTATAGTAGTATAGTAGTATAGGGAACAAAACAAAGTCCGTGAAGCTTTTAGGGTCCCACGTTTATAAACATCGAGCACGGTATTCTTTAGGTCAAGGTTGTACGGTTAAAAAAATTGCCTATACAATAAATTAATCAACGTCTCTAAATATACTAAAAATTTTGGAACTCCATCAAGACGATTTTTGAAGAATGTGGTAATCTTGTACAGATTAGAGTTTGACAAGCTTTGTCAAAACTATAGTCCTCGGATGTGTGATATGTTTACAGGTACATTCCATGCATCACTCATCATAACAAAAAAAGGTTGCTTTATTTATTTTCTTGTGTGTTTGCTTGGCCGGATTCTGGACTTGGCAACAGGAATGCAAAGACAACCGTGTATCCCTCGCATCAGTGAAGGGTTAAGTTGCTATATTTCCCCCTCTGAAATATTTTTGTGAACATCGGCATTGTAGAGTGTTAAAATACTCAGTCTGAAGTGTTTTACTAAAGATACATACAGTTAAACCTCCTTTTAAGACTTGAGAAATCATCCAAAATAAGGTCTTAAGTGTGGGGAGTTGATAAGGGAGGCAATTTTGAATACTGCAAAGACGGGCAATGTCTATGTGAAATGCACGATTACGATCTTGCTCGTTTGTCGTCTGAATCAGCATGCTGACAGTGATACGCACCAGGCCAAAGCCAGAGACATTTCAAAGAGAGCGCCCCCCTGCACGTGCATAACATATTTTGACAAACGGTGTCTAAGAAACGATTTTTACAAAAGTAAGCCGAAAGATACACATGGATCTTATCCTGATGGCCCCCCCACAAATATTTCAACTAAATTCTAAGCATCCGTCAGCAAAAGAAAATCTGTTCTGACACTTTTGCCGCATTTCCACTAGCTATCAGCTGGCGCTGAAGCGCCCCCGCCTCTCTGAGAAACTCCCCCAGCGTGTCTAATGGCTGGCCTAAGTGTAAGCTAGGTTTCACGCCGTACGTCACCAGAGTTTACTGGACGCAATCACAAAACCTTACCCTTGGGACGGAATCTGGATAGAATTAGCGGAAAGATAAAGAGGGAACTTCCCTCTGTAGAAAGCAGTGGCGATGTTCTATGGTGTGTTCAGAAAGGATGGACGGCCTAAGCGTGTTGTGTTTGGTGCAGTGGTCAGTAGCAGAGTCCCTATGACTGAGAAAGTGCCTTGCTCAGCACAGTAAAGCAGGGGAATTATGAAGTCTCATTCACCATTAGACCCGATGCGTGTTTGAGCCGGGACTCGTTGCGTAGTCGCTGTAGGCGTAAGCGCCAGTGAAAATGCGTCGCAACTTAAAACGTGTGAAATTTGCGAAAATAAATGCATTAACTCGACCCCGGAAAAGTTAGAAACTTGTTGAAAACAACAGAATGTTGTGTAAAGTTTACCAGTGCACCGTATGATAAGCGCTGAAGTATAGTTTACTTCTTTCATTGAAATCAACGTATTCCATGTCTGTTTACCCCAGTGCCGGCAAAGCCCTGGACGCAAAGGGCCGCAACCAACCCTGCATGTGCCCAGGCACAGAGGTGGCCACAACGGAGGGAAGGTGGGCAGCGTGAAGCCGCTGAACCAGCCGTGACCACTCATCCCCAAGTCCCCCACCACCTCACATCTAGACGTAACTGAAGAAACGCTGGGGCTGTCCAGGGGGGATCGCCCCTCAGTGTGGGCACCTGATTGGTAATGGACACAGCAGTTTGGTGGGGGCATGTGTCAGTGTTGTTTGTGTGTTCTATGTGTGTGCAGTGTCTGTGTGTTTGTGCGCGCAATGATGATGGTAGTGGACACAGCATGTTTGGTTGGGGCAGGTGTCAGTGCTTGTGTGTTTACGTGTGTGTCAGTGTCTGTGTGTTGGGCGCCTGCCAACCTCAGAAATACTAAAGGCTGGGGCCCTTGGTGGGGAAGCGACTGAATCACAAAAGTGCAGATCTGTTTATTTTCAGTGGAAGTCATGTTGGATGCATGCTGTTGGGGGGTTATTTTATGTGAATGTTCGCGTGTGCAGTATGTTCTGTATGTGAGTGCAGAGTCTCTCCCTTCTCTCTCTCGTTATCCCTCTCGTCTCTCCCTCTCTATACTCTCTCTCTCCCTCACCCCCCTCTCTCTCTCTCGTCTCTCTCTCTCTCTCTCTCTCTCTCTCTCTCTCTCTATCTCTATCGTCTATCTCTTGTCCCCCCCTTCCTTTTTTCCCTCTCTCTCTCCTCTCTCTCTCGGTACCTTATTTTGTAAATGATGTAGAATATGTAGAAAACGTTCAGATAAAAAGGTAGCACAATAGGTTGTATAATAGTTTGATTTTTTTATTCAAGGAACAGATAATTCGGAAAGGGTTTTTTAATGTATGACTTTATTTAAGACATTGCATAGATTGTAAAAAATTGATTTGTGTTCACTTCTGGTGGTTGCATTGTGTAACGATAGCCAATGTGCACACCATATTCCTGACTTGGGCACTATGAAATGAAGGATGCGCAGCGTATTATGCGCTTTACAGCAGGTTTATCTTGATGTGTCTTGATTTTAAAGGGTCTACCTTATATTGAGCAGACACAAGTCCTGCCTAATAAAAGTGGATGGTTTTTCAAGTTTAAACATTATCGAGAAAAGACTTCTAAATGTTCAGTATTTGATGGCTTTTTTTAACAGTTGTTTGAAAAGATTCTGCATGAATATGCCTTTCAATCAGGTGGCAGAGATAAAAAAAGATTGGTCAATAAGCTTGCTGTTCTGACCGGTGGCTTCTGCCATTCTTGAACTGATGGTTCCACTGTTAGAAACTATACCCAGATCGCTGGTTCATTACTGCATCCGAATCCCTTGGCACAAGTGTCTAGTGTGCGGGGATGTTGGTTAAGTATTAATCCCATCAGATCCTGTTCACGGTTCAGCCACAATGACTGGAAATTATCTTGTGACGTGTGACTCTCAGTGCCAGGTGCAGTGAAAAGGCGCAAGTTTCTGATGTTTTTCAGCTGCAGGACAAAAATGTTAATATTTTCTCATATACATATATAATTAATTTTGACCCCAATGCACATTATCATTTTAATCGTTAAGATGGTGGTGGACAACGAAAAATATGTTCTAGAATTAATAGTTTATTGCCAATTATCACTTGTTATGTGGTGTTAAAGCGTTATGCTGAACTATTTTATAATAAAAGTAGGATGTTTAGGTGTCGATTTTCTCCAAGTGTTATTGATTTCTTGCAGCCTAAAGTGACAAGTCTTCTTGATAAAACAAACATATAGCGAGCAGTACAGCTCACATATTTTGACCGTTCTGATTGTCAGTATCAGATGAAGGTTTCGAGCTTGACGATTTGCGCCTAGTTGTGTAAAAGTAGAGCGTTATTGAAGTTTATCATGACATTTGTTCAGAGCACTTTATACCCAAGTTTTACAGTAATAATGTTTTCATGACAGCGACATGAAGCAGTGACTCGCGTACAGTTTTATTATGGTTTAGCGTTCAGGGTGGTTATTGCAGACCTGTCACTTCTACTCTTTCCAGTAGTATTCTACTACTCTTCAACATTGAAAATAAGGTTCTAATTACTCATTTTCAGGGAACATAGTTTGATGGTCTAATGAAAATAAAACTGCACAGTTTGAGCAAACTACTCATTTAAGCTATTCCAGGACTACTCAAGACGTGTGTAGGGGGTAAAAAGGTCGGTATTGGACTATATAAGATACAAAATGACTAGTTTTGGTGCGACACTAACAGTCACTTGCGTCTCTCCTCAGGCTCAAGGGATCTCCTTCACCGAAGGGCGTGCTGGCTGGGTCAGGGGTCATCGGCCTCTCTTCATCATACTGGGTCCGGAGGATGGGATTATCTCCCTCTTGGTAAGGAGACCACTCTGCCTCGCTCACCTGACGGGCATCAGTTCTCTGCTCGTGTCTGTGGACGGTCATAGCGGGGAATCCGGAGACTAGTGTCGCGTTGTTTATGCTATAGTTTTTTGTATGGCAAAAGAACTCAAATAATTATCGCTTATTGTAGTCATCTCCTTATTTTAACCCTTCACTGCCAGAGGAAGACAGAGCATTTATCGATTTGTTTTATTATAAAATTAAAACAAATCGGTATAATCTGAGAAAAATGATCTAGAGATAAAAATTTTTTTCCTTATCTTTAAGCCCAAAACCATCATACTGGGTATTATGACATCATCAATGACATCATACACGACAAGCACTATGGAGGACTATCATGGTAGCAAGGCAGGGAAGGGTTAAGAGAAAGATACTGTATTTCTAACTGAATGCCTCTTGTTCTAATGAAATGTGTAACCTAACAGGAATTACACATAGTCTAAATAGTACAATTTTCAGATTCTTGATATCCTTGCTGTTTATAAAAGTGTAAATGATGTATTGGACCAAAAGTACTAATGTTTGATGATTTTGCTGTCTGTGTGTGTCTTCTGTCCCTTCTTTTGGCATGCTCACTGATGCTGAGGTTTCTTTTCTTTGCAGGTGATTTCAGTCGTTGGATGTTGCTATGCTTTCTTAATTTCAAATCTGCTATTAAACTGTAACCACATCCAGAAAAAAGGGCAAAAAATTTGAATGAGAAATTTTAAGACAGAAGGAGCTCTGCAATGTGTGAAAGTGAAAAAAGAGTGTTCTTTTCCAAAAGAAATCATTGTAATTGAGCGGCTATGAAAGTCCAGCGAAGTCTAATGCGTGAACGTTTGAAAGCGTTCTTTCCCATGTAGCCTGCAGATGTATGTATGCCTATTTATGTTGGACGGAGCCCTAAGGGCGCTGGCCCTTTAATGCAATTGTCTCCTTTCTTTGGCAACAGGCACTCCCCTCTTGCGCTCTGTGGCTTTAAACTGTTGAGTCACAAGCCTCTAGCTCCCCCAGTGGACTTCCAGATGGAGAAAGTTACAGTGTCATGTTGTCAGGCCATGGTGGTTGGTGTGGGGGGAGCGGAGAGGGTCCGGGATGGCTCTCCACCCTGACTCATGCCAACTGAGTCCGCTCAGGGGGCGAAGGTTGGAGCGTAAGTACACGCCCAGGTCCCGGTGGTTGGTCACTTGATAGCTCTGCAAACCTTGAACACATTGCCCACTGCAAAAGGACCCGTAGTTCAGCCAAGTTAGACTGAGCCTAAACCCTCCTCATTGTGCCGCCACCGAGGACTTTCCTTTCTTGCGGTGGGATTGGCTCTGTGGTCAAAAAACGCGAAAAGAAAGCGAAAGCTCGCGCTAAAATAATGCTTCCAATTCAGCGGCCAGGCCAAGTGGAGTTGGAGAGTTGATGGACAAGAGTTGAATTCTGGCTGGAGTGCTCTAAATGAGAATAGCGAGTACCATTGGGGTGTTAGCACACCGACAGCACAGGTAAACACAGCCTTGACGTTCCCGGGGGAAAGCGGTAAGATCACTAAACAACATTAACAAGACTAGTGCAGTTAGATACCAGGAAGAAGCGGGCAAGTTAGGAAAAACTACGTTCTTTCACGTGATTGCAGTTGTATACTCCGGTTGTATTCACGCCATATAAGGACTGACTACCCAGACGTGCATTATTATGAATGCAGAACACACAATTCACTAATTATCTAGAAAAGGAAGAGGAAAAAGAAAGACATTAGTGGCGCATTTGCGATAGTATAAACAAACTTAGACTTTTGATAGTTTGTTGAAGCTACCCAGAGAGCTTTATCCAGTAGTCGTTAGCCATAGCCTACTCCCTCTAAAGCCATAGCCTACTCCCTGTTAAACCATAGGACGCCCTGTCAAAGCCATGCGATACCTGTAAAGCCATAGCCTAACACCTTAAAGCCACAGCTAATCCTGTAAAGCCATAGCCACTCCTGTAAAGGCATAGCCTACTCCCTGTAAAGCCATAGACTCCCGCTAAAGCCAAGCCTACTCCCTGTAAAGCCATTAGCCTACTCCCTGTAATAGACATAGCTACTTCCCTGTAAAGCCATAAAGCCACTCCCTGTAAAGCCATAGCTACTCCCTCTAAAAGCCAAAGCCTACTCCCTGTAAAGCATAGCTCCTCCCTGTAAAGCCTAGCTACTCCTGTAAAGATAGCCTACTCCCTCGTTAAAGCCATAGCCTTACTCCCTCTAGCCATAGCCTATCTCCTGTAAAGCAATAGCCCTACTCCCTGTAAGCATTTACACCGTAGAGTTACTTTAAGACATACTAATGCACGCATCGCAACATTGCATGTCAGGCTCTTCAGTTTTAGTAACAAAGAAAACGTTGATCAGATCAGTGAGGTTACTTTCATGAAGGAAAACAGATAAAATCAAGTATCAGTTCTTCATTGTATAACCATGAACAGGAAAACGGTCCTCGATTTGGTTTGCTCTTCAGACGTGTAGCAAAATATGCTTGCAGTCTTCCACCTTTGTATCGAGAAAATATATTTTTACCAAACAGCACACAATGACTATCACTGGGTACCAACTTGATTTATCAAGATGATAACAGCAACCGAGGAAGGCGGGTTAGGAAGGCGGACGTCGGCGGTGTTTACCTGGCTGTGTACATTGGAGTCTGTGTGTCTGTGTGAAGTTGGTAGTCAAGGTTCTCACATTGGCTACTTACAAAACAGACCACTGGTTTGTTAAAAAAATGCCATGGTTGTTGTAATTACAAATATCTACTTGCATTCTTATTTCCCCTTTTCGCAAATTCCGTGCCCACAACGCTTCCGTTCTTTATGAGACGTGCAGCTTACAGGCCTATTTTTTCATATGAGTTTTACAATTCTATTAAAGTATAATTTTTTATTTGTCGTACTTAAAAAATAGTTTTGGAATTAGAATTATGCCAGGAATTACTGAAGCGTTTAAAAAGTCATTTGATTTAAGAGGATGAATTGATGGAAGAAAGCTTCAAACGAAGAAAAGAATCTTAAGTGCTTGTTGAATTACCATCGTCCTCCACATTTGGGCAGCTTTGTTTCAAACGATGCAAGATTTTCATTCTTTTTTCCAACAAAACAAAAGAAATGTCGTTTAAGAACTGACGTACACCTCTCTTTTCACCTCCATACTTGTTGTACCCTGTCATCCTAGTTTGATTGGTATAAACATTGGTTCGGTGGTCTAAATAGATTTTGTGTTTTATGGATCGCAGAAAATGTGGAGTGAACTTCTAACGTCCACCGTAAAGGTGAACAAAATAACTGGAAAGTTAAAACCTACTGGTAATTACTGTTTAAATGTAGGACAAATGAAACATTTTCGGAATTAAACCGTTTTAGCTCCACACGACTTAAAATTAGATGTTATTTCCCCATTTTTAGTTCAGACATTTTCATTTTGTAAAGTCAAATTCTGGTTATCTACCGTCTCAAATTCTCTTTGAAAATTTGATTTCTTTAGGGCATTATTTGATATCAGGAGTAACTTTTTTATTTTTGAAAAGAAAGAAAGGATTCAGAAAGCGATTGCAAATTATGAGATAATTGTCTCATAATTAATATACTGTGATAAATGTCTTAGTGATTCCAACAATTCAATGTGTTCTGAATTTTGAACTAGCAGGATGCAAAAATTTCACTCAAATAAGTGTCTTTAAAAAAAAGTTGTATGCTCAAAATTTGGACAGTGTAAAATATTGGCTGCGATGAAACGTATGTGTCATGGCCATTCTATCAGCATCATTTATATTGAAAAATCTTTGAAAATTGGCTCAAACGAACGTTAAGAAAATAGTAAAAATTACTAGAGAAAATAATGATAAAGGACAAGGGCAAGGAATAGTCGTTGTAGTAAGCTACCAACAGATTGTTTTGTGTGTTTTGTCTTGGCCTTGTCACATCCCATCGTATTGTCTTTAAATGATCATTCATTGTATCATATTTTGTTTAACTTTGTGATGCTTTGTGTTGTGTTATTGAAGTATACATAATCTCAATGCTTTCATTTCCGCGAAAAACCTAAATTGAAGAACTGTTAATGTGTCTTAGCATTGTTGATATCTGACCTCAAAAATCAGCCGTTGCGTGTCCTATCATTGTGTGTATGTCTCGTGTTATAACTTGTATAAGTAGGAGATTCTATATTTTAAAAAAATCTTCGGGTTTATTGTTCTATGTATAAGATTGTTCTTGTTAATACCATCTACAGATACTACAAAATACATTTAGTTAATCTTTGATTGTTACACAATTTGTAGCTATTATAAACCAGTATCTCAAAGAGCAATAGTAACATGATGGCACATAGTTGCTCTCAAAAACTGTATGGTATGATTTTTTAAAATAAAAAAAATACGTAATTGCAGGAGCTAGTGTACAGATGTCCCTGACAGGTGGAAGACAAAGTTTTACACATTTATAAATTAAGAAGCAAACAATGGGTGACGCCAAAAATACGAGTTTAATACTGTAGTCCACACAGGATAAATGTTCCCCGAAAGAGGGCACTTATTTCAGACCCTTAAAACTTGGACTTGTAGGTATATTGAGACAAAACCCATTCACAGTAGGTTTGGTTTTGTGTTGTGAAAGATCTCTTTCTTTGGGTTTAATTATGTGAAAATTGTTTTGCTGGAATATTAAAAACGGCAGCCAGCTCGCATTAACGCTGTCCAAAATTTCTCCTAGGTGGTTTCTTCTTCTTCTTTTATTGGCCCGAGTCAGAGCCAGTCACGTTAGTCAGTGGCACGAAGAAGTCATGTTCAATTCAGCATCAATAGTCACCGAAGCAACTAACCCTCTTTACACCCCCCCCTCCCCCTATGGTGCAGGGCCATGGGTACGCTGAGCTGGGCACCATAATCACAAGTCTTTGCGGCGGACGTACGCCTATCCTGATGGAGGCTGGCGGAGACATGTCTGCCGGCCACTTGGTGGCCCCGTGCAGTACCTTCCTCTTTTGCGATGGGTCTCCATCTTCGTCCTCAAGCCCGCCCTCTTTCGGGGGCATCGCCCTCAGCTTTGGAGTTCTACGCCGTCGAGCCCTTCTTTGGGACTTGGGAGGTGCTGATGCACTGTTCAAGAGATCGCAATTACTCTGCAGAGTGAGTGCAGTTGTGTTTTATTTATGTTTGTCAGGTGAGGCCAGAAGGTGTATGTGCAAGGAAGGAAGAAGGCTGAGATGCCTCCATGGCTTTCACCCGGCGGTTTACTAACCTGTAGTGTCTGTGTTTTGGTTGTTCAGTGAGTTTTACTTTAATGATGAGTTGATGTATCACAGGGTCGTGGCCCTTGTCAACTGCTACAGCGTGAAACTGACCAACAAAGTGCAGATGTCTATCATGATGTATGAGAGTAATGTATTAACAGGCAGTTGTGGGCCTTTGTCCAAATGCTACAGCTGAAACTGGCCAACAAAGGCAGATTGTCTTCATGATGTTAATGAGATTGCTAATGATCACAGGCGTTGCGGGCCTTTGTCACCTGACTACAGCGTGAAGATGGCAACCAAAGTCGCAGATGTCTTCACTGATGTATGAGATGCTAATGCATCAAAGGCGTTGTGGCCTTTGTCAACTGCTACAGCGTGAAGATGGCAACAAAGTGCAGATTGTCTCACTGATTAAGAGATGCGAATGTTTACAGGCGTGTGGCCCTTGTCAACTGATACAGCTGTGAAAATGGCCAACAAAGTTGCAGATTGTCTCACGTGGCCAAACTGGCGGCCCGGCCTCATTGTGGTCGGGCGGACATCAAAATGTTCAAGTGAGCAAGAGGACACCCTCCCCCCCCACCCCCCCCCCCCCCCCCCCGTCCTGAAAGTAGAGTAAAACACATCAGAAATAACAGGTAGTTTGACAGATCTATAAACTTTTAAAGTGTTTGGACATTTCTGAAAAGTCATTGCCAGCTCTGTGCAAAGTGTGACTAAAATAAAACAGTCAAAATGACTCGAGTTGTACACGCTTGGTTCGGGTTTGGGATATGAAGTCTATTTAGCAAAACTATGATAGTATGAATTAAGAAATGACAAGTAAAGAACAGACATAGCGTCGTTATTAACCCTCTTGCAATAATGCTGGCCCAAACCGCCCTTCCCGAAGTTGCCTCTGTGTTATGTCAGAGCGCCGTTTGCTTGCCCAACTCTGAAACCCCCTTTGTGCATTTCCATCACGCACTAAGTTCGTGGATGTTCTACACACACTTGAAGAAGATTCTCACTTGCAATGGTGTGACGTAACGGTTATGGCGCTCTGTATGCTCATAAGACAGATTTACCTCGGAAAATGTAAAAAAAAATCAATAGGAATACCTGACGAAATGTTCTGTAATAAAGTGAAGCAAAGCGGGTTAAACAATTATAACAAGCTGTGGTTTGAAGAGCACGTTTATCTTCTGTCATTCGGGGGATGTAAAACATTTAACATCAGGGAAAAGGTATCCATTTTGCACCAAAATAGATGATGATCATTGCTCCGTTTTTTCTTGAAAGAAAGAATTACCGTTACTGTTTGACATTTTCTGTTTCAAACTCAGCTGTGTCACTCGACTATATGTGATTGCAAACAAATCATCTATTCAAACAAAAGAAAGAAAGAATGTGAAGCCAACAGCCTTGATATCTCTGCGATGAGATCGAAATTATGGTGGGAATTGGACAACAGAAGCCAGTACAAACTCACCAAAGGAGGGTGAGCTAGACTCAGAATAAGAAACTATTTCTTGAAGCCTGCATAACAGTGATGAATTGTTTCAGTGTTTCCCATAACCACATATGTGGATCCCTGAAGCACAAAAAATACAGAGGGACTCTTTGATTCAGGATTCTGTGGCGTTCCCATGGGACGCACAACTTTTTAAACAGACCGATGACAGCAGGGGCATTGTTGGCATCGGTCATTGACTCATAAACCTCGATTTGACGGATAGTTTTAGCGCAGGCGGTCAATCTGAACGATGATTTTGTCAAAGAGTCAAAACTTCAAGGATTCTGTCGTCTGCTAAACTAGTTCTTCGCGGGCTCGTGGACCCATAATGAGAACTAAAAATGTAGTGGCGAAACGAACGCCGAAACGAAGAAATGGCGGCATTGCACATCGGTAAAGCTTTCCATCAAATTTTTGAAGGACCAAATATAAGGGCCAGCGTGACCTGAGTCTTTCTAGCCTAGTGCTAACAGACGTTCTCCGACCTTTTGACAACAATAGGTTAAAACAGCCATGCCTCCCAATAAGAAGCACGAGTAGAAAGGGAGCAGAAGAATAAGGTTTCTTGTTTCGGACTCAATCAGACATCGTCTGCAACTTGTCGGATGTTGGAATAGGTCAAGTCACCTAACTTTTCAATATCAAAACTCTCAAACCCGATTTTCGCTTCGTGCCACAGCGGTCAGTCTGTTTGCTTTGGTTTCTCTGGTGTCATTCTTGTTTCTGACCATACGGGGTTTTCCTTTTCTTAAAGCAGAAAGCAGGTCATTACAAAACGTTTGTTTTCATATCAATGCTTGTTCGCGAGAGTGAAGTGCTTAAATTTAGTCTGATTTCTGCGGTGACCAAATCTGAAAGGTTTTTGCAAGTTCAAAACAGAGGAAAAAGACAGCAGCACAAGCGTTCTTTTAGAAGATGGAATGGCACATCCAAAAAACATAAGACTACTGCAAGCACGTGTGTGTGTAGCTTGTGTGTCTGTCGCGCCTGCCTGTTCCTCGGCCATATCTCGATAGTTTGTCTCCCCCCCCCCCCCCCATCTCTCTATCTCTCTGTAGTCAGCCTATTCATTTCCAGGGGTTAGCACAATGATTGTGTTTGCCTGTAGTGTTCAATGTGCTGTAGCATGGTGTTTAGATGTATTTGCTTTGTTAAAGCATTTTTATCATATACTTAGGGGACTCTTAAAAAATATGGAAATGGCCTCTTAAATTTTGCCACAGGAGCCCTGGACATCACATTCACCCCTATGGGAAAACCTGGGTTTGTGTATTGCCTGGAGAGATTGAAGCATGGATGGAGAGATGGCACTGTAGTCATCAAGTCAAAATTTATTTCCAGAGGGAACAATGTATAAGCAAAACTGCGTTTTTTAATGTCGACACTGTGATTGTTGGTGTGTGTTTGCAGGCGGTGGGCTGGAGTACCTGAATGTGAGGGGTTGAGGAAACCTCCACGATCTGCCCAGATGCTCTGACTTCTACGAGGACGTGGGCCTACGACGGGATCGGTCAGTGAGTCACTTTTATAATATGTAAACAGCTTGAATGGTGTTATGACCTGTCCAGCATCGCCCTGGCCTTCTTAGGGGAAGGGCCTACACGGATGGCAGTGGCAGTTATAATATGTAAACAGCCCTGAATGGTGTGATGACTGTCCAGCAGCCCTGACTTCGACGATGATCTGGCGGGGCATACGACGGATGGTCAGTGGCCTTATCTATGTAAACAGCCTTGAATGGTGTTATGACCTGTCCAGCATCGCCCGGCCGTCGACGAAGGACTTGGGCTACGACGGCAATGGTCAGTGGCACTTTATAATATTAAACAGCCGAATGGTTTGTTATGACCTGTCAAGAACGCCCTGGCATTCACGATGGACTTGGGCCTACGACGGGATGGTCGAGGGTCACGTTATAATATGGTAAACAGCCTGAAGGTGTTATGACCTGCATCGCTGTTCCTACGAGGACCTTGGGCTACGACGGGATGCGTCCGCTGATCACTTTATAATATGTACACTAGCTGAAACGGTTGTTATGACCTGTCCAGCATCGCCCTGGCCTTCACGATGGACCGTGGGCCTACAACGGATGGTCAGTTCTGGCCAGGCAGAAATGGGCACTGCTATTCTGCATTATCCTCCGTTAGAATGATAGTTTATGTTGATAGATGGAAGGCCTTACAGAGGCACCGTTCAGGCCTCTGTCGAACAGTTGACCTTCTTATAAGACCTTTAACAATCATACAAATGAAGGTGTTGATAAGAGAGGGACTTGTCAGGTCCTTCTGGCGATTACAGTGAACCTCCCTTATAAGACCTTTAACAATCATTCCATAATGAAGGGTCTGATAAGAGAGGCACTGTCAGCTCTGTCAATTAACAGTCGAACTCTATAGACCTTTAACAATCATCCATAAGACGGGGTGTAAAGGAGAGGCACTGTCAGGCCTCGTAATTATCAGTTCGAAATACTCCCCTTATAAAGACTGTAACATCTCCATAAGAAGGGGTTCTGATAAGAGAGGCATGTCAGGCCTCGTCGGATACAGTTGAATCGCCCTAATAAGACTTTAACATATAATCCATAATGAAGGGGGTCTGATAAGGAGAGGCACTGCGTCAGGCCTGGTCAATACAGTCGAACCTCCCTTATAAAGACCTTATACAATCTACCATAATGAAGGGGTCTGTAGAGCAGGCACTGTCAGGCCTGGTCAATCAGGAACCTCCCATAAGACTTAACAATATTCCATAATGAAGGGGTCTAATAAGGGAGGTAATTTTAATATTGCAAAGACAGGGCAATTGTGTCAGAGAAGCAGGTCTTCATGGGGGAGGGAGTGTGATACGGGAGGTATTTAATACTTGAAAGGGCAATGTGTAGAAAGTATGGTCTTAATGTGGGAGGGAGCTGCTTATAAGGAGGTATTATAAGGGAGGGTCAATAAGAGAGTGTAATGTATACTTGCACAAGAAGGCAATGTGTCAGAGAAGTAGGTCTTAATAGGGAGGGAGTTCTTATAAGCGAGGTTCCAATGTTCACTTGTACTCTATAGGGATGAATGTGGACTGAGACAAGTAGCAGGACTCTTGTTTATGCCTTTATCTCCCTTTTCACCCTTTTGTTGGCAAAAGTTGTTTTACTGTGCACTTATTTTAATGGTTTGATTATATTTCATCAGCCAGACGAGTCAGTTATGCGCCATTGGAAAGAAGGACAAGTAGAAGGAGTGATAATATTGTGAAAGCCTTGGGGTGATTTGTGATGAATGAAAGTAGTTTGTACGTCCCGCGCGGCTGCAACACAAAGCACATATGGATGAACCATAATACCAAACAATCATCAATGCGTATGAGCAATTCCTGAGGTATGCAATACCGAGCTGATGTAAATAATAAATTGATTTGTGATGTGCCTGTTATCCCATTACTTGTCCACTGCTAGAGGATTGAACATTTATGCAGTGATAATGCATTTTCATTACTATAGAGATTTTGCCTTCATACAAGTTTTTTACCATAGTTCTTGTGTGGCAGGAAATAACTCGAATTACGCCACAGAAGAGCTGCAAAACCCTTGTGCTGGAGTACCTGAGCAAACTGACATAGTGAGTACCTTAGCAAAATGACATTGACTACCTTAGCAAAAAATGACATTGTGAGTACCGTAATGTAACTTACATCATTGATTGGAGTACCTTAGCAAACTGACATTCATTGATTGGTGAGTACATTTAGCAAACTGACATTGTGGTACCTTTGCAACTGACATTGTGAGTACTTAGCAAAACTACCTTGTGAGTACATTAGCAAATGACATTGTGAAGTACCTTAGCAAAGGACATTCATTGATGAGTACCTTAGCAAACTGAAATTAAGAGACCTTAGATAACTTGGCATTGCGACAGTATCATTCTTACGCTAAACCAAGAGGGTTTATGGGGAAATGAACTTGTGCCAATATAGTTTTACATTAGCACACCAGCTGCTAAAAACTGGCAGTTATGCACACTTAGATCTGAAATAGTGCACACATGCAGGTTACAAATAACCTCGTCGTTAAAAAAGCTTCCCGTTTGCTTTCATCACTATGCTTGGTTTATGCTTTCCACCGAAGAATTGATGATTGTAGTGAAGGTGATTATTATGAATTATATTCATCATATACTGAATGATTTTATCAAATCATGTGATTGGTTTCCTTTTTTATCAAAGTTGTGAGTACATTATGATTCATATTTGTTGTCCACAGCAAACATTCCTCGTGCAATATGATACGGCATCCCACTGGGACGTCTGCTACCTCCTGACCAAACATTTCCTACTGACCGTCAGTCCAAGGGGAAACCCTGCTGCAGTCGCCGTGCGCTCGCATGCTGGGGGACCCCCACTTAACCCTGGCAGAAATGATTTGGGGGATATGGGTGGATGTTACATGTACGAGAGAGGTTGGGGGACAGGCATAACGCAGCTTTGGGTGTTTTTACTCAGTATGCGCTAGGATTTATAATTTACAAAAGGGGGGCACAACTCCGTACCCAACCTGGGTACGGTTGTAACAAGGTGTAGTTTTCTGACACACACTTCGAATCAAATTTTTAAGGCAGGTAAACGAAGGCAGTTAAAACGAAGGCAGGTAAAACGAAGGCAGGTAAAACAAAGGCAGGTAAAATAACGAAGGCATGTAAAACGAAGGAAGGTAAAACAAAGGCAGGTTAAAACGAAGGCAGGTATTAACAACGAAGGCAGTAATAAAAACGAAGGCAGGTTTAAAACGAAGGCAGGTAAAACGAAGGCAGGTAAAACGAAGGCAGGTAAAACGATGGCAGGTTAAAACGAAGGCAGTAAAACGAAGGGCAGGTAAAAGGCAATAGAACGGAGCACTGAAATAGTTTGGGGACTTATAAAGGTTTCAACAATCCATGGGCACATTAACAGTTTTCTATTATTTGATGATAAGGTGTGATGCTATATTTTCAGAGCCAAGATGGAACAGTCACATATGTCCTTAATTTATAGTGCCATGTATGTTGATGTATATTCAGCATCCAAAATGGAACAAGTCACAGTGTCCTTAAATCTATAGTGTGCAATGATTGTGATGAAAGTAGTTGCTGTTATATTTGCAGCCAAAGAGGAAACATGTCACAGATGTCCTTTACTCTTATTACGTGCCAGAATGTTGATGTTCCTTGGTGTCGTCGCCAACAAGAGCGGAACTAACTATTTATTTTTTTCCATGTACACATGCGTTGGAAGAAGACAAACACATGGCAGATATGGCAGTGAATGTAAGGCAAGTCAAGTATGCCTTATATCTGAGCACAGAGAAGAAAGATATTAGGGAGTTGTAGAATGGTGTTAGGGCGGATCTGTGGAAATGATTGGTGTTGTGCTGCAGATGAATGATTGTCTGTGTGTTGTGCTGCAGACTGAAGATTGTCCGTGTGTTGTGCTGCAGACTGAATGAAGTGTGTTTGTGCTGCAGACTGAATGATTGTCTGTGTTGTGCTGCAGGACTGAATGATTGATCGATAGTGTGTGCTCCAGACCTGAATGATTGTCATGTGTTTGTGCTGCAGACTGAATGATTGTCCGTGGTTGTCTGGCAGGCTGAAGATGTCTGTGTTGTGCTGCAGACGAATGATGTCTGTGTATTGGGCTGCAGACTGAAATGATTGTCCGTGTGTTGTGACGCAGGACTGAAGATGGTGTGTGCTGCAGACTGAATGAGTTGTGTGTGGCTGAGACGAATGATTGTCTGTGGTTGTTCAGCAGATCTGAATGATTGTATGTGTTGGCGCAGATGAATGATTGTCTGTGTGCTTGTGCGCAGACTTAGGGTAGCTGTCAGGTGTTGGGGACGGCTCGTCATCATTCCCCCTGGTGGTGGCGCTGCCACCTTCGGTGCGGCCAAGGACATTGCCTTCTCGGCTGCAGGTAGGCAAATGACACACACTAAGCCACAGTTAGGACGTACAGCCATTACACAAGACTTGGGGCCGAGAAATCTCACTTATTTTCGTTTGCTAACCCTGTTGGTCCCTTGCTGTCTTGCCTGATCTTTAAGGAAAGTAAAAAATAAACCTACATCATTAACATTATGTGACAACAGTAACAGGCAATGATACAAGTTGTTTTGTGTAGAGTTACAGCATAAAGTGTATTCCTATATTATAATTATAGTTTGTCTTTCGTCAGTCCGACTTTTGTGGGTGTGAAATGCAAACTTACTCTGTTATCCCTCTGATGACACTGCTGTCATTGTCATGCGATTCAATTGTTAAGAGTGATTTGTATATTTTGTGCTGTTTATACATTTTGGCCCTATGTGGCGGCCCGGGAAACACCACAGATGAAGTGCTGTGTCCTGATTGTTACTAGCCCATGCTGACTGTATGTGTAAATGGACTGGACTTATTGTGGTGTCATGACTGACTGTTGGGTGGTGTCATG
>JAGGCT020000035.1:6588128-6622016 GCA_017654935.2 Phymorhynchus buccinoides
CAGAATGGACTTTCCGTGGCGAAAAAAATGCGATTATTGCCGCCGATTTTCGCCCGTTAACATCTCGCATACGGAACAGGAATTCCGGCGCTCTAGTTGGAACATTGACTGAGGTCACCTTGCCCGTACGTAGTTTAACGTTATCGTTGTCACATTCTTGTCCAGGGCCTAACCACCCGAGCCCCAGATGCACTCCCAGTCAGCCGCGCTTGGGGGGGGGGCCCCCTCCCCTTTGCTTTCTCTCCCGAAGCCGGGGGGAAGGAGGGCAGCGGGCGCTGGGCGCGGGAGGGTGGGGAAGCGGCTGGGGGAAGCTACGGCAACCGACAGTCCGTCTCCCCGCCCATACTCTCCGTCCTCTGCCTCCCCAGACCCGGCCAGCCTCGAAGCTTCGCGCCACAAGCGGTCACCCTGGTGAGAGACGCCCCCGGCGAGCGGGAGGGAGGAGGAGAAGCAGGAGGTAGAAGGTCGCCCTCGCCGGATTGTCCACAACGCCGCCAGCCAGCCGCGAAGGACGGTGACGTTTTCCATGGAGGAGTATCCCCCTTGGGGGTGGAGACGTAGGACGGCTGCGAGAACGGGAGGGGAGAGAGAAGAGGGTGATTCACGAGGAAGGAGAGGGAGAGGAGGAGGAGGGGGGAACAACGGCGGAGGAAGGATGGCGCCGTCAGGCTTCCAAGACGTGATGGATTATCGTGACAGGGCGCTGAAGGTGCGGTAGAGAGAGTAGAGAGGAGGGGGTGTGAGAGAGAGAGAGAGGGGGAGGGGGGAGAGAGAAGAGAGATAGAGAGACTAGAGTGTGGGTGTGTGTGCTTTGCATGTGCCGGTTTGTGTGTGTTATCTTTATATGTGTCGTGCGTGTGCGTATGTGTGTGTTTGTGTTTGGGGTGTATATTATATGTGTGTGGTGCTGCTGCAGTTTGGGTTTTGTGTGTATCTTATAGAACATGATGTGGATGTGTGTGTTGGGTTTTGTGCGGCATCTATCTATGTGCGCGTGCGTGCGTTACTGATACTTTTGTGTACTGCGTATTGTTGCCCAAGTATGTCAAGAGGAAAAAACGAATTGTGGTGTTGTCCAGAAGTATGATTTGCGAAGACTTTAGTTCGGGAAGAGATTGAAGGGTTGCTCGTTAGTGGGACAGACTGTTACTGCTACGATTTGGCCGTAGCAGCCTACGAAAAATAAAGCTGGTACGGAGCTAGCTACGGAACTATAACGTGCTACGAAAAAAACAAAAATGCCACGCATTTTATTTTTGCTTACGCCGTTCCCGGTTTGTCGGTTTTAAGAGGAGACTCCGTAGTCAAACGCGATACATAGTCACTTCCGTTTATCAAAGGATGCCATGCGTTACTTATTACTTTATCTGAAAACAAGGCGGACTCAGCAGCAGTAGCGATGAGGGAGCATGTTTCAAAACGAAGAAAAACGAACACAAACCAGAAGAAAACGAAAATAGCTGGAACACCATCTTGTTCTAAGAAAAAATCGGCCTGCCGCACAAGTTTTAAAACAGCTACACCGGAGAGTGGCCTTGCATCGTCAGATATAGTCAACTCGGTTAGCGAACCATGCTCGCCTGCAGTTGCACCTGCTGCCATGCAGACTTCCTGTGAATCCATGGGCAGTTAGAGACGATGCCGTCAACACGTCAATCGGCGAAACATATATCAGCAGTGCGGTTCGGCTCTGGAAGAGAACAATCGATACGTTGTTTGTGGATGCTAGGCAAATTTGCCATGCTACTGAATATTGATGTGTGGGCTACTGATTGGGGAAAATTCAAAGTAGGAAGGTCTGTGGTAACATTTACAGTTTGAATTGTTGTAATGAAAGTGGTGGACTGCACAGATATGCCTACCGGGGAGAGAATGTTAGAATACGGTTCTGGCTCACAAAATAATATTCATTGTGCCATTGAAAATAGGCGTGGGATCTATGTATTCTGCTTTGTGTGGTGTGTTAACCCTTTCGCCGCCAGCCATTTTCAAGTCACAAAAAATCCATTAACGTACCTGGGATGTCAGAAAAAAAAATCTGCAATATGCAAATTCCTGTGTGAAATGATAAAACAGGCTTAACCTTACTCCCATAAATTTCTCCCCCCCCTATGGGTCTTAGATAACAGGTCCTGCGTTTGAGTTGATGTGCATGGGTTAAGCCATTGTGGTGCAAAAAGCGACATGTGTGAAAGGGTAAAGCGTTAAACATTATGGGGTTAAACTAGCAGAGAATGACTCTTTCTTACCCTGAAGCCAGGAGAGCCGGAAAAAATCTTCCGCCCCGATTCCAAATGCTGGCACGGACCAAGGAAACAACGGTACGTGAAGCAGCAGGTAAATGGAGTCAGTCAATTGATACACTGATAGGGAGATAGGTTTGGAGAGAGAGAGAAGAGAGAGAGAGAGAGGAGAAAAAAAAGCTTTGACATGAAAATTGTTTATGAATTCAGGATCTGCCCATTCATCGGAGAACAGTTACAAAAATAAAACACGATAAATCCAAGCCATTAGACATGCACCTTCCATACAACAAAATGGCGCGGCACAGTGCAATAATTACAAAGAGCATGGTCAGTTTTTTGGGGATAGGCGATCTGTTTCGTCAGCCTTGTGCAAAATACACAACAAATCAAAAGTATGCTTCGGTGCACGTAATTCAGAACACAGCAATCTTAGAATGCGACAGTGTCGCGATGGAACAGCAGAAATGAATGGAAGGCGGCGCATAGAGAGGAGGGAGCTTTGAACCATTACCGGAGAAGTTTTACTCTGCCCGGAGTGAGCAGTTTTCGTTACAGAGCGGGTTCGTCTTTTTAAGACGACGAAGAGGACGCGGTTTGGAAGTGACACCAGCGTACTGATTGCAGCCTAAAGACCTGGGTGGCCAAGGTGAGGGGTGTGTGTGTTTGTGGTGTGTGTTTAAACCCTTTGCTATAAATCCTATTCATAAGCTGCTACACATACCTCTGCGACAATATTTCATCTAGACGCCAGCTCACACCTTTACGCTCAGTTTATGACCTCTTCTCTCGATCCCTAGGTAAAGCTTTCAATGTGGTGGGCGATTTTGCTGTCTCAGGACCGACATGTGGGAACAAACTTCCTCTTTCCCTCCGTCATCGACCGACCCTCTGCTTTCAAATCTAACCAAAACCCGCCTGGTTCCCCGCATGAGGCGCAATCTCTTTCGCTCCCTCCTGCCTAGGTCCTGTTTAGGCTGTATAGCATGTAGTCATACGTGTGTGTTCGCTTCTTTGTATTGTATTTTGGTGAGGTGATGAATGCTAACGTGTTGGAGTGGGGGCTTGCATTGCTTTGTGAATGGCTATGGATGCTAACGTGCGGTGGTGCTTAATTGATTTCGATCAAGACGTCAGCGCTGTATAAAACTGTATGATGTGTTAAGATGGTGTGTGTGGTTTGTATGGCATGTGAGTGAGGCTGGGCTGTGTGTACTTCGTGGGAGTGTGTGTGTTCTGTGGCATGTGAGTGATTGTTGTTTGCAGATCGTGCGCCTTGCATGCGTGCGTGGTGCTTGCGGGGTGGTGCGATTGCGTGGTTTGCGCGTCCGTGTGTGGGCTTTGCAGTGAGGTTTTGGGTGTGGGTTTGTGTGTTGTCGGCCGCCGTGTTCTCATGGGGGAAAGTTGCGCGTCCCCGGGCTCCCTGTGCACGTTTCCGCGCTTCTTTTCCGCGTACCCTCAGCTCTGCTCACCCCGCTTACCCACGCCAATCCATGCTACCACACACTTCCATGCCCTGGGCCCCCCCGGCCCCCCCCCGTGCCTCCCTGGCCCGTGCTCCTCTGGCCACAGAGAGAGAGCGCGAGGGGGGGGGGGACGAGGACCCCAGCCGAGATATGGCAGCGAGAAGGGCAGAAGGACACACACTCGTCACCCCACCATTGCTCTGCCGTAGCGTTTTGCGATGCTGCCATCCCATTCCCCAGTCATGCCGCGCTGCGCTTTTCCCGTCGAACTTGCCACACGTTAGATCGGTCCACGCCTAAATCAGACTTCTAACCCTTGAAACACGTCACTCTCGCGAACCAAGCATCCGCGCCCACACAGATCGTGGACGACTGCCGGTCTGCAGAACGTAAACCAGTTGATGCATCACCAATATGCCACCAAGGCCACCCCCGCCCCCCGCCTGCCCGCTGTGCATCAAGCTGAAAATCGGTTCGATTGAATGGACCAGTGGGGAGCTTGCCAATCCCCGGGACCTACAAGTTGCAGGACGATGCTGAGCAGAGTCCGAAACTCGCACAATCTTTTTGCCCTTTACTCGTGGCTTCTTTGGGGAGGCAGGGGGGTTAAACCGAATGTAGTCAAACGGACCGAGACGATCTGTTCGCACTAGAAGACTAAGAGTCAAGTTAGCGAGAACCTTTATTTTGCTCAAAAAGTGGATCCTGTGACATCTTACCTAGGCAATGCCGCCATTCTTCGTTCTAGGCGTCGTTTCGCCACGAACAATTCGTTGCGGATTATGTCGAGGCGCAGAGAACTAAGTAGCTAGACGACAGAATCGTGAAGTTTGAAGTGTTGACTGCTTGACGAAAAATCCAAACGGTCAGGATGGCGTGCTGACTAAAAACATCGGTCAAAATCGAGAATGACCCTGCGTTCGGTCTGTTTTTTGCCCATATATATGGAGTCCATGGGACGACCAGAAGCGAATGATAATCAAAGACCCCCACCTCTGTGATTTGGCTTCAGGACGCACATATGTCGTTAGGGAAACATGCGATGGTGAGTGATTTTGGCCTGGTGGGTTGATGTGCATGTGATGATGGATGTGCGTGCGTGTGGTTGCGGTGCGTGAGCTGCTCGTTATCAAGCTGAGTGAAGCTTCAGGAAAGTAGCATTTTCGTCTTGTGCGTGTTCATCGTGTGGAGTACATGATCAAATTTGGGGGGGAAATAAGTATCGTGTTATCGTCTGTACGACACAGGTAGATTCCCTTCTCAGTACTGGCAAAAAAATCTCAAATTAATGAATAAATTAAGGTTAGAGCAGGGGAAGTTTAATGGGGATAAAGAGGTATTGACAAAGAAGGATAGGGAGCCTTCATAAGACCAAAAATAATCCTAAAAAAATGAGGTATTATAAGGAGGGTCTTAAGGATGTAATAATACTACAAAGAAGGCAATTCTAGAGAATGTATGTCATTTGGGAGCGAGGTCTATTAAAAAAAAAAAAATGGGAGGTCTATGGAGGCCAGTAGTAGCATGGACGAATAAAATTTGTGTATAGCGGGCGTGCGCGAGTGGTGAATTGGGGGGGTGTGATAGTGCATGGTATGGTAGGTGAGGTGTATAGTTTGGTGGTTTGTCAATGGTTTGATTTTTATATCACGTCTCGTTAGTTGTCGTCTTGAAAAAGTTAAAAAAAAAAAGTACAAAATAAAGTTATTTAGTTGTACTAGTTCGGTAATTCGGCCACCTCCCCTTACCGCTTCTCACCCACCCTTGTCCTTGACAGTACTGCCTGCACGGTTGTGGTGGGAGCGGCGGGGGGGTTTGTCTGGGTATATGGCTTTATGGCAGTGGGTGTGTGGGTGTGGACCTGACTCGCTGTTGATACAAATTGACGTAAGGGCTTGGTCTGATTAGGGGTTCCATCGCGCATTTCTCGATCACCCCGGGTCCTCCCAAGCGACAGTTCGCACATTGAAACGTCCAGTGCGACCCCCTCCCTGGCGTGACGGTCCCGCCCTCTAGTGGTGGTTATCACTCCCGCCACTACTATGTTCTTCTTTGTCTCTCTATCTCACGCACGAGGGTCCGGGTGGGCTCGGGTCGTACGTCGGCTGCCCCCTTGTGCCCTCCTCAGCGCCCGGGTGTCTCCATCGTGTGGGTGTGGATCTAGTATTCGCCCCGGTGTCCGCGGCTCCGTGGCGGTGCCAGCTTGGTTGCTGGCCGCTCGGGCGGGTGCTCTGTCGTCTCCCCCCCCCCCCTCCCCAAACCCCACGCCTGCATGTCCCTCCGTAGGATCGTACCAGGGGATTACGCGAGATGCTCAACCCCACTCTACTTTTTGTGTGACATTAGCAGCTTTTCAAAGTTAAACACCAATGTTAAACCCAAGGAAAGGGGACGGGAATCGAGACGCGCGAGAGCGAGATGCGCGCGAGAGATCGAGTGAGAGAGACGCGCGAGCGATAGGAGCGCGGAAGAGTGAGAGGAGTGAGGAAGTGAGTGAGTAGAGAGAGAGAGAGAGAGAGAGAAGCGTGAGTGAGTGGTGAGTGAGGATTGAGGAGAGCGGGGGAGAGAGGGAGAGAGAGAGAGAGATGAGCGACGAGGAGAGAGAGGCGAGCAGGCGCTCGGCGAGCGAGACGAGAGCTCGATCAGGTACGCAGCAGAACTTGAAGAAGGCGTTGGCCCTTCCCATCCTCCTATTTACTGCCAGCGTCCAGCGCCCCCCGCGGCGCGCGCGAGAGAGAGCGCGAGGAGAGCGCGAGGCGGAGATAGCGAGCAGCAGGAGAGAGACCCAAGGCGAGCGAGCGCGGCCACGGTCCTGATCGCGATAAACTAGAGAGAGAGAGGCCGCACAGACCGGCCCAAGCCGCACAGAATCTCGCTCGGGCCTGCGCGCTGGATCGAGGTCTTTGACGGAGGGCACGCTAGGTCCGTATGACGGCATTCAGCCTTCACTCCCGCGTAAGAAGGGTGGCCTACATGATGGTCGTCTCTCTTGAGTATATAGCTTGAGAGTATGTGGAGATGCGCTAGAGATGAGGTGTGTGAATGCCGCCGCCATATCTCCCGGGCTCCGAGCTTGGAATTAGTGATAAAAGAGCGAGAGAGAGAACATACCCGCGCTCTAGATCTCCTGTACTGCGCCAGACCCCCTCCGCCCCCGTGCCTCTGAGCTGATTGATCTTTTATGACAGTGAACGGTTCCACTCGCACGAAGGATGAGTGAAGGTAAGAATACGCGCGACGGGGACGGCAGCAACGCCACAATCCACCGCTGCTTGCCAGTGAGTACTACACACAAGGTATCGAAAACTGCTGCCCAAGCGACAATGCGCGACAGGGCAGGTAAGGAATAGGGTAAACTACATGATTTCATTTTTGCTGTGGTCTGCGCGTGTGTTTTTCTTGAATCATTTTTCTGTTATCTCCTGTCTTCTTCCGTTGTTATGTTCTTGGTCTCTCTGTCTTTCCTTACTCGAATTCTTTCTTTTCTTCCTCGTTTCTCTCCCTCTTGCCTTGTTCTTCTCTTTCCCTTCCCCAGTGTGAGAGCTCCCGTCAGCTATTATTTTGTTCTTATAGGCTATGCCTAAAAAACTATAGAAAACAGGGCTGCCTACTGCACCCCTAAGGGTGTATTGTCCATCGGAAACGTCTAAAAGGGAGCCGGTCAGTGGAATCCCACTCTTCTGGGAACTGGAACTGAGTGCTCAAAATTGACCGAACAATCATTGTTTGTGAGCACCTCCTTTGGACTATAAGGCGATATTTTTTTTTTTCCAATTTCGACCTATGCGCCTAATAGTTAAGGGCGCCCTATTAGTGAACAAAATCGTGAGAAGAGAGGCAATGATTGCCGTGTTCAGTACAGTCTACTGTAAGTCACAACATCGAAAGTGGTAACGAGTCGCCGATACGACGAATACTCACGTTAAAATGCTTCAAAATCCCTATTATCGTCCGAGATACAGTCAAACAGATGTCACAACCCTTCATTGGATGTAAAAAGTTTTGTTGTAGAGCTTAAAATGACACAATTTCTACCAGTTTTCACGAAGAAAAAGTCCAAACACAACAACTGGAAGTCTCGATTATTTGAGAAGGGAGCCAACTATAATTTATGACAGCAGTAATGGCGGGCGGTAAGCGTTTACAGGACGCGTACGGGGCTTCAAATTTCGACTTTGTTTTGTGAGGTGTGTATCACCTTATAAACGAAGGGCGCCTTTTACTTTTTTTTTTTTCAGATTTTTCTTGAAAATTCCCCTATTCGCTTTATGCACAGCAGCGCCTAATGATCCCCAAAAAAATACCGGTTACCTTACTGTTTGGATCACAGGAATCTTCCAGTGGGGATACTGGGGGGTCTTTCGTAAAAAAATAGTTATCCCCACCGTCTGGAAGTTTTCTGTGCTTGTAACCTCCTCTAATTCTGTCAGTCTCTTTGACTCTGCCTTTTTCCCCTTTGCTTTCTTTCATCTACCATACCTATATTTCTGACTTATTGGCTCATTCCCCGGCCTATTTTTCAAAACCAACTCTTCCGAATGACTTTCTCTCTCCTTGAGCTCCTCCCAAATCGGAATGTGTCGGCTGTATGCTGCTGGAGACCAGTGAAAGCTGAAAACCGGACGCGTACCGTACCTTACTCATTATGGACATATGTCTTGGGAATGCAGAAAAAGAAGAAACGCAGAAACACCCACAAGAACAGAATACTGTTGACATTTTTCCTGACAAACATGTGTAGCACAGAGGTTACTGAACATCAAAAGGTCTTGAATATTGAAAGCACAATTGACGCCAAAAACCAGGCATGGGAATTGTCCGCGGTTTTCCACGAGAAAATTTTTTGGAGGGCTAAGTTTTTGTTACTAAATACTTCAATCTTTATGATACTATTTATATTTTAACTCTGTTTTTTGTCTCTGACAATTCCCATGCCTGCAAAAAGTATCAAGAGGAAGACTACCCAAACAAATCCAGTCGCAGAAATTTTGCTAGATCATGAAATCATCAAAAGTTAATGCTCATTTTGACCGTGATTCATGACAATGCGATGTTTTGTCCCCGGAAATAAGTCCCTGTTTTTGAAGTAGTTTGTCCCTGGAAACAGTTGCTGAGGTCATAGGCAGCCCTGTATTAGTCAGACAGAAATGACAAATTCAGTATATAGTTTTTTATCGAGAATTCTGATCGCTTCTCGGCCTTTTGGCTAAGACAGTGATTTCAGGAAAATAAATTTTTGTTTATAAATTATACCCTGGTTGGTTTGCTTCAGCCCGTCGTACATTGCGAAAGCCAATATGCGACGTTAAACTGAACTTCCAATCCGTAATGCATGTTCCAGTAAACGATGAACTGAACGGAGCACTATTGTGAATGAACAAATAGCCAAAACAAAAGGAACGACTGCCCTTGGTTTGTTTCAGGATTTCAACGTACCAGTCGCTGTCCTATTCGATCCAGGGTAAGATCCACCATTTTCAACAACTTTCATTGAATTAATTTTTCTCGATTTATTTGACATCCTCTTTCCTCTCCCTTACCTTACCCCCTTTTTCTCTTCCCTGCCAGCCCCCCACCCTTTTCCCCAACCTAACCTTTCCTCTCCTCCCCTCTCCCTGGCCTCGTTAGCTGATTTTGTGTGTAAATAACGCTAAATTCAGCGGACTTTTCGTCTGAAAGGATTCACAAACCACGAAGGAAACAAGAATTTGTGTGATCCAACTTTTGTATGAAGATGGGATTTGATTTGATTTTCCAGATAAATGTTTGTATAGTCTGAGTGATGTTTGATTTTTTGTTTTTATAAAGAAACTTATTTTGAATTTTCTGTGTGTGTGCATTTGTGTGTGCGATTTATGTATATTTTGTGATCTATTTATGTTGCTTTGTTTAGTATTATCGATTTATCTACTTTATTAATTTGTAAGCTTAATTTCTTCTTCTTCTTCTTCTTTCGCTCAGAACAGTTTCCTGTCATATGAGCGTAGATGCGTCATGCTGCCGTGTTATGCACCTAACTAAGAAATAGTTAGGGCCCAGCCATGTCCGAACTTCGGCTGAAGAAAATAATCTTTGTAAGAATTCATAGAAAAAAGGCAGGAGGAGAATGGACGCAGTGAGATAGAAAAAAAGAAAAAAAGATAGCAGATGACAGTAAGCAAAGGGAAAAGGCAGAGTCCAAAGAGAATGACAGAATTAGAGGAAGTTACAAGCACAGAACTTCTAGAAGGTGGGGGAACTATTTGTACAAAAGACACCCCCTGGTATCCCCACAGGGAGAGAAAATTTGTTAAGTGGCTAGAGCTTTTAAAGATTTAAGTGTTGAACAAATTTGTAAGTGCATAAGAGCTTTTAAATATTAAGTGTTGAACAATTTTCAGTACAGTTGAAATCTCCACTTTTTAACCCCTTCACTTCCAAATCATTTTTCTCCTTTGAGCTCTTCCGAAATCGGAATGTGTCGGCTGTACGCAGCGGGGAGACCAGTGAAAACTGAAAACGGACACATACATATCTTACCCATTATGGCCATATGGCCTGGGAATGCAGAAGAAGAAGAAGAGAAGAAGAATTCACGAAACGAAAGCTCATTCCAGTGTAATGCCCACCTCACCATTTTTCTGCCAGTGAGCTGGGTGAAAGGACTTCAGTGCAGACCTGCCTACTGCTACGATTTGGCCGTAGCAGCTACGAAAATTAAGGCTTTGCTACGGAGCTACGGCAACCTTAACATTGCTACGAAAAAAACAAAATTGCCGCCGCATTTTATTTTTAGGCTTTAAGTATATTAAAGTATATAATGCCGTTCCCGGTTTTGTCTGTTTCTATGAGCAGACGCTGTGTCACGCGCGATAACCTAGTCACTTCCGTTTTTTTCAAAGTGACTGCGCATGCGTTCTTATTACTTTCTCTGGAAAAAATGGCGGACTCCAGCAGCAGTAGCGATTTGGGAGATGTTTCAAACGAAGAAAAACGAACCCTAACCAGAAAACGAAAATCATCTGGTACACTATCTTGTTCTAAGAAAAAACATCGGCCTGCCGCACAAGTTTTCAAAATATCTTACACGGAGGAGTGGCCTTGCATCGTCAGAAGTTGACTCGGTGCGAACCATGCTCATTGCAGTGCAACCTCTGCCATGCGGACTTCTCTGTGGTAGATACGATTGCCGTCAACACGTTCAATCGGCGAAACATTAAGCAGTACGTTTCGGCTCAGGAAAAGAACAAATTGATTGCCGTCGTTTGTGGATGCTACGAAACAATTTGCCATGCTACTGAAAAAAAAAAAAGGAACATTGATGGCTGGGCTACTGATTGGGAAAATTCCAAGTAGGCAGGTCTTCTGTACAGTGGAACCTCCCCTTATAAGACCTTCAGAAATCATCCAAAATGAGGTCTTATAAGGGAGGTAATTTTAATCCTTTTACAAAGAAGGGCAATGTCTCAGAGACGTAGGTCTCATACGGGAGGGAGTCTTATAATGGGAGGTCTTAACCCTTTCGCTGCCAGCCATTCTTTAGCCAAACCCCCCCTCATTAAACTTAACTGGGAAGAGATAATTTTTTTTATCTGCAATATTAGGAATTCCTCTGTGACATGTATAACATTATGCCTATCCTTACCTCCCAAAATTACGAAAATAGGGTCTTCGGATAACAGGCCCTGATTTGATGCTTTTTACCAACATGGGTGTTAAACCATCGTTGTGCAAAAATGCGACATTGGCGGTGAAAGGGTTAATGTTTCATTTCCAGGGAGGACGCCAATGTGTACGCAGCGGCGTCAACAGACCCTGGCAATTTCTACCTCCAGCGGGCCGACTCCTGTGCCGAGGTCATCACCGGCATGATCCTCGAAGCCGAACAGGTAACGCGCTGTTAGGCCGGGTACACATTAGACGTCCACAGACCCCGGCAATTTCTACCTCCAGGTCATCACCGACATGATCCTTGAAGCCGAACAGGTAACACACTGTTAGGCCGTGTACACACACACAAGCAGGATATTCCATGCAGGAAACCTGTGCACAGTCCATAAATAAGTGAAACAAAGAAGGAAAAGATCCCCCAGCCGCCGTGGTGTAGGGTTTAGCGTCGCGGACTACTTGGCTGGTGGGTTTTTTTCGGAGGTTTTGGGTTCGAATCCCATCAGAGGCGATGTGTTTTTTCGATCTTGGACCGACTCCTACCCAGAGTGACTGTGGCTATGGGCTCAGTGGGAAGACTGAAACCACTCAGTCGAGCTTCGGTCCGCTTTAATGGATGCGATTCTGAGAGTTGCTCTAATTTCAAGACCAACACTGCAGGTGTCTGTAGTTCTCGGGCCTGGTTAACGCTGGGATATCATTATGAAAGGAAGCGTAGACTGCAGCCCTGCCATGCAGTCCTCGGACCGATACGGAACTCCATAGCATCATCATCGTTTATCATCGGCCTCATTTTCCATCAATCATAAAATTAAAAAATGTCTCAAATTCTGTGGCTTTGCATGCCCTGCTCACATGGTGACCTCTGTTTCGGTTTCCAATCCAGTCTGTGCCTTGGTGCGTTCGGGTCAAAGTCAATGGGATCAGTGTGTTCTGGGGAGCTGTCGGTGGATGGTCGTGGTGGCGCCCTCGGAGGAGGACCTCACTTCACGCTGGCTCCGCGACTAATAGACATTAGTGTCGTCAGTAGGGGGTTTAGTAGGTGGTGTGTCCTGAACAGGCTCCACTGAACTCCACCGAAGTGACTCAGCAGAAGTGCAGTGTCTCCTTCGGTTGGTTGCCTACTGACGGCCTGACATAGATTCGCTCCCCTTGGACTGCTGGTCTCGGATTCTGCGACGTGAACAAACCGGGGTGTAGCTGCGAATTGGGATTCGGACCGAGCGGCGTGGGAGCAACGCCACTGTGTACGGCCCAGAAGATAGGACAGAAAAAAAAAAAAGAATAAAAAAGAAGGGAAAAGATTAGCGCAAGTGTCCAAATTTCCCCTCTATGCGTAAACTTTTATCCTTCTTTCTTTCCACTTATTTACGCGTCTAATGTGAACCCGCGGCCTTAGTGTTACACCATTTTTGGTTTTAAAAGAATTCCTTTTCATCACTTGCTAAACAGTGTAATGCAGCGTTGCACCGTTTTGTTTTTAATTCATTTTGATCACTCTTAAACAGTCTTCATTCTGTCTTCAAAATCTGGGCTTGTAATCATGAGTAACATCTTTAGACAGTCAACATGGTTGTAGTAGTATGTAAATTAAGCTGAGCAGTTAACTCACTCGGGACTGGCCGAATTATTTCCCCTTGTTCTGTGGGGACTGGGCATTTGACTAGGTTCGTAAAATAATCACCAAAACCAAGTTATGAAGAGTTAGGCATCAATATTTTCAGAGAAGATTAGCAACACCATGCACTAAACGATCGTAAAATATCAGATTCCTTACCTTCGTTGTTTGTCTTCTATTGACGAAAACAGCTAACACATAGTAAGAAGGAAAATTTCACATTCCGATCCTTGACCCCCCTCCTCTACAACCAAATCTGAATGTAAAGTACACTGTATGCAATGATTGGTTGATATCAAGAGAGGCAAAGTCAAAGCAAACTGAAAATAAGTTATGACTTCCCACCGGAAAGCTGGTTACAACGCACAGAAATCAGAACCACTTGAAAACTCTTATGAGCCCGGATCCGGCTCATTTTCGTCCTAAAAACGGTTGTGCAAGGCCATGAGCCGGATCTGGCTCATTCGTCCCGAGTGAGTTAATCGTTTTGGGGAGTTTTAGTCTAATTTACTTACTACTTACTACCCGTGTTGAGTGTCTTAAAACGTACCCATGATTACACGCCCAGGGAGGTCAGATTCAGCACACAAGACATGTTTCTAGATGGGGGAGCGGGTGGATTCCTCGTGCCTCCATCGTGCTTTAAAAGTAACACAGGGTTTTCTCGATTGTTTCAGGAATTGGCCCTGCCCACGCTCAGTCAGCTGCAGCCCGGGGTGTTTTGTGCGGCGCTGTACAGCCAAGACGACGGCTGGTACCGCGCCAGAGGGCTCTACCACAAGTCTGGCACCGTGGGTTAGACTCATGAGAGAGAGAGTGAGAGTGAGAGGGACAGAGAGAGAGATATTCAAATTCAAAATTCAAATAGATTTTTTATTGCCATTAGCAATACACCAGCCTTTATGGCAAGGGGATATGTACTATCAAGTAACATACAGTTGAGTCCAACTATAACGAACTCTCTTTTAACAAAATTTCGCGATTAACGAACTGACTTCAATTTTCCGGCAAATGCTCTTCTATTTGTCACTTGGAAAGCCATGGGTATAACGAACAAAAAATCCTTTTGAAATAACGAACATCCGCTTTTTACGAGCTCATGTTCTACGCCCCAGGATAATTTTTATTTACTTGGAAAAATAGCCTATATAACGAACTCAGCTTGTGCGATGCGCTGCAGAAACCTAGGCTTTCAAACTCCAAGCTAAAACGTGTTGTTAAGAGGAAGGAAGTTGGAAAATATTAACTGCATATGCGTGAACTCATTTAGATTCACACTGGGTCGTCTGTTAGGCCTAGGCTTCCTACATATCATTCGGTTTCTCAAGGTCGCTTTTACCATTCGCGCTCAAAATAAAGATTGAAAAGTTTGTGAAAGCCTATAACAAATTAAATTTGTGTGATGTGTTGTCACTTAATTGACAAACTTGTTGAAAAGTGTGCCAATACAGATCAGCGTCAGACAACACTGCTTCTTCAAGCCTTGTACATCCCGTGTTTAAGACAGACGATCCAAACTTGTCAAGTTTATGTTTTCTGTTATCATTGGTGAGTGTTTGAACTGGGGTTTTTTTCAACATACATTGTACATGTACATGTACATGTATAACGAAATCCTGATTCAACGAACTGAGTCTGTGTTCCGTTAAAATTTGTTTTACCCGGACTCCACTGTAGATCATTTTAGTAGGCTAATAAAGCAAATCAGTCTACTCAAAAAGAAAGAAAGAAACAATAATGCAATGAAGACAACGTTTTAGAAATAAAATTATTCAGTGAACAATCTTTTCTCGTAACGCTTCCTCCTCTCTTGTCGCCTGCTCTTCCCCTTCACCCCCCTCCCTCCCCTACCAGATGCATACAAAACCATCCGTCCACATTTGTAATTAACTAAGCATAATGTAAGAGAGAGAGAGATAGAGAGCGGACTAACGAACAAAACTTGTTTTCATTGAGAGGGAAAAGAGAAGAGCAAATTGTACACCACTCCGTCGCTTCCGACCATGACTGCCGGATAGCAGAGGGGGGCAGCTGCTATTCCGGCTGAGGGCTGGGCTACAATTTGTTTTATAGTGGAGATGTCTTGCCCAGGGTACATCCCCACTCTCTGGGCCGAATGGGATTTGAGGACACAGCTGGCGTTGGGGGAAGGTCCCCAAGGCCAACCCATTCCCTTTGGCTGCAGCACCAGAGCCGGGCCGCAAATAGTAAAGACAAAAATCAGTGAAGCACGCCTTTTAAAGGCATCGCTGGGTTGACTAAGAAAAGAAAAAAATGTCACTGCAAAAATAACTTGCGCACGAGTGTGAGAGAGACACAGATGGACAGAGAGACGGACAGGCAGAGCAGGGTTCATAGGGGCCTTACCAGACCTTATAAGTCTTGACCAATTGAAATATCCAAGTAAGGCCTTGCAAGTGCTTACATTCACTTCAAGGTCCTTACAGCTGCCAAAATCTGTCCCTGAGCAGCAAGACCATACTCAAAATAGATTGCAGAAGCAGCACTTTTACTTTTGAGAAACATCGCTCAGCACCTACTCCACCTTACCCCCCCCCTCCCCCGCCTTCCCGTTTCAACTGACCGCTTAGCAGACAAACTATGCACCGCGAGTTGTCAAGAGAAACTGGACTGAAATCTCGTTCTTTATCCTGGTGTCGTTTTGCGGGAGACGAGAAAACCTGTATATCTGTGTCAGCCATAGTTTTTTGTATCTGCTTAGACATTGTTCACTAGTGCTGGGAAAGTTGTTCCTTTCAAGATCGTTGGCTAAAAGATGAACATTATCCTTAGGCCTACAGGTCCTTACAAGGTCCTTACTTGGGGATAGCTGAGAGCCCTGGGAACCCTGCAGAGGCATACAGATAGTGAGGGAGGTTTAGCGCAAAAGTTAATAAAGAAACCCAGTAGCCTTTATAGAAAAAAACTCTTCACCGATTGGTTTCCTCTACAACAAACCACTACAAAAGCAAAGTCAGGGGCAAAATTGTGGTCTAAGTGAGCGAAGCGAGTTTAGAAGTGACCAAGATATGGTATGCACACATATTTACTTCCCTTGAAACAAATGCATCAAATTGACAGCTATTTATTAGCTATGTTCTAAGTGCATCACCTGGGACCCCCTGCTCATTCTTTTAGAGGGTCTTTTAGAATTTTAGTGCTTCATAGACCCCTAAATGGGCGTCCCTGGGAGCCCTGACCACCTTTTTATCGCAGGAGGTTGACGTGATTTTCATCGACTACGGCAACGTGGAGACAGTGGGCGTGGCCAACGCTCGTTGCCTGACGGAGGAGATTGCCGAAATCCCCGCCCAGGCCGTCAATTGCTGCATGTACGGCATTAAGCCATGGGAGGCGGTCAGTGACGTTTTATACGTCTTCTTCTTTTGCTTCCTCTTCTTTTGAGTCTCAGTCTTCTTCTTCTTTTTCTTCCTTCTTCTTCTTCTTCTTCTTCTCCTCTTCCTCCTTCTCCTCCCCTCCTCCTTCTCCTTTTTTCTTCTTCTCCTCCTCCCTCCCCTCCCCCTCCTCCTGCGTTCTTCTTCTTCTCCTCCTCCCCCCCCTCCTCCTTCTTCTTCTTCCTTCTCCTCTTCTTCCTCCTTTTTTTCTTTTTCTTTTTCATTTTCATCTCCTCCTTCTCCTTCTTCCTCCTTCTCCTCCTCCTCCTCCTCTCCTCCTCTCCTCCCCCTCCTCCCTCCTCCTCCACCTCCTCCTTCTTCTTCTCCTCCTCCTCATCCTCCTGCTTCTTCTCCTCCTCCTCCTTCTCCTCCTCCTCCTTCTCCCCTCCTCCTCCTCCTCCTTCTTCTTCTTCTTCTTCTTCTCCTCCTCCTCGTTCTTCTTCTCCTCCTCCTCCTTCTCTCCTCTCCTCCCTCCTCCTCTTCTTACTTCTTTCTCCTCCTCCTTCTTCTTCTCCTCCTCCTCATCCTTCCTCTTCGCCTCCTCCTCCAACTCCTTCTTCTCCTACTTCTCCTCCTCCTCCTCCTCCTCCTCCTCCTCCTTCGTCTTCCTCCTCCTCCTCCTCCTTTCTCCTTTCTTCTTCCTTTTCTTCCTCCTTCTTCTCCTCCATGCCTCCACCTCCTTCTCCTCTTTCTTCTCCTCCTCCTCCTCCTTCTTCTCCTTCTTCTTTCTCCTTCTCTTCCTCCTCCTCCTTCTTCTTCTCCTCCTCCTCCACCTCCTTCTCCTCTTCCTCCTCCTCCTCCTTCTTCTTCTCCTACTCCTTTCTCTCCTCTTCTTCCTCTTCCTTCTCCTCTTCTTTTTTTTCTTCTTCTCCTCCTCATCCTTCTTCTTTTTTTGTGTTCCCAGGCCAAAAGGCGTAATGGGTAAGGTGCGTATGTGTCCGTTTCAGTTTTCACCGGTCTCCCCAGCTGCGTACAGCCGACACATTCAGATTTTTCAGAGGAGCTCAATGGAGAAAATTGTATTTGGAGATGTTTTTGAAAAAGAAGCAGGAGATTGGGCCGTGTATGCCAATAAAGGTAGTATGAGAGTACCAGGGTCTTGAAAGGAAAAGTCAGAGTCAAAAACAGCGTGTCAATTTAGAGAAGATCAAGCACAGAACATTCATAATGTGGCAATTTTGTCTGAAGACACCCCCCCCCCCCCACCCCCCAGTATCCCACCCATCGGGAAGCAACTACCATAAGGTAGGAGAAAGCTAATGTACAAAAGACCTCCCTTGGTTCCATACTTATGGAGCGAATGAAGAATGATGTTGACACTATAGTAATGATGATTGTAGTGATAGTGATGATGATGCGATGTTGTTGGCGATACGACAATGACTACTACTGACGATGATGATGATAGTAACTAGATCATGAGGATGATATCTGATGATGTTGATAAGACTGAAGTGATGGTGATAATACTGACGATTGAATGATAATAAATACTGACGTGATGTTTGATAATCTGACAGCAACCTGCCTACTGCTACGATTTGACCGTAGCGCTAACGAAACATAATAAAGCTTTGGCTACAAGCTACGGCAACCTTACATTGCTACGGAGAGAAAACAATGCCGCCGCATTTTATTTTTTGCTTATGCCGTCCCGGTTTGTCTTTTCTAGAGCGACACTGTTCACGCGCGATAACCTAGTCACTTACCGTTTTTTTCAGTGACTGAGCGCATGGATGCGTTCTTATTTCTTTCTCTGAAACAATGGCGGACTCCAGCAGCAGTGAATTCGTATGATGTTCAAACGAAAAACCGAACCCAACCAGAAAACGAAATCATTCTGGCACACCATCTTGTTCTAAGGAAGCATCGGCCTGACGCACAAGTTTTCAAAATAGCTTACACGGGGTGGCCTTGCTCGTCAGAAGTACGACTTGGTCTAACCTGCTCACTGCAACTCTTGCCTGCGCTTCTCTGTGGAATCATTGCGTTGTATAGACGACCGTCAACGCTTCAATCGGCGAAACATAAACAGTACGGTTTCGGCTCAGGAAGATCACAAATTGATTGCTGTCGTTTGTGGATGCTACGAAAAAATTTGCCATGCTACGAAAATTGATGGCTGGCTACTGATTGGAAATCCAAGTAGGCAGTCTGACGTGATGGTGATAATACTGACGATGATGTTGATAATCCTGACGTGATATGACAATACTGACGAGATTATGATAATACTGCAATGGCGATGATAATACGACGATGGCGATGATAATATTGGGATTATAATACTGACGATTAGGATGATAATACTGATGAATGATGATGACAATACTGACCGATGATGATGATAGTAATGATGATGAGGATGACAATACTGACGATGATGAATATTGAGGATGGTGATGATAATACTGATGAGGATGGCTGAAATAGACTAGACGATGATAATGACAATGCTGCTGCTGATATGATAATACTATGATAGCATGATAGTAACTGACGATGATGATGATGACAAATGCTGCGCTGATGATGATAATACTGATGATGATGATTATAATACTGACAATGATGATGATAAATGCTGACATGATGATATTACTGATGAATCGATGATTAGTACTGATGATGATGATGATGGATAATCCTGATGATGTGATGACAATGCTGATGACGATGACGATGATGATAATAACTGATGATGATGATAGTACTGACGATGATGATGACAATGCTAGCGTGCTAGATGATGATAGTACTGATGTGATAATGATATACTGACGATGCTGATGACAATGCTGATGATGATTATCGTACTGATGCAGGATGCTAGTACTGATGATGCTGACTAATACAGACGATGATGATGACAATGCGACGATGATGATGGTAGCATACTGTGATTATGACAAATGCTGATGATGATGATAATCTGATGATACGATGATTTAATACTGAGTGCACGCATTATGATAAATACTGACGATGATGCTGACCCATGCTGACGATGATGATGATAATAACTTGATGATGATGATAATACTGACGATGATGATAATACCTGCGATGATTATTACATAATGACGATGATAATACTGATGATTGACGATGATGAAATAATACTGATGATGATGAGATGATAATACTGATGCTGATGATGATAATCTGATGATGATGTAATAATCCTGATTATGATGATAATACTGATGATGATGATGATAATACTGATGATGGATGATAATACTGACTGAGGATGATGATATTACTGATGATGATTATAATACTGATGAAGATGATGAATACTGACGATGATGATGACATACTGACGATGATAATACTGTTGATGATGATGATTACTGATGATGATGATGCTAATACTGACTATGATGATATAAATCCTGATGATGATGATACTACGGATATGCTGAATGATATACTGATGATATGATAATACTGATGATGATGATGGATAATACTTGATGATGATGATAATATGTTGATGATGATGCTCATACTGATGATGATGATAATACTGAGATGATGATAATATTGATGATGATGATAATACTGATAGATGATGAAATAACTGATGATGATGATGATATACTGATGTATGATGAATCTATACTGATGATGATGATGATGATGATGATAATATTGATGATGATTATGATAGATGATTATGATGATGATGATGATGATGATAATATTGATGATGATGATGAGATGATCATCTTGAATGATGATGATGTGATAATATTGATGATGATTGATGATGATGATAATATTGATTATGATGAGATTATGCTAAATATTGATGATTATGATGATGATGATACTATTTGATGATGATTCTGTATGATGCTATAGCTGTATGATGGGCATATGATGATATCTTGTGATGATGATATGATGATAATACTTCAGATGATGGTGATGAAGATCGATAAATTAGATGATGTTGATGATGATGATAATTTGATGATGATGATAATACTGAATGATTATGATAATACTGATGATGATCGAGGATGATGATGCTAATATTGATGATGATGATGATTGATGATAATACTGATGATATGATGATGGCCTGATACTATTGATGATGATGCTGATGATGATAATATTGCTGCATTATGATGATGATAATATGATGATGATGATGATGATGATAATATTGAATGATGATGATGATGATGATATCTTTGATGCTGATGATATGATGATAATATTGATGATGATGATTTATGATGATATCTTGATGATGATGATGATGAATAATATTTGATGATGATGATAGATGATGATAATATTGATGATGATGATGATGATATCATATTGTGATGATGATGATGATGATGAATAATATTGATGAACTGCATGATGAAGAGATAATATTGAATGATGAATCGATGATGATGATGAATATGAATGATGATGGTGTGTGGGGTGATAACAATACTAATAAGAATAGATGTGTTAATACTTATGATGATGAGTGGTTGGGGTATGGGGGGTGATGATGATGATGATTGATGATTGATGATATATGGTGATGATGATGATGATGATTGATAATCTGATGATGATGATAATACTGATGATGATGATTGGATGATGATGATACTATTGATGATGCTGATGATGATATGATGATGATGATGGTGGTGGTTGCATTTGCAGGACTCGGGCCAAAAGAAAGAATGGTCGACGGAAGCTAAAGAAGCGTTCCATGAAATGATGACGGAGAAAGTCCTAGATATTACCTGCTGGGGAATTAAAGGTGGGAATTGTGTTTTTGTGTGTGTTGTTGTGTGTGGTGTGTGTGTGTGTGTGTGGTAGTGTGTGTGTAGTGATAAGTGATGACGTAGGTAAGTATATATATTGACATGTGGGGAATTAAAGGTGGGGAATTGTGTGTGTGTGTGTGTGTGTGTGAGTGTGTGTTGGTGAGAAAATGATGACGGATAATAAAGTTCCTAATATATTACCTGCTTGGGAATTAAAGGTGTGAATTGTGTGTGTGTGTGTGTAAGTGTGTGTGTGTGAGAAATGATTTGAGACACTGATCAGCGTCTATATATTACCTGCTGGGTGAATGCAAAGGTGTGGGACCGTTGTGTGTGTGTGTGACGGTGTTTGTGTGAAATGAATGACGGACAAAGTCCTAGATATGACCTGCTGGGGAATTAAAGGTGGGAATTGTGTGAGTGTGTGTGTGTGAGAAATGATGACGGATAAAGTCCTATATATGACCTGCTGGGGAATTAATTAAAGGTGGGAATGTGTGGTGTGTGGTGTGTGTGTGTGTGACGTTGTGGTGTGATAAATGTTTGTCATGTGTGAGAACATTGATTGACGGATAAAATAAAGTCCTATATATTACCTGCTGGGGGAATTAAAAGTGTGCGGGAATTGTGTGTGTGTGTGTGTGTGTGTGAGTGTGTGTGTGTGAGACCAATGATGGACCGGACCAAAGTGCCTTCTAGTTATTATAGTCCTTTGCTGGGGCATTAAAGGACTGTGGAATTGTGTGTGGTGTGTGTGTTGAGGGGGTGTGTGTGAAATGATGACGATAAAATAGTCCTTATTATTATATACCTGCTGGGAATTAAGGGTGGGAATTGTGTGTGTGTTTGTGTGTGTGAGAAATGATGACGGATAAAGTCCTATATATTACCTGCTGGGGAATTAAAGGTGGGAATTGTGTGTGTGTGTTTTTGTGGTGTGTGTGTCGAATAGTGATGATGCCGGATAAAAGTCCTATATAATGACCTGCTGGGGGAATTAAAGGTTGGGAATTGTGTGAGTGTGTGTGAACGTGGTGTGTTGTGTGTATAATTGAAAAATATCAACATCATGAGTAGAATTGTTCCTACTATATATGACCTGACTGGAGATATGTAAACGGTGGGATAATTTTGTTGTGATGCTTTTTTTTGTATGGTTATGTTGTGTGTTGTGTGTGAGAAATGATGACGGGGACAAAAGGAGTCCCAGATAATGACCTGCTGGTCTGTTGATCAATTTAAGTGGTGAATTGTGTGTGTGGTGTGTGTGTGTGCGGTGGGTTTGAGACATGCATGACACTGATGGGAAAGTCACTAGATATGACCTGCTGGGGAAATTTACGGTGGGAATTGTGTGTGTCGGGTCGAGTGTTGTGTTGTGTGAGAAATGATTGACGCGACAAAGTTCCGAGATGATGGACCTGCCTGGGGAATTAATAAAGGTGGGGAATTGTTGTGTGTTGTGTGAGTGTGTGTGTGTGAGAAATGATGACGGACAAAGTCCTAGATATGACCTGCTGGGGAATTAAAGGTGGGAATTGTGTGTGTGTGGGTGAGTGTGTGTGTGTGAGAAATGAATGACGGACAAAGTCCTAGATATGACCTGCTGGGGAATTAAAGGTGGGAATATGTGTGAGTGTGTGTGTGTGGGTATGTGTGTGTTGAGAAATGATGGACGGATATATAAAGTCCTATAGATGAACCTAGATAGGGGAATATAAAGGTGGGAAATTGTCATGTGTGTGTGTGAGTGTTGTTCTGTGTGTGAGGAAATGATGACGGGATACAAAGTACTGTATATGACCTGCTTGGGGAATTTAAATGGGGGAAAATTGATGTGTGTGTGAGTGTGTGATGTGTGTGTGTGTGTGTGTGAGAAATGATGACGTATAAAGTCCTATATATGACCTGCTGGGGAATTAAAGGTGGGAATTGTGTGAGTGTGTGTGTGTGAGAAATGATGACGGACAAAGTCCTAGATATGACCTGCTGGGGAATTAAAGGTGGAAATGTTGTGTGAGTGTGTGTATGTTGGTGTGAGAAGTCGTGACGGACAAAGTCCTAGATATGGACCTTCTTTGGAGGAAGAATTAAAGGTGGGAATTGTGTGTGTGTGTGTGAAGTGTGTGTGTGTGAGAAAATGATGACTGACAAGAGTCCTAGATATGGACCTGCTGGGGCACATTAAAGGTGGGAATTGTGTGAGTGTTTGTGTGTGTGAGAAATGATGACGGATAAAGTCCTATATATGACCTGCTGGGGAATTAAAGGTGGGAATTGTGTAGAGTGTGTGTGTGTGAGAAATGCATGACGGACAAAGTCCTAGGATATGACCTGCTGGGGAATTAAAGGTGGGACTTGTGTGAGTGTGTGTGAGTGTGTGTGTGGAGAAATGAATGACGGACAAAGTCCTCGATATAGCCCTGCTGGGGTGAATTGTAAATGTGGGAATGTGGTGTGTATGTGTGTGTGTGTCAACTTGATTGACGGACAAAAGTACCTAGATATGTGACGTGCTGGGGAATTAAAGGTGGAATTGTGTGTGTGTGTGTGTTGTGTGTTTGTGTGTATGGTTCGTGTGTGTGGTGCGTGTGTGTGTGTGTGTGTGTGTGGTTTGGTTGTGGGTGTGTGTATGTGCGTGCGTGTGTGCGTGTGTGTGTGGGTGTGTATGTGTGTGTGTGTGTTGATGTGTGAAGAGACACTGGAATTTGTCGGATAAAGGTCTATATATGGACCTGCTGGGGAATTAAAGGGTGGGATTGTTGTGTGTTGTGTGTCCGCGCCTCCCCCATGTGCGTGTGTGTTGTGTGTGCATGGCTGTGTTGTGTGTGTGTGTTTGTGTAGTGGTGAGAAATGATGTCCGATAAAAAGTCCTATATATTACCTGCTGGGGAATTAAAGGGAATTGTGGTGTGTGTGTGTGTCGTGACCGTGTGTGTGTGTGTATGTGCGTGTGTGTGTGTGTGTGTGTGTGGTTTGTTGTGTGGTGTGAGAAATGATGTCGGATAAAGTCCTATATAATGACCTGCTGGGGAATAAAGGTGGGAAGTAGTGTGTGTGTGTGTGTGTTCATGTTGTGTGTGCTGGAAGTGCTAGCATGTTTCCACACCACTTAGTGCGTGTGCGTGGTGCGTGTGTTTGGTGGGTGTGTGTGAAGAAATGATGACGGATTAAAGTCCTAGATATGAACTGATGGGGAGTTTTTATCTTAAAGGGTGGGAATGTGTGTGTGTGTGTGTGTGTGTGCTGTGTGTGTGTGTGTGTGTGTGTGTGTGTGCATGTGTGTGTGTGTGCATGTTGTGTGTTGTGTATGTGCGCGTGTGTGTGGTGTGTGTGTGGTGTATGTGTGTGTGAGAAATGCTGTCGTAGAAAGTCCTAGATATTACCTGCTGGGGAATTAAGAAGGTGGGAATGGTAGGGGAGGAATTGTGTGTGTGTGTGTGTGTGTGTATTCATGCAGTGGGAATGTGTGTGTGTTGCGTGCATTGTGTGTGTGGTAGTGTGCGTGTGCGTGCATGTGTGTGTGTGTGTGCGTGCATGTGTGTGTGTTGTGTGTGTGTGGGTTCGATGGTGTGAAATGATGTCGGAGAAAGTCCTAGATATGACCTGCGGGGGAATTAAAGGTGGGGAATTGTGTGAGTGTGTGTGTGTGGGATGTTATGTGTGGTGTGCGTTTGTGTGCGCTTGTGTGTGTGCGTGTGTGTCATGTGTGTGTGTGCGCGAGTGCGTGCATGTGTGTGTGTGTGTAAGTGTGTGAGTGCGTGTGTGTGCTGTGTGGTTGTGTGTGGTGTGAAGAAGGAATGATTGTCCGTGCACAAGATAAGTCATTAGATATTCACCTGCTGGGGTTTAAAGGTGGGAAATTGTGTGTTGTGTGGTTGTGTGCGTGTTATTGGTTGTTTGTGATGTGAAATGATGTCGGACCCACCCCAAAGTCCTCTAGATATTGACCTGCTGCTGTCTTGGCTGGGTATTTAAAGGTGGGGAATTTGTATGTGGGATTGTAGTGTTGTTTTGTTGTGTTAGTCTGTTGTGTTGTGATTTTTTTATGGGACACGAACGGACAAAGTCCCCTAGATTCTGACCTCCCTGCTGGGGTATTAAAGGTTGGGGGAATGTATGTTGTGAGTGAGTTGTGGGTTTGTGTGTGTGATTATGCGTCTGACGGACAAAGTCCGAGATAGATGACACATGCTGGGGAATTAAAGGTGGGAAAGTGTCTCTAGGAAAAGTATAGTGTTGTTTGTGTGTGTGTGTGTGTATGCGCGCACATATGTGTGTGTGATCTTTATAATGGTAACTTTTATGACAAAACAAAGTTATCGGATCGACTAGAATTATAACAGCACCGGCTTGCCATTAATTGGTGAATTTCATATTGCTGGACAGCAACCACAGAACTTGACCATTCTGCCCAGTTTTGTTAAGATTGGTTTAGTAGTTTAACCCTCTCTTGAACACAAACGCCAAATTCGACTGAATTTTGTCAACTCATGCAGCCCGTAAGCGCCGATTGCGCCCACTGAACGCCAGGTTTAGTACGTTCACTTTCACTTTCACTTTCTCCCTACCCACAATGCAATATACTAAGTTAGTTTTTCCTGTTCCTGACTCTCGCTGGTCTGTTTTTGGTTCTTACAGCAAGGGAAAGCACCCCCACTAGTCTTTTTTGAACAGATTTTCCGAAGTGACCCCAATTTTGTTTCTTCTTTCCACGTGACGTGATGCTCGGAGCGCCATTACGCATTTTTTTCTTCGATTTCATGGTTTGGTGTGTGACAGTGTGTTAGCTTTCGAATGCAAGTATCATCATTGCTATTCAATATGCATCTTTTAGAAATTAAATGTGAGTTTGACTTTATTTTGGTTGATTTTTTTAATGAAAATATTTGGTGTGACGTTCGGGAGTTAATTCCCATCTCTCGGGAACTGGGATCGATTTCTGGTTCGAATGGTTGGGAGTCATTGGGTTAAGCACTGTGAAGTGGAAAACATTGTGTTGCACAAAGACACGTGTGCACACACACACGCACACACACACACACACACGCACCCGCACAAACACACACACCACATTCATGTAAACATGGATGTTTTGCCTTCCTTGTGTTGACTTGCCAAAATCCTTTTTGTTTAAAATAATCACTGACTAATCTCCCCTGTTTTGCTTTCCCTTCCAACAGGTGGCGCCTGTGTGGTGGAATTGTGGGAAGACCAGGACGACGGTACCTTGTCGCTGAACGAGGTTCTGTTCCACAAGAAATTGGTGGACACCTATCTCATCGTCAACCAGGACCCCCGTAAGTCTGAGCTTAACGCTTTCTAGACGTAGCCACATCATGTGGTGGTTCTTGTCTGTTACCCCTTCCCGATGTGACCACAGCACATGGTGGCCCGGGGACTCCTCATGCGGAGACGTAGCAACCGTATATGGTGGTTCTTGTCTGTTACCCCTTCCTGACGTGACCACAGCACATGGTGGTCCGGGGACTCCACATGCGGAGACGTAGCAACCGTCTGTGGTGGTTTCAAATTTTTTTAAATCCTTGTTCAAAGCTATTTCTGTCCTTTCTAGAGGTTCGGTCTAAGGGAGCACCCTAGAATATGTTGGTAAAGGGTTGCTTCCCATTAGACCGACGCAGAAGAGGATTAAAAAAAATTTGAAACCACCACAGACGGTTGCTACGTCTTCGCATATTCTTCGCGGTAATTGGTATTTTTAAGTTATTGCCTTTCTTACCATACATACATGGCAGAATTATTTTTAGCGGAAGTATTTCTCTTGAATCCTGACTCCCGTGACCCATTCGAATTGCATCGCATCCCCATGCGATTTTACGCTGTGTGTGGCGCGGGCTTAAGACTTTCAGAGATTGTAATCTGATATTGTAACAAGTAATGCAGGTGTATGTGTTTTGGATAACACACAATCTTTATATGTTTTAACAACAAAACTTTAAAGGAAAGGGATGGGCTAGTGTGTTGTGCGTTTTCTTAGATTTGACATCTTTCCACATAAAAGTGATTCTGTGTGTGTGTGTGTGTGTATTTATATGTGTGTGGGCTTGGCATGTAGTGGTTCATGCACATGCATGGTGTTTGTGTTTGTGTGTGTGTGTGCGCGCTGTGTGTGTGTGTGTGTGGTGTGTTTGTGTGTGTCCTGCACGCATGTGTGTGTGTGTACACACGCGCCGAGCGTGTGTGTGTGTGTGCATGCGTGTGTATCTGTGTGGTGTGCACGCGTGTGGTGCTTTACAGCTGATTTTGGAGTTTGCATCAGGAGTGTTTCCGGAGTGGTCATCGCCTCATGACCTGAAACACGCTGGATGAGGAAACATCGGAAAGGACTACGCGTGAGTCAGCTAACTCTCATCTCTCTCTTCTCTCTCTCTCTCTCTCTCTCACTTCTCTCCCTCTATCTCTCTATCTACTTAATCTGTATCTCTCTCTCCTCTGTTTTGTCTCTGTGTGTTGGTTAATGGACCTAAAACACTGACTGCAGAATCATCGGAAAGGGATACTCTGGGAGTCGCTACTCCTCTCTCTCTCCTCTCTTCTCTCTCTCTCTCTCTCTCTCTCTCTCTCGCTTCTCTCCTCTATCTCTCTGTCTCTCTCTCTTCTTCTCCCTCTCTCTCTCTCTCTCTCTCTCTCTATCTCTCTCTCTATCGCTCTCTCTCTCTCTCTTCCTGGGGGTCTATGAATAGTACTAGAATTCTAGGGACCCTCTAAAAAAGAATGTGCAGGGGGTCCCAGGGATTCACTAAAATTCTTTTAGCATTACAAATGTCATGGGGACCTCTATACCTCTCTAGGGCCTCTATGCTGTTAAGTGAAGGAGTCCTGGGAAACCCCTTGTTTTGCGGGACAATTGGGTGAGCCCTCGGTTAGCACGCATGATTTCGAGAGTTTTAGTGCGTAAATAAGCAACAATCTGTAAAATATCAGAAACCCGATATTGTGTTCATTCATATAGTAAAAAGCCAAGTGTCTGTCTGTCGTCTGAAGCACAAAACGGGCCTGATTAACTCCGCCGTTTTTCGGACCCGAATCGCTTCAAAATGTGTGTGAGCCCTAAGGGGCCGATGACAAACGGCACCCGATGCCGGCCGTGTCATTTGCGCGGTTCCGGCAACGCGCATCGCCGGCCTCTCGGCGCCCCGTATCTCTCGGTCGTTTAGGACCGATTGCTTCGAATTTGGCAGGAAGAGGACGGGGGCGGTGACTGATCGAGCGAATTGGTTCAGAAACGCGCCGCGCGATGCTACTTCACATTTTCACGAATACTCAACCGTTTTATAACCGAATCGCCTCAAATTTGTCTGTCAGGCGTTGCTATAGGCCAAAGGGCAAAGCCTGGCAGCAATTTGAAAGAGCAGAGCAGCGCCAACGGGAAAAGGAGCTTAACTCCGCCGTTTCTTAAACCGAATCGCTTAAATTGCTGTAATCAGCGTTACCAGTACTTGGTGTACTGTTTACTAGGCGTCCAGTACGGTGCTTGCCAGTACTCGGCGTTGCACTAGATTGATAATATTTGATGTTTCAGGAAAGCTGGAGGCTTTGAGGAGCAGCTGTCACAGTGTACAAAGCAGTCGCCCTGGCCCCCCTGGCCCCCCGACCCCCCAACATTGCAGAAGGGGCAGCATATGCATCGCCCACTAACAACCTTCTGATCACCGCGTTCAGGATACGAGGAGGTTAACGACGATCAGGTAAGTTTCCCAGAAAAAAAGGTTACCGTTATTTTTCGGATCATTAGGCGCTGGTGTGTATAAGGCGAATCATGCGTTTTTCAAGAAAAAAATCTCGAAAAAATTCAAGAAAAGGCGCCTCGTTTATAAGGGCGATAAACACCTTGCAAAAGAAAGTCGAAGTTTGAAGCCAGACACGTTCCTGTAGACACTTACCGACCGCCATTACGCTGTCATAAACGAGAGTTGACTCCTTCTCACTATCAAAACTTCCGTTTTGCGACTTCCGGTTGTGTGTTTGGACTTTTCTTCGCGAACACTGTAGTAGAAGTATGGCATTTTAAGCTCTACAACGATGCTTTTTAATCCGAAATGAAGGGTTACGGCATCTGTTGACGGTATATCGGATGATAATAGGGATTTTGAAGCATTTTAACGGAGTATTCGTCGTTATCGACGACACGGGAGTGAGTATTCGTCGTATCGACGACTCGTGACACTTTCGATTGTTGTGACTCACAAGTAGACGCTTACTGAGCACAGCAATCGTTAGCCTACTCTTCTACGATTTTGTTCACTAATAGGGCGCGTCGTTTATTAGGCGCATAGTAGAAATTGTGAGAAGAAAAAACCTTAGCCCTATAGCTTAAAATTACGGGTAAATAGGTTTTTAGGGCCGGTGCACATTAGACGGTTTTTGGGGTAAGTTCCGCATACGGAAACAGAAGTAGTGAAAGAAACGAAAGGTAAACATTTACGGATTAGGGGAAATTCGGACAGGTGTGCACATTCTTTTCCTTCTTTCTTTTACTATTTCGGATTGCGCACATGTTTCCGCACAGAATATCTGCATATATGGTGTACACGCCCTTAGCTTAGTAATCGTGAACTTAAACCCTGACTGCTACAAAACGCAAAAAAAGGCCATCTGTATCAACACACTCCCCCCACACGGGACCTTTATCCACCGAGTCAGGATACGACTAGGTCAACCAGGTGGGTTTGCACGAAAGTCAAATAGATTTATCGCCTTACCAGTCCACGCCCGCGCGAAACTGAACCCCTTATCTGCTATAAAGTGCCAAAAAATGTGCCATCTGTATCACCCACTGCGACCTTTACTAATCACCCCGCCGTCAGCCGATATGACCCCCGATGGCCCCCGCGGCTCAACACGACCAATGGATTTGCCACGAAAAGCAAATAGATTACGCTTCAGTAACGTGAAACGAACCCTACCCCTCCTATGCTCTGCCTACTAAAGTGCAAAAATGTGTCATCTGTATCACCCACTGCGACCTTACTGCATCACCGCGTAGGATACGATAGGTCAACCACAACCAGGTGGGTTGCCACGAAAAGTCAAATAGAATACACTTAAGTATAGTATTATGAGGTACTTTATAGTCACAGAGGCATCTACTTGTGAAAATTCGGGGTGCTCCCACATGGCACGAGGAACGTCGCAGTGGGGTTTTTTTTTTGGCATGCGATTTTTGTGTGACTGATGAGAAGGAGGAGGGGTTATATTTTGACCACATGACAACTTTTTTCGTTGCACTGGGTTTAGCGTGTGCAATGTGCATGAGCACGCGGGACATCGGTTTATCGTCTCATGCAAAGATCCACGTTCAGCGCGAAGGCCCTAGTGCAAAGTGAGAGGAAAAATCTTTTACCAGGTTCGAACTCGGGTTACGGACACGAAAGCGGAATGCGCTACACTGTGCCACTCTAAACTTGGTTCTGAGTGAGACCGAAACTTAGTTCCCAAACTTGTGGAGCGAGAGCGATCACTTTAAGTGTCCCTGGAAGTTGACTTCACATTTTCGTTTGCACAGTTCATAAAGATCGACACGATCGCGACTGTTTCATGTGAAAACTCTTGATCAAAACTGCTCAGTGAAAAAAAAATTACATGAAAATGGTGACATTTAGTGGTCAGGCCTGTATTCACCGTTTAAGATAGCAGAGCACGCCCCGCCATCATGCTACTAGAAGCTCTCCAAAAGTCCTATTAACTCTATAGGACATTGGAAGAGCTTCTCAGTAGCATCATGCTAAGTCTCATGCTATCTCAACGTGGAATACAGGCAGATCGTGATATGCGCTGATCCAAATTCCTCACTTCGGCATGAGAACGGTTGGTTTTTACCGAGATTGACGATGTCAAACACGCACAGGCTGGCAGTTGACGAACCGCCTACAAAATACGAAAGGGAAATATTCGCAAATTAGCCGCAATCGTTGTTTTAGCGAAGGGGTCAAAGTTGAGAAAAAAGTATAGTGGGTTGTAGCAGGAAACAATACGGTAATCGCACAGGAATTTTAAAAACCAGTCCCATCAGCAACAACGCCCCAAACAACCGGTGTCAAAACCAGCCATCAGCAACAATGCCCCCAACAACCGGTGTCAAAACCCAGTCACCATCAGCGACAATGCCCCAACAACCGGTGTCAAAAACCAGTCCCATCAGCGACCAATGCCCCCACACACAACGGTGTCAAAAACCTAGTCCCATCAGGCAATGCCCCCCCAAGAAACCGGTGGGTGTCAAACAGTCCCATCAGCGACAATGCCCCCCCAAAAACCGGTTGTCAAAACAGTCCCATCGCGACAATGCCCCCCCCAACAACGGTGCTCAAAACCAGTCCCATCCTGCGACAATTGCCCCCCAACAACCGGTGTCAAAACCAGTTCCCATCAGCGAACAATGCACCCAACAACGGTGTCCAAAAACCGTCCATCAGAGGACAATGCCTCCCAACAACGGGGGGGGTCAAAAACCAGTCCATCAGCGACAATGCCCCCCCAACAACGCGTGTCAAAACCAGTCCCATCAGCGACAATGCCCCCAACAACCGGTGTCAAAACCAGTCCATCAGCGACAATGCCCCCCAACAACGGTGTAAAAACCAGTCATCCCCCCTGCGACAATGCCCCCAACAACCGGTGTCAAAATACAGTACCATCAGCGACAAGGACCCCAACAACCTGGGTGCCCAAAAACCAGCACATCAGCGGACAATGCCCACCAACAAACCGGTCTGGTCAAACCTAGTCCCATCAGCGACAATTGCCCCCCAACAACCGGTATTCGTCAAACCAGTCCCATCAGCGACAAGGCCCCACCCAACAACCGGTGTCAAAACCAGTCCAATCAGCGACAATAGCCCCCAAAAAACGGTGTCAACAAAACAGTCCATCAGCGACAGCCCCCCCAACACACCGGTGCAAAACCAGTCCAATCAGCGACAAAAGGCCCCCCAGGGACAACCGGTGTCAAAAAACCAGTCCCAGGAAACAAAAACCATGAAAACAAACTATGTCAAAGGCCCTCTGTTAATTAATTATCAGTCTCCAGCAAAAACTTTCATCAGTCCTTGGGACTGACAGGTCAAATGTTTTTGGCCAGATTGGGTTTTGCAACCAGTATTTTACTGATAATACCCGTAAACGCGATCACGGAAATCTGGTAATGGTTTATATGGCTAGCCATCAGGCGTTCTTCTCTGTGTGTGTGTCTGTGTCGCGTCAGACACACACGCGCGAATTGCTTCTCTGGACCTCGCGCTACACAGATTCGCTCGCACTGCGACCAGTAGTTCCTTGGACGCCAAGGTCCAACGATCTTTGAACAATATAAGGTAAATGCTTCCCTAATTTAGCCTGTGTTAGAGAGAGCTTCGCAAGATTTATCGTTGGGCACTATGGAAAACCAAGCGTTTTTCAGCTTAGCAAAATTGAACAAAGGGGGGGAAAACCTCTCCTTTCTAATCCCCCTTTGTTCAATTTCGTTATCTCCTCACTTAGCCTCACCTTTCATTCTTTGATTTTCAGCTTAGTTTAAATTTATTTTATTTTTATGAAACCTTTGACTCTCAACTAGTCACCGTGGGTGGCTAGGGATTACCCGGAGGGGGGGGGGGTCGTACAAAATAGTTCACCACCTTCTGGAGGTTCTGTGTGGAGCTTCCTCTAATGTGCCACCTCTTCTTTGACTATGCTTTTCCCCTTTTGCTTCCTGTATCTACTACCTTGCTGACTTATTGGCCCATTCTCCTGCATTTTTTGTATATACAAAGCATCTTCCTTTTTTCCTTTGAGCTCCTCCAAAACGGAATGTGTCAGCTATGCGCAGCGGGGAGACAATGCAAAACTGAAAATGGATACATATGTACCTCCCCGTTAGGGCCATATGGCCTGGGAATGCAGAAGAAGAAGAAGATTCAAGCTACAAGGCATTGGTTCTTGTGTGCAGCTCTAAAGGGATTGGTTGGCCTTTTGGGTGACCTTCCCACAACGCCACCTTGTCCTCTACAAATCTGTGTGGCCCAATAGTGTGGGGATGTACCCTGGGCAAGGCATCTCCACTATAAACACATTCTAGGCCCAATCGTCGGGAAGGCATCTTCCCCCTCTGTTTTGCAGTATCTGGAAGTTGTCCGAAGCGACAATCTGGCACATACACTAGCGACCAAAAGTTAAGGGCCCAGAAAGACAATCATCTCGGAAAAACTCATGAAACTCAATAAAGCACCAGTCATAGCAACTGAATTTATCTTTTAACATTAAGTTCATCCAAACAATCATTAATCAGACCGAATTCAGTCAACAAAGTGGCCCCTTTCAACAAACTCCCTCCTCTGAAAAGGTCACACTCAGAATCAAGCACTTTGGAAACCTGTCAGTACATTATGATTTGTTGTTGTCTCCGCGGATGCCTTCCGCTATGGTGACACATCACACCACAACATGGAAGCGATTCGGTTAAGCGGTTTCGGGAGATATCCTTGGGGCCAGACCAAAAAACACCACAAACCCCACACACTGACTGTTCCAGTGCATGATTCTGAATGTGTTGACTTTCGCGCTGGAGGGGGACATTGTTGAAAGGGGCATTTGTTGATGAACTCTACCTCTGCTTCATGCTTTTTTGGAATAAGCCCTTACTGTCCAAGCCTAAATTCAGTTTTGATTTTTATGTGTTGTTGTTTTAGGCGGACGTGCTGTGTTGCTGGTGGTTGGAGGTGTTCATGT
>JAGGCT020000035.1:6622516-6652844 GCA_017654935.2 Phymorhynchus buccinoides
TTCAGCTTCTTCATTCTCTCTCTGCCTTGAGCGAGGTGAAATAGTCATGTCAAGTGATGTGTGTGTTTATGTGTGGTAACATATCAGGTACAAAGACTATGCAACTCTTGCTTAGATGTTGATTTGTTTGTAGGTAGTCCTCTCACCATTGTGAGTGTACTGTGTGGGTGAAGGGTAATAAAGGCGAACTTGGCACATTCTTTTTTGTGAGAATGATGCCTTTGCTGCATCCCTTTGGACTCGATCCACTCACTGCTTAGGTGATGGATCGTAATCAACTTTGGTGGGGGGATGAAGTCAGAGAGAGAGTTCTCCCCCTTTGTTCAATTTCGTAATGTAGGAAGCTTTGATCGTATCGTGTGTGCTTTACCTATAGTTCACTATCATTGGTTTATTGAGGCAAGGAAATAATTAAGCAATGTTTTTATGTTGGATAAAATCACAAACGCAAGAAAAATCTGGAATTCTGTGCATGCCTGGATCCAGGTGGTCTAAACGGTTCCATTATTCCAAATGGCTTATATCATCTCCGTGTTGAACATTAGCCTAAAGTTGGGCGAATACTACAGTGAGAGTAACAAATTGCACGAGGGAGATTATCTACAGTAAGGAACATTATGATTATCAAAACTAGGAAGGATCATCTATAGTAATGGAACATTATGATTATCAAAACGAAGGAGTGATTATCTACAGTAATGAGAAAACATTATGATTATCAAAAACTAGGAAGATTATCTACAGTAATGGGAACATTCTGCTTATCAAAAACTAGGAAATGATTATCTATAGTAATGGATCATATGATTATCAAAACTAGAATGATTATCTATAGTAATGGAACATTTAATGATTATGATTATCTACAGTAATGGACATTATGATTATCAAAAACTAGGAATGATTATATATAGTAATGTATTTTTAGAACATTATGGATTATGATTATCATAGTAATGGAACATTATGATTAGATATCTATAGTAATGGAACATTCTGAGTATGATTATTCTATAGTAATGGAAGATTATGATTATAAAACAGAAATAATTATCTATAGAATGGAACATATGATTATCCAAAACTAGGAATGATATCTATAGTAATGGCACATTCATGATTATCAAAATAGGATGATATCTACAGTAATGGAACATTATGATTATCAAAAACTAGAATTATTATCTATAGTAATGTAACATTATGATTATTAAAAATAAGATATGAATGATCTATAGTCATGGAATATTATATTATCAAAACTAGGAATGATTATCTATAGTAGGGAAACAGTATATTTATCAAAACTAGGAATGATTATCTATAGAAAGAGGAAAGGGTCGAAATGATGTGAGTGATTCAGCCTATTGCCTTTGTAGATTTTATGAACTTTCCCATCTGAGCTGGCGATACCGGACGCCAAAAGTTCCAACAACTCTTAGAAGCAGAAACACAGGTTTATCCCCATGGCAATCTCTTTTATGAAAAGTAAATGGTTTGTCTTTTTTTTATTTTAACGACTACGTTTCTTTAAATAACCGAATCGTGTGTACGCGCGCGGCGCGTCTGTGTATCTATGTGTGTGTGGTGGTGTGTGTGGGTGTGTGTTGTGTGGTGTGTGTGTGTGTGTTGTGTGTGTTGGTGTGTGGTGTGTGTGTGTGTGTTGTATGTGTGTGGGTGTGTGTTGCGTGTGAGTGTTGTGGTTGTGGAGGGGTGGGGGATGCACACGCGCGAGTGTATACAGGAGTGTGGCTGTAAGTGGCTAGTACGTAATGATCTGGCAATAGTATGTGTATGCGTACGTGTGAGCACACATGCGTGTGTGGAAAGAGGGGCGGGTGGGTGGGATATGGTGGTTGGAGTGTGTTTGCATGTGTGCTATGCATAATTTATACACGTACAGGGTCTGTGAGTTGTTTCTTAAATTTATGAATATGTACATCAAATATGGTGTTCGTTTTATATATAATTGATGTTTTAAACATAAGTGTATCTTTATATTGCATTTGTGTATTCTTATGTTGAGCTGTGTACTTTTATGTCTCGTTTTATATTTAAGCATGATTTGGAAAATATTGTTTTATGTGATGTCTTTTATGTTGAAATCTCGGGTGTTGCCATATTTAATTGCTCATTTTAAGATAATAAAGATTTGTTGAAGTTGAAGTTGAAGTTAATGGAACATTATGATTATTAAAACAAGGAATGATTATATATAGTAATGGATCATTATAATTATCAAAACTATGAATGATTATCCATAGTAATGGAACATTATGATTATCAAAACTAGGAATGATTATCTAATGTGAATGGAACATTATAATTATCAAAATGAAGAATGATTATCTATTGTAATGGAACATTTATGACTCTCAAAACTAGGAATGGTTATCTACAGTATTGGAACATTATGACTCTCGAAACTAGGAGATAAATTCACTTTTTTGTACAAGTCAAAGAACGAGTCTCTGGGCGTTGTCATAATAAGCCAGCGGGTTACCATCAGCGAGAGTTGTTTCCCTTCATAGAATGGACACTGTCCACATTTTCCATTTCCGCCTTTGAATGTGTGGGGCTGCTGTCAGAAGTGCTCTTCTGCCAGCTGTGGCGGTCAGCCCCCACAATCTTAAAGTAAAATGCTTACAAGTACAGGAACATTCCAAATTGTCTTGGATTCTGCATTATGCAAAATGCACCAATGTGTTTCTGTAAAATCCTAAGCATTAAGTTGTTGCAATTATGTTATTAAGCTAATTAATTCTGTACCAGAATAAGTCTATTTTTTATGCATTGAATTAAACACTCTGTCAGTGTCATAATCTAATGATTGTTACGCAACTTCAATCTTACGTCATTGCAAGTAAAATCATTTTCTTGTGAATGCGATTATGAATTAGTTGTATGATAATTATTGATTGGTATGCAATGGAAAACAATGTTATGTCTCATAAACTAACGTTGTAACGCCCATTCTCACTCTCAATCCTGTGTATTCTTTGACTTATGACAATAAAGTTTTTGTGTGGATGCAAGAGACACAAATTCACTTTTTTTGTACAAGTCAAAGAACGAGTCTGGGGCTTTGCCATAATCAGACAGCGGGTTACCTTCAGCGAGGGTTGCTTCCCTTCATAGAATGGACACTGTCCATATTTTACATTTCCGTCTTTGAATGACCAGCTTTAATCCGCAACTAATATCAAAAGATTTTGTAGTTCCAAGAGAAACTAGGCTCCAACCAGAACACTTTACCCGCCTTCCACCCCCAGTGTCCTCCAACAAGTATTGGGTGCGTCTGGCTAGATTTTGTTTGTTTTTCTGCGGGAACTCCCGTTTTCTTTCTCACCTCTTGGTGCCAGGTGTGGGGAACCCCCTTGGGGTCAGACATGTGTTGGTTGCATTAGGCAACAACCCATCCAACCCTCTCCTTCAAGTTTCACAGATGCTTACACTTCCTTCCCATGTGTTTCATAAAACAACATTTTATTTGGCAGTTTAAATAAAGTTGCCCATTTTCACTCTCAATCCTGTGTGTTCTTTGAATTGTGGTTTGAGGTGGTTTTGTTTGGACGCAAGAGATACAATTCACTGGCTCTTAACGCTACATCCAAGATTCTTGGAGAACGTTCCTTCTCTTTTCAGGCTCCCTCCATTTGGAATATACTCCCTGTACCTAATAAACGCCCCATACCCCTACTTTGAGAGCAATAAACCCCCCATAACACCCATATATATCCCACTACGGCTCCAAATGGAGGATCGTGACATTAACGAGGTACTTTACAAGACACTATATTATTATTTGCTCAGTTTCGAGGTTTTGTTGAGAACAATGGGTAATAATTCAAGGAACTTAACCATACAAAACAACAACAACAACAACAACCAAATCAGCCCAAAAAGTATGTACAAGGTTTTGATGGGTCAGGGGCGAAGTTAGTGCTATTCTATGCATTCTAAACTTATCATTCTGGGTATTTGACCAAGACGAGGGCTGAAAGAAGTCTCTGTTATGTATCTGACTTTGAGCACAGCTGAAATGATGAGGTTCCATTTTGCCTGGTATCTTATATTGCAATGCATGCCATGCACGAAACCGTTGGTGTGCTCATACGCCTTGCGTTCATACGGTGTTTTTTTAAAAATACTATTGTAGCAGAAACCAAGAAGATAACTCAGAACTGGCATCATCCAAAAGGCCAGTTGGAACAGGTATTTGGTGTAATTGCTGACGACGATGATGATGATAAGGTTGGTTTAACGTCTAATTAGACGTAGCCTCTTATAGACAGTACGGCGTTGACTGTGAGAGTTTCTTAAGTGTACTCCTGCTATTCCAACATTATTTTATCCTTCTAAAACATTTATTTTTTTCTTGTTGCTTGTCTTGTTGTTTGGAACATGGCAGAAGGTTGATATGTGAAACATAGTTGCTCTTAAATAAGAATTTGTCGCAGTGAGGCTGTGATGTGATTCCAGTTTGTAGCTTCAGTGTCCTAGCGATCGGTTTGACGGAATAACCAAAACATGACTAGAGGCTATACGTGTTAGGGCCAGTCTTCCGTTCAACAATGACTGACCTTTACTACGCACTTTCTGTGAAGCATAAAAATCTCAACGCGTACCTGCTTTCTCTATGATAATAGAACAATGCAGACTGCGCATGTGACATTTATGATTCAATAGCATAGATGAGGTACAGGGCCTTCTTTATATTTATTAGTTCCAATATCAGCCATTTTACCGTTATGTAATATTTGGTTAAACGTTTCAGTCACTTAACAGTGTATACTGTTTTCCTGTTGACCTCGTGTGTTGCAGGAAACAGTCCAGAAGAATCGTGCTAACTATTCGGGGCAATAATGGATTCTGGCTGTTTGTCAACCTTACCAGGCAGCTATTTTATCAGCAGACAACGGACACAGGTATAATGGACAAAATCTTGAAACAGTATTCTTATTCTGAGGAGGTTGCATGTTCGTCAATGAAAACTGTGTCTGCTGTGATCTAGACCAGAGGTGCCTCCGTGGGCCAATAAGCGCAGGGAGAACGAGAAGTGTGAATGAAAGCATTACGAATAATGCCAACAAAGGTTATAATATAGTTTTGTAAAAGACATCATAATTTTTACAACCCGAATCGCGTAATGATGTCGAAAATAGATTATTCTTAGGTCGTTCGTTATTCGATTCTTTTTGTTTTGTGTATTTTGTTTTTTGTGCACGGATAGATATCAGTTACGGGAAACAAGTTGTAGAGATTAGAGATAGTAGCGTGTGTGAGGTACCACTCTTTTGTTACCTAAAAATAGCTTAATATATGAAGTCATTTGAAGCGAAAGGCAGAATATCAAGTTATTTTTAAAATCATTGGAAACTGGATGTGATGATTAGAAGGAGATATGTTTTGTGATTGTCTATGTGGTTAATCAAATCTTTATTCATCGGAAAATCGATAAAAAGAAGGCAATCAGAGCAAACAACAAGCTCTATGTCGACAACATGTCAAGCGGTTGGATGGGGGAAAAGCAGGGACGCGATTGTCAATTTACCTCTCCTGTTGATTGCGTTGATTCCTGATGCACAGTCTTGCCCATCCTTAGCTCTTAATGGCCAGCCACACGTGCACTACAATCACACGGACGTGTACGATACGATTCGATCACGTGGCCTCGAAGTAGGAATCGCATTTAATTTGTTCTTGAGAGACCACGCGATCGAATAGTACCGCACAGTCGTGCGATTTTAGGGACGTGTGGCTGCGCCCTTTACACAAACGGCTGCATGCGTGTCGGAGACGGAAAGGGAGAGCGCTACCACGACGCCCTCTCACGGAACGAGGTCCTAGGCTTGGGTGTGGCGTGGTTCTGTCACAGCATGGTGAGAGGTTGGGGTGAACAACTACAGAACTAGCTTCTTCTGAGTTGAAGCAACCTGACAAGCCTGGGTACGGGATCACCATCCCGCAGCCTCTGTCATGCATGCATCAAAATTCCAATGGTCAATGCGGTCATTGTACAGGTCGACTATGCAGATTCCACCAAGCCAGGGTCATCGGATCGTTTCTGCCCACAGCTGTAGTCACCCGCGTGGACTGGCCAGCCTGTTCACCAGATCGGATGCCAGTTGAACATCTGTGGTACTTAGATCGCCGTTTAAAGAGGGAACAAAACCCCACCCCATCCCCTCCACCCCGAGCATAATTATACTATGACCTTGGCCACCATTTCAAGTCTCTGTAGAAGAGCCATACCATAAATGACGCTCAGAACACAGGTCGAGTCATTGGAGCATTCCCTTGCTACATTCAAGCAAACGGAGGACACACAAGACTGAGCTCCCCCTCAAAAACAAAGAAGAAGAAAAAAGTGGCTGTTCTGCTAAATTAACAAAGCAACAACATGGGCCCTTTCATTTATAGCTATTTTATTATTTTCTGTTTGAAATGAATAGTGTTAATGCAATTTAATAATACTCTTTAGTTTATTAAGTACAAACATTTCCTCAATCTTCCTTATTGTCTGCTTGTGTATTATGGTGCGAAACTGGGAGTGACTTTTCAACCGGCCTTTCGATTGTTTTGAGCAGTATGTTATTGTTGTTATGAATGAATTTGTGGCTGAATCTTATGCTTTGTCTCATTGATTAACGACGTTATGGCAGCTGTTTTTCCGCAGTCCACCATGGCCTCATCTGATGAAAAAGAAATGGCAACTTCTGCAATCCAACAAAGGCAGGTTCCAACATCAAGAGAACAGGACACTGATGTCTTAACCAAAACACCTCGGATCGGAATAGCTGTACACAAGACAAACAGGACCAAGAGCATCGTATCCATTAATAGCGTTGATTTAACTGAATGCATCAACAATCCAAACATCTCAGAAATCACAGTCAAGGGATTAACAGGTCACCTCTACTTTTACAACAGAAATGGATCAGGTTATAAACCTACGAAGTGTGCTGTCATCATTGAAGTTCCGCGTAACAAAGTAGTGCACTTGCGATCAACTTTGTGCTCCTTTGTCTTGCTAAAGATATTTGAGTATATGAGCGAAGGAAAGACTGAAACCAACGGAATTTTTTGTCACAAGAGAAAATCAAGACACCTGTCCATGTATAGCCTCACAAACAAGGTTTATATGCCTTTTGCCTATAAAGAATATCAATTTTATCAGATGAAGCTGTCTTTGTGGTTCTCCACCGCAAACGCGTCAGAAAGACCTGTCCTGAAAGTGAACTGTTTGATCTTTCTCCGTCAAATGTGGTAAGTAGGGCCTGGCCTACTACGAGAAGAGTTTGTGTCTGCATGTAACTCCATGCGCGCGCGCACACACACACATCCCACACAGCGCGCGCGCGCGCGCGCGGTACGCGCGCGGCACGTACACTGTTAACACAAGCGCACACGCGCGCGTGCACACAGCTTAGCAAAATGGACAAGGGATACATTTCATACACACTCATAATGTAGATCCCAAACGACATAAACCGGAGGAGTTGGGTCATGGGTATATGATGCATTATGTGGTATGACTACCCAATAAATCCCCACACAATAGAAGAAGAAGAAGAGATACCATCTAGTATGTAGCCTAAAGCAAACAGGATGGTGGTCCCCAACACACACATTTTAAAAACATTGGGAGGTTCAACAAGTCTGAGCACTTTAGTGCTACAAACGTCTTCCATAAAGTCGTTTAGATCTTCTAAAAGAAACGCAAATTAATGACATGTTTCCTCTTTAGAGAAAGGGTAAAATAAATAAAACACTTACGTTTGAATATGTGGGCATTGAAAAGTGGACTTATGAGAGTCCGTGTTTTGGGGCGAATGTGTTGGTTTGACGCAAGAGGGCATTTGCAGCGAACTTTCGTGCTGTAGATTAGGCTACGCATTTGCCCCCGTATGTTTTGCCCGTGGTTGCGTGAACTCGCTTAGTTAAAGCCTTCATTTAAATTCAAGGTCGCTCACACGTGGCAAATGCCATATTACAAAATAATATCAAATAATTGCAGTAATTTACGAAATTGTATATAATGCAGTTTGTTTCCTTTACAAATCAAAGGATTGTGGGGCAAACATGTTCTGACATTTTTGGGTTTTTTAAATTGATTGGTTCTTTAAAGTCTGACAGTAACAAAATATTATGTATGTATAGTTTGCTCATTCCGTTTATTTTTTGGTAAAACTATTGCCATCATCTGTGGGCCTAATTATGCATTTCCTATCCAATTCGTTCGAGGAAAAGATGAAAGCAGGTATGTGTCATTTTATGTTGGGAAGGAACTGAAATTTAGTGAAGTAGGGATATTATGAGAGTAGAATTGGCTGTGTCGGAACAAACTAAATGGACTGGTCTCTTCTACAGGCTATATACAGTCACCTGGCTGGGATGGATTTAGTTTTCACTCGCTGCATGTACGAAGCTGCGTTTCATTGTCTATCCCGCAAGGGAACGTTGTTTTCATCAGTTTTCTTCGTATATCTCTGAATTTTGGAGACTTCATAGTCGTTTTCCCAGGGCAGTGTATCTATTTTATGACTATGGCTTCTTTGCTACGGACCTACAATAAAGACAGCCATCAGTTCACACGCAGATCGACCAATGTCCTTCCTGAAGCTTTGTTGTTTCCACATTCGCCTGGTGACAGAAAAGAGCAGGACATCATTGTATCCGTGTATTTCTACAGCCACGATGTAAGTCTAGGCTCTGGTTTGAAGCAGAGGTTCTCCTTCTTTCCAACGACTATGGCGCCCCGGAGAGTGTCCCCACCACAGACAGGACAGCCAGGCCCGTGGAACTGTTCCAAGGCTGTGTGGCCTGACCTGTTCCAGCACTTCCCCTGTGACCTGGTCCCACAGTGTCACCAATCAGAGGACGAGGCAGCATGCCCTTATGCATCAGACAAATGTGGGCTGGACCAGGTTTGCTTCCTTATTAATATGATAGTAAGGACCGTAGGGATGCCTTTGCCTGAGTATAACGCCAACACCAACCAATGTGATACCTCTGATGATATTCCTGATTACTTTGATCTGAATTAACCATACATTCAATCCTAGTCAGGAGCCAACATACCCCTAGTCTCCAATAGAAAATTTGAATTTGTAATCTATATTCGTCTGTTTATTGCTAGTGTTTCCTTTCAAATCATATATGCTGGAAAATGAAACCGAAAATTGTTATGGTTTACAGGTAGAGGTTGGAGGTCGATGTTACAGATACATTGGGAGAGATGTACGATCCTGGATCACAGCGGACAACGAATGTCGCCAGCTGGACAGCTCTCTGGTCAGTCTGGAGACCCCTGAAGAATGGGACAAGGTGTCCAGCTTTCTTTCCCGTTACCAGGATGACCCGGTGTGGATTGGGTTGAGAGGAACAGCTTGGGCCACGCGGAAGATCTTGGAGAACGCAATGTAGGCCTTATGGCTGACTTCTAATCATTCTCTCTCTCTCTCTCTCTCTCTCTCTCTCTCTCTCTCTCTCTCTCTCTCATCTCTCTCTCTCTCTCTCATCTCTCTCGGTCCTCTCTCTCTCTCTCTCTCTGTGTGTCACTCACCCATCATAGAGAGCATCGCAGCTAAAGCTGCGCCACCCTTTTCTTTCTTATTTTGTTGCATGCTTTTTTTGTCTGACTGAAGGGGAAGGGCGAGGGCCAAATGACAACTCCTTTGTTGCCACTGTGTTCTTTAACGTGCGTGAAGTGCATGGGCACACGGGACCCTCGGTTTTTGGCGTCTCACCTGAAAGACATAGGCCGCATACACGCACACACGGATGTTACGCGCGGAAGCCCATGTGCAATCAGTAAATAAGTAAAAGAAAGAAGAAAAAAAAGTAAGCGGATTGTGTCCGTATTTCCCCTAATCCGTATGTATTTTCCCTTCTTTCTTTTACTAATTGATGATTATTTCTGCGCGGCAAATGCTGATGTACTGTGTACCAGGCCTTAGCGTTCAGATTATAAGGTCTAGTGGAGATCGAGTGAGCAGAAATTTCCGCTGCTGTCAGGAATGATGTTGGATTTGTTGCTTACGAGTTGAATGCGTTACCTCTCAGCCAGTCTACCACTAGTTAGTTACCTCTCAGCCACTCTACCACTGGTTAGGTACCTCTCAGCCACTCCAATTGTATGCAAACATTTGTGGCTTTATGCAATATTTGGGTTGAAAAGTGGCCAGGTGGTGTTACAGGTACAACTGGGCTATAAAAGAGCCGATCCCAGGAATCGGGTAGTCAGTTGTGAATGGGAGAGAGAGAGAGAGAGAGAGAGAGAGAGAGAGAGAGGAGAGAGAGAAACAAGCCAGTGACTCTCCTAGCTGCGGGCTTTCGCCTGCGCCAGTTTAGTTTTTCCCTCCTTTTTCGTTTGAAAAAGGATGCTTTCGCTGCGAGCGCCAAGCAGAAACACTGACATTTGTTTAATTTTGTTTATGTTTTACGTCCTCCCGATCTTTTAAAGACACATATGGGACATTTGACATTTTTAGCCTACTGCTTGCTTATATAGTACCGCGCTGGCTTTAAAGTGATTGGAGGCTGTTTCCATTTGTTTGCACATGCGTTTGTCCTTATGCATAATTGTATGCAATGATGGTTTGACGTATTATTTTCTGTTTGGAAAAGGGCAGGGGGTATTTCAAAGTATTTGGGGGCTATTCCTGGTTGTTTGCACATGCGTTCGTCAATGTGTAATGGTATGCAAATATGTCTTTTTGCAAATGTTTTGGTTTCAAAAGTAGTCAGGGTGGTATTTTTTTAATGTGTTTAAATACTACTCCAGGTCGTTTGCACATGTGTTCGTTGGTACAGTGCGTATCTTATGCATAATTGTGTACAAATATTGTTTTAAGAATAGGGGAAGAGGATGGGTGTTAGAAAGTGTGTATGTGTGGAGTGGGGGGGGGGGGGTAAGGCTTTTGGGGGCAATTCTAGGTTGGTTTCCTCATCTGTTGGTCAGTATGGTTGGCTCTGCAGGCTCTGCACTGTCACAATGCATTTCTAGTCATTCTAGTTTGCTTGCTTGCTTGTGTGTCCGGGCTATAACTCGTGCACTGCTAAACAGAATCGCTTCAAATTTTGTGTTGTTGTGTAAGACGGCGTAGGGACTGCCCCATAAACATAAATCATAACCATGGCGACTGGGACGGTATTCATGTCGAGATAGCATGAGACTTAGCATGATGCTAACTTAGAAGCTCTTCCAAAAGTCCTATTAAATCCTATAGGACATTGGAAGAGCTTCTAAGTTAGCATCATGCTAAGTCTCATGCTATCTCGACATGAATACCGTCCCTGGACCTTGGAATAAGAACTTGAAAACCATTTTTTTGTTCTTTGCGCCATAGATTCCATATCCGAGTTGTAACTCGTAAACCACTGGACAGATTCGCCTCAAATGTTGTGTGGTGCTAGATCATGAAGGGTACAAGACATCGATGCATGAACTTTGTCCCGGGGTGGGGTGTCGCAGAGTGACAGACGTGTTTGTTTTTCTTCACACTGCTATGCCTCGTACAACCCTGCATATAGAATCACTCCCAATTCTGTATGTGGGTGTAACACAAAGGGTAGAAGACATTCGTGCATAACTATGCCTCGGGGTGTCACTGAGTGGTAGACACGGGCTCTGTTTTTCTTCACCCTCTGTGTGACCAGTATATTGAATCACTTCAAATTTTGTGTGTCGGATGATAAGAGGGCTGGGGCGCTAAGATGCGCAGGGGAAGGAGAGGTAGGGGTGGAGGGGAGGTAAGGGGACGTAAGGCACACATTGTCTGGGCTGTATCTCGGACACCGCTGGACAGAATTGATCCAAATCCTGCTGACCTTGACCTTGAAGAATAGGGGAGATGAAGGGTCAAGGTCAAGGACGTGGGTCTTGGAGGTGTCAAATTGATCTTTTAGCCTTATCTGTTACATGCGTAGGTGGTTGGTGAGAGTGGCACAGAGGTAAAGCGTTCGCCTTGTGTCAAGTAAACCCGAGTTCGAACCTGGGTACAGGGGAATTTCCCTCTCAGTTTGCACTAGGCCTTAACGGTCTGAACGTGGAGTCTTTCGGATGTGACGATAAACCGAGGTCCCGTGTGCCCATGCACTCAGCACACGTTAATCCCAGTGGCAACAAAAAAGTTGTCATTTAGTCAAAATTTACACACACACCTCTTTCCTTCCTCATCAGTCACACAAAAAATCACATGAATTTCACAGAGACGCCTCCGTGACTATAAAGTACCTAATACCTAATACCGTAAAATACATTTGATCTTTTACAGGCTTCAAATACGTTAGGTTGGTATACTGACTCAAGGTCGTTTGTGATGCAAAGTATTGGTTACCTTAATGACCTTGACTTTGACTTTTGGGTAAAGGTAAAGATGCGCTCCCACCCCCCTCCTCCACTTCTCGGATGATTACACTTTTTCAGTCTTGCCTTTCTTACTGAAGATTGAGTACTTCATCCTCTGTCGTTTGCTACATTTAACACTAATTTTAACTCAGAAATTCGGAAATGTTAATGTACAAAGGCTAACAGCCTGTCTGCATGTGGACACGTACACACAAACAATCATATAAACTAAAGAACAAAAGAATGAAAATAAAAGTAGGCACTGGTATCTTCGAAGTAGAAAAAACAGAATAAAGGAAAATTGACCAAAACACCCGTGGTCTTACGCTGAGAAACTTAAGTTTACATAGTTTGTTCTCTTACAAGCAAAGCATAATGAACATGCATGGCTAAATCTCTCGTGACACTTGTGTCTTCATTTTGAAGTAAGAAGAAAAGAGGCTGTATATTGTTTGTAGCTTGGCAATGTTTCACTATGTAATTTCCTCGCAACTGGTTATACATGATGGACTTATGGTTGTAAAAGAAATTAGAAAGAGCGATAAACTTCATAACGATCACTTTGTGTTAATTTTTCATTCCATTCTTGTTTGTAACAATAAACAATTCTCGCATTAAAAAAACAATTATCGCTTGAAAATTTTCAAAAATGTTTTTTCGTCTCCCACCCCACCATGTAGCCACACCTCAGAAAATCTGAAAATGTCTAAACAATTTTTTATCTGAAAAGCCCAATTGCGGTACGTGTTTTCTTAGCTCATATATCTTTCAAATGCTTGTTTGGGCAGTCTGAACATTTTAATTTTTTTAATTTTAAACCAGTACTTTGCATCGAAAAGTTTAAAAAAAACATACATAATAATCTAAATTGTCAAGACAGTACATTGTTTTCATTATATCTACTATCTTACCCTTAGACTTCCTTGCAAAATCTGATAATGTAAAACCCAAATTTGTAACTGTTGACAATTTCGATTTCTTCTCCTTTATAAAACCATTTTTTATGCTTGCTCAAATGTCCACCTTTTCTGAAAATCATAATTTTTGTTTTGTTTAAATTAACTGTCAAACTAAGGGAATCTGAAGCATGCTGTAAATTGTTTATAAGATTTTGAAGTCCGGAAGTTGTTGTGTATAAAGCAATATCATCGGCAAATTACAATAATAAGAACATTTCCATAAAGCCTGGCAAGAATTAATAACCATGCTTTCCATTACTTGTTACTTAATCAGCTACATCAGTAATAAGCAGGGGGGAAAACTCAGGGGAGATATTAAGCACCCTTGCTTCAGACCCGCCAGGCACTCATAGAAGCTAGACAGTTCTGAACCACTGCGAACACATGCTTGAACAGATGAATACATTCCTTTTAACATTTTTTAAACATTTTTGTCGAAGTTTTAATCTTTTGTAATACTGCCCATAGCTTAGTTCAATCAACCGAATCAAATGCCTTCCGGTAAGTCTATGAATGCAACGTAAACACAGACAGAGAGAGAGAGAGAGAGAGAGAGAGAGAGAGAGAGAGAGGAGAGAGAGAGAGAGAGAGAGAGAGAGAGAGAGAGAGAGAGAGAGGGGGAGAGAGAGAGAGAGAGAGAGAGAGAGAGAGAGAGAGAGATTAAATGAAATAGTGACTATGCATATATTTTGTATATCCAGGTACTCAAGCACTTGGTTGTGGAACAGCAATAGCGTAGCTTACTATGCAGAAATAACTACATCCGAGACACAATACGCAGACTTCTGTTGGTTATTACAGTCTATGGGTTTGCTTGACTGCAAACAAAATATTTATGCATCCATATTTTGCGAATCTTCAGAAGCTTTGTTGCGCCGCTTTAGCAAGCCTGTCACAATACCTGTTCTCGAAAAAATTACCAAGTCACATGTGCCCCTCGTGGAGTGTCCGATGCATCACCTGACGCACGTGCATTTAGCATGTGACTCGGCGAGTGAGTGCAAAACTTTAGACGGTGCTGACGAATGGTACAACAATGTGTGCCAGCTTAAGGAAGAATCAGGGCAGCCCTATTTTTACTGCGAGATGTCTGGCCAGTTCGTGCCTTACAGTCTGGTGTGTGATTTCCGCGATGACTGTCAGGATGGAAGAGACGAAGACTTCTGTGTGCACACTGCATGCACTGGGATTCAAATGAACTGTGGACATGGACAGGTTGGGGGATTTTCCTTTCTTTGCTTGCTTTGAGTCATTTTGAGAAGTTTAAATATTGAAATGTCTTTGGAAAGGATCCTTATGTTTCAATGTATTTTTGGGTGAACAAGGAAATGTAGAAGTATTTTTAATCATCGATGCAAATACATTGAAAATGCTACAGAATAAGAAATAAAAGAAAGCAATTAAATTATTGAGCATTGGAGAAAATGTTGTTACTGGATTCCCTGCATAAATGTCAGTTCTAGATTAGCGCGAAGTACGTATTTGATTAAAGGAAGATGAGCATAATTTGGAATGGGATGGTTGTCAGCCTCAGTGTAGTATATTTAACATCTTTGTCTTCTTTATAGTGGCTAATCCGTAACACTGGTGAGTTTTTCTTTCTTCAGTCATCATAGGTTGCAGTGGGTCCATTTAATCGAAGGGAAGGTATTATGGCTGTGGTTTGCAAGAATATGGTGTCAATCAGAAGATCTATTATCAAAAGGTGGTCTATTCTCAGTTGTGTAATATTTCAATGTTAAAGTTAGTGCACATGGTGCAAGACTGAAATAGCGAGGAGTCGACATAATGAAAATAAACAAACGTGGGTTACTCTCTATTAGGGGGGGGGGGGGGGGGGGGGGGGGGGGGGGGGGGTAGTCTTTCCCTTTAATGGAGAGTGACCTTCCCTGGCAAATTTTCGTAATGCACATAACTATTAAAACCACAAAAAGAAGATGCATAGCTACAGTTCTGATTTGACATTGTGCCAAATGACAGGGCCTTTGCTTAATCTACAAATGGCAAAATCTTGAAAGGGCTAATACATAAAGTTTCAGTCTGTTTCTTGATATGACTATCAAGTTTCGGGATCACCATCGTCATTCATCCCTTCCATGACCATCATTATCATGGGGCGTTAGTATAACATTGTCTTTTTATTATCTATTTTTCCAGTGTGTAGACTTAAAAAAGAAATGCAACGGTTTCAAAGACTGCAGAACAAATGTGGATGAAGCCAACTGCCCTAGAATACCTGCGAGAATAACAACGGTCAAACCTCCAGCTATTGTTGTCTTTGACAAACCTGGAGGATTTACTGTGACAGCACTTCCAGAAAACGTCACAAAATGTCCAGAAACCCACTTCCAATGTCACGGCGATGGTTTCTGTCTCCCTATCTACGTGAGGTGTAACGACATCAACGATTGTCCAGAGCATGAAGATGAACTGTGGTGCAATGTGTACAGATGTCCTGGCTTTTACCGATGTCGAGGAAGTGACAGGACGATCTGTGTGACATGTTGACCATTTGTGTGATGGTCTGCCTCAATGTCCACAGCATGACGATGAACTGATGTGTGATGTCACCTGTCCTGAGTCATGTACCTGCCATGGTCTGGCCTTCACCTGTACACACACCTTTCAGGTCAGCTCGTTCCCACAGCTACGTTACCTGGATGCCATCAAGAGTGGCTTACAGCAGGCTGAGGTCTCAGATAACATCATGCTGATCCACTTAGGTGTCCAAGCATGTGGCTGGGATGTTCTCACAGAATTCAGCATGCCCAACCTTCACAGTTTAGACTTAAGTTACAACTTATTAACTTACATCAACTTCAGTTATTTCCAACCGCTGTATAGCCTAAGAGAATTAAGCCTCACAGGAAACCCTATAATCCACAACCCTTTCAGTGAACAAACTAGGTACGTTCTTCCAACCCTGCTGTTTCTCAATTTTTCTCAGCACAGAATGGAAAAAACCATCTCTCAATATGGATCTCTTGATAGCGGCTCTGCCTGCGTTGCAAATCCTAGACTTGTCTCACACTGGAATCCAATCATTAAGTGGGCGTTCTCTTCCCCAAACGCTTTCAGTTCTGAACCTGTTTGGTTGCCCAATAGTCAAGTTCACTCCTGATTTCATGAAAGCAGTGAATAATCTGAAAATTGTTTTAGTAGACAACTTTAAGCTTTGTTGTCCTGCAGTTTTACCAGACGATTTTAGAGGCGAATGTTTTGCCCCTTCAGATGAAATATCTTCATGTGATGACTTACTGAAATCTAGTGTCTACCGTTTTGCCCTGGCAATGTTTACTTTACTGGCAATGATTGGCAACATGACTTGCTTTATTTATCGTATAGGTTTTTCATCACAAAGAATAAAAACTGGTTTCACTATATTCGTGCTTCATTTGTGTGTTTCTGACTTTTTCATGGGAATTTATCTATCTTTCATTGGAGTTGCAGATCAGGTTTTCGCTGATGTCTATGTCTGGAGTGAAACTCTTTGGAAGACCAGTAAGCTGTGCAGTGTGTGCTAGGATTCCTGTCATTCTTATCTTCCGAGGTGGTCAGGCATTCCCTCATATGTATAATCACCTTGATTCGATTTCTTGTGCTTCATTTCGTTCAGTCAGATCCGGTCAGAGCTAAGTCAGCTCACATAGCCGTGCCGTAATTTCATTTGGACATTGGGAATCATTTTTGGCATCCCAGTGCATCTGCTTCCCTGTGAAGTCACACTGGAATTTCCACCAGACAGGTATCTGCATTCCGTGCCTGTCACCAGGCTGACTTCACTGGTCACACAGTACTCCTTCAGTTGTCATGATTGTCGGCAACCTGGTCCTCTTTCTACTGATTGCTGTGGGTCAGGTCTCAGTACTGGTCAGTCAGGTGTAACGCAATGTCCAAAAACAAAAGCCACACTGCAAGAGAGCAGTGATCGCCAGAGTCGATCCAAGAAACTGTCATGCCAGGACGAATCATAACCATCGCCATATCTGATTTTTGTGCTGGTTCCCCATCGGACTGTGCGGTTTGCTAGGCAGCCATGATGTGGTCATTCCAGGGTGAGGTCAATGTGGCCATGGCTATTTGGTATTGCCAATTCAACTCAGCATTAAACCGTTACTCGATACTCTGAATAAGTTATGGAAAACGACAAAAAGCCAAACAAAATGCGCTTTCAGAAAGCGTTTAAATGATTTCTAAAGAGCAGTCTTAAATTTGAAACTGAAAACCAACTGGTTTAGAATTCTTGACTACATGACTGAAAATAAAAGAATACTGACGCTTTTAAAACAATTTGACTCTGTTCCGTTTTTAATTAATCGATTATATTTATTATGTCTCCTTTCTAGAAGGAATCATATGCACGAACAAATATACGTAGTAGAAAATACATGAAAATATTCACACAAAATTGATACCAACAGCGTATTTGTACTCCACAGTCAAGTAATAATAATGAGTGTTGAATCACCCAAGTTATATGGAGATCACCATTACCTATGATAGCAGAAGAAGATTAGGTTCAAGAACTTTTAATGTTGTTGACGGTCCTGGTCTGAGGCCTATAAGCGAAATTATAGCGGAGAGCGGATTGATGTGAAATAGCTTAACAGTGTGACAGAAAGAGGATCAGAGCCCCCGAAGATAACACCAGTAATAACTGTAATAGTGTTTTAATGTCCAATTAATGCGGCCAAACACAAAATGTAAAAAAAAGCACCAAGATTACAAAGTAACAGTCATTGACAGCAACTCTTTAGAAATTAACGAGACAAAAATTATGAGGGGACCCAGAAGGAAGTGTGCCAGCTACAACCAAGCTATTCCGGCCTTCTCTCCTTTCTTACAGCCGCCTTTCCCTCGTGCCCAGTTACCTGTGTTCTTCACGTGGTTGTAATCATGTAATCTTCATGGACAAGTGACTGCAAGTCTTACCACTTCTGATTTTATTTCTCTGTATTCTCCACACCATTTGCGTTGTAAAGGGAAGAACAGGTTAGGTATAAGCTGAAGGAGGCTGCTAAAAAGGCGCAGATATCTGAGACAAACGGGTGATTACGTACAGAGGCAAAAAATAAACAACTCTGACAACATCCTAGGATGAAGAAGTTCATCTGAAACAATATTGTTTCTGCTATTTTACCAGGGTTGCGTCTGTGATCGGTTTCAGGAACAATAGATCGTCTCCGATCGAGTATAAGACCTTTTCATATAAGTATAGCTGCATGTATGTAATAATACCTAGAATTGATGGTTGCACCGGAAATGTGGCACTGAGTGCCAAAGGTGATTTTTATCCCAGACCTTGGCTGTTCATGTCTACCGCCAGGGATACTATGCTCACAGTACTCGCTTCAGATTTCTTATTAAGATAATCACACACAGTTAGTCTAGTTGAAAAAACAAATCTGATCTTAACTATAGGGCTATTGTTTAAAAGTAGGGTATATTGGATATATAGGTTAGTATTAAAGTTGACTCGGTTCTGATACATAGCGTTTTAATTCGTACATTAGCTGAGAAAATTGTGTTCTTACTGACCATAACGTGGAAAGCAAAAAACCTCAGTTTCAAAATATCACGTAATTGCAAGTGGAAGTGGACACCAAATGGGTTCAGATTTAAAATACGAAAACAGCGTACTAAGGCATCCTTTGGTGCTAGGCATTCAAGGCAACAGCCAAGGTATTTAGGTGGATGGATCTAAGCTTAAATGCCTCTGTGGAAAATAAGTTTGTTAACAAGAACACACATCCTCCCCTCCCCATTGTGCCCTTGCATGCTCGTCAGCCAAGGGATTATCTTCGCGTATGAGAATCGGAGTCCTTCTCCGGTTCATATTGTGGAAATGTCGTCTATGATTTTGCCAAACATACTCTTTTGTGATAAACGCTTTGGAGACGCGTAAAACTCGATTCCATTTCTCGAATGTCATAAGTTGATGTTGGGCCATAAATAGGAATTACAGCAAATTCCCCCAGCAACCTTAGTGCGACTAGTGGTTGTAGCGTGTATTATAGCAAAATGAAGACGATTATGCTGCTGCTGCTGATGACGATAATGATTTAATAACGGGGATTACATTTGTGGTGATAACCATATATTTTTTGTATGCGTGTTGTAATCTGTTAGATTTTGTAACCAGCCGCGTACCGAAATCTGTTAATGTTTTCAGGTCTGTCCTGTATCTAGTGCCTATCTGCTATGTTGCAGATTAGCGTTTGACCAAGGGACCATAGGAACCCTCACATTTTGGCATGCACATATTTATTTAGATAACTAGCCAGTTTGAAACGAAGGTCCGTTGGTCATAGGTCAAGGTCACTGGATGCCGTTTTTTTGCAAGATAATGGTTCAGGGGAAACAAATCCCGAATCCTGCTTTATCCAATACCAAGCACCAAATTATTCCCTTTACTTGTATTATAGTGTACCTGTCCTACTGCTCGGCTCTCACTCTGGATAAATTTTGTGTATGCGGGCTGGTGGCTTGATATCTTGGCTAAGTTCAAATGAAGGCCAGGGTCAAAGGTCAAGGTCACTGGACCTGAAAATGCTGCCAGCAGGTTGTCTAACGTTTTCAGGCTCTGGTTGTTTTAAAGATTTTAGCTGTACAACTTCATAATTACTTGTTTTACAGTTTCTTTATCACTTTAATACAACCACTGATGGCCAATCACGGAGATGCAATGTCAAATACAAGTGCACAAAGAACGTTTTTGTTCCGGTAACGCTCAAAAAACAAACAATATCCATGATTGCCACACATATGAGGACTGCGTTTGAAATCCACAAAAATGACGAAGCACAGACATGAACACATTGATTTAACTTGATTGTATTTTAAAATCCCAACAATTCATTGATCACAATCAAGTACAGTGGGATATACTTCTACTATTATTGGCAAAATGATCAAACCTCAGGCCCTACGTTGTGCAAAGGGGGGGGGGTGTGTGGTGTACTAGTGAAGTTCCAGAAAAGATAATAATACCACTTGCAATGGGATGCCTGTATCTACATATTGATAATATTTCGGACATGTAAACGTAAGCAGAGAAAGACGCCAAGGCATGAAGTTTAACTGTCCTGAGGGGACATTCAGAAACTCTTCCATCTATTGCTTCACCAACAAATCTTGATTTATTGTAGTTTTCTATCTGAAACGATTTTCAGCCATGAATCTGTCTTTGCACTTTGTTGCTGTCAGTGAGTCCGAGAGACCAGTGGCTGAAACTCACGTATCTTTTCTTCATCACAAGGTGAGTGCTTCCAGGGTAAATAACTTTGTTGAATTGCAGTGTTGTTGTTTTTTAATCGAAGATAGACCCAGTCAATTGTTATATTAAAATTACACTTCAGCTTCAAGCCTAAATGGTAATATTCGGATAATTGGCTGAGCTGTTTAAATTGATATTGAAGTATTTATGGACAGACCTGTGAAGGCACATGTTTGTCGGGGTGGCATCATTTCCAGGTCATTTTCAAGTTTAACTTTCTGCTCTGGCTATGATTGAGTTGCATGTGATAACATTAAATAATTAAATAATTAATATCTTTTGGTTCTTAGTACATGATTGCCCGAGCACCAATTTTTGAATTGATCCTATTTTAGGCACTCATCACCACATTCAACTAGTTTTAACGTTTATCCCATTCTGTTTATGTATTATACATGTGTACGGTCTTTTGCTATTCCTAGTCACATCACTGAAAAAAAATACTTCCTAATGTGAAATGAAACACTTCAATAAATGCATAATCTGAACTATAAAATAGCTCCCTGGAGAAACCTAAAGCAGTCAGAATTGGGGATTCGTGTGCTGTGGTCAACAAATGATGCGACAATGACATGTAGACCTCCAGTATAGATGAATTCATTAGATGTACATAACTATTCTTCTATGTCCCTGACGCTATGTCGCCCTTTCTACGGGTACATACGAGACACCTGCTGGGATGGACTCAGCCATTTGCCCCCTTCCTTCATGACAAGCTGCGTTCGTTCCTATTCCCAAAAACGGCATTTTGCTTTCCTCAGTTTTTTAGACATAGACCTAGTTTTGGGATTACTTAGTGGGTTTTCCGGGCCAGTGTGTTCAGTATGTTACCAATGGTCAAACTGCTGATGACTTACATGAGACCACGTCTTGTGTTCAAGCAGCTGCAGCACGCCTCCACTGTTACTGACCCAAGTTGTTTCCATTTTTTCTCTAGTGACATGCGAAGAAGGAAATGATTTTCTCCGAGTATCTTTATTACGATGGCTTACATTAAGGCTCTGGCTTAAGCAAGTTCTCCTTCCTTTCGCTACACGTCGCCTACCCGGGGTGTCCTTCCTCACCACAGACAGTACAGCCAGGCCTGTGGACCTTTCCGAGGCTGTGTGGCCTACTTGTTCCAGCACTTCCCTGTGATCTCATCCCTGTGTCACCAGTCAGAGGACGAGGCCAGCATGCCCTTATACTCAGACCCTGTTGGGCTTAAACGCAGGTTCGTTCACCTGACTGGTCCCCCCTTACTTTTGTTACTGTTGTTCCCATGAACATAATACCCTTACGAGAACATTTGCCTAATTTAACACAGATAGGCGCTGCTTTCGCAGATGTGGCTTATGTGGACGCCTGAAGATGAGTTTTTTGCAAGGTCGAAGATGGGAGGTAATGATCGAAGGTCAGGTCACTAGAGCACATGAGCTGCGCGCAGCTGCTTGATCTCTCTTTTGAGGCTCTACTTATGTAACACTTGTTTATCATATGTGCATATATTATTATCGTTCACAGCGTCAAATGAAAGCACAGATAAGAAAAGAAAACTCAGAACTATATACATTTGTTATCAGCATTAATGCAAGTGCCATGCACGCCACACTGCACGCACGGGCACACGCATGCCTGCGCTTGCACGCACGCACGCGCGTGAAGTATATGTGGGTGTTGCTTGTTTACTGGACTACGTTTACTGGCTTTGCCATCTTTTTTTTTTTTTAATTAAGAAGTCCATTCTAATATGTGTTTCCCTTTGCTAATCGCCGTATTTTCCCCTACAGCACGCTAAGTGGGAAGTAGAACTATGATTCCATGAGATCAGGCTTGACAAATACTGCCATCGATCCTGGTATTTATGCCTGACCAGAAAGGGACTTAAGTTCATAACTGATCATTCTGAGAAAATATATACATGTGAACGTAAGAACAGTCTCTTTCTAATGATACAGGAACCTCCTTGTATCGTTTTTCGTTCCAGAGTTATGAGCTTTATGTTGGTAGGGTTGCGCATCGGACATTTTTGAAACACTGTCTAAATGGTCTAGCTTAGCTAAAACAAAAATAGCATTGACCTACTCCTTTTAAAACACTTATAAGAATGTTTCTAGACCATATTAAAGATTATCCTTTCTAAATGTGAAGATGATGTCATAGACACAAAAATACCATAACTCAAAGGGACAAAAAAATTAGATTTTTTTGCTTTGCAAGCCTTTGCGAAACTAGCCCGAGCGCCTTATTTCCCTTTTGGTGTGCTGGGTCACGTTTGTTATCAGGTTGAATATTGGCGGGAGAATGCTAACATATAGAGGAAGGAAATCGATAGCTGCTTACAGCGGACAGTGAGTGCGTCAGGTCCGACAGCTCTCTGGTCGCCTGAAACCCCGCGAAGAATGGAGCCCCGGTGTCCAGTTTTCTCCTCCAGTACACAATCATCTACCTGGGTGGGGCTGAGAGTAACAGCGTGGGCTACTGATTACGACTTTGGAGACACACTTGAAGTTTCATAGCGTCTTTTGTCTTTCAACTTTGGTTGTTTTTCTTCTTTCTACTTTGGTGAGGAAATCCCTTTTCTATGTGGACATTGTCTTTCTTGCCCTGTCTCTTGTTATCTCTCCTCTGTTTCTGTCCTCTCATTTGTCTTAATGTCCTCTGTCTTCGCTTTTCCTTTGGCGACTATGGCCGGTGGTCGCTTAGATAATTGTCGGTATATTACCGTGAAATATTGTACGCTGACGACCGCATTTACCGTGAAAGTGTCGCGGAAGCGACCGCATTTACGGTGAATAGTGCGCGGAAGCGAACCGCATTTACTGAAATATTGTCGCAGTAGCGACGTCTTTTTGTGAAAAAGTGTCGCTCGGTGTAGAGACCGTTTTTATTGTGAACTAGTGTCCGCGGAAGCGACCGTAGTTGCCGTGAATAGTTTCGATAGAGCGGACTGTTTTTATGTGAAATTAGTGTCGCGTAGCGTCTATTTGCTGTGAAATAGTGTATTTTGCTATGAAATAGAACGCCTTTTTTATGGTGAAATACTGTCGCGACCAGTATTTCCACCATAAATCGTGTCGCTAGCGGTAGGATAATCTGTGGAATTCTGTCCGGCGAACCGTTTTCACGGACGACCAGAATTTCATTTCACCATAGATTCCTGTCGCTACAATAGGTCTACGGTGAAATGCTGTCGCAGCGACCGAAATTTCAAGCGACAATATCTACGACACAGGCAAAGGGTATAACTTGTCGGGTCTGTTTGTTTAGGTGTGTATTTTATTTTGTTTTTTTTTGTGTTTCCCAATGTATATCATTTATGTTTTTTTTAAGAACCGAGATCAAACACCAAGTTAATTAAATTGTGTTGATTTTTTATGTTCACATCCTAAGGACATAGGGAAACGTCCCTAAAAACAATTCTACTATCAGTCATTTCAAATCTCTACGTTTGAGTCCTAGTAGGCCTGGAGGAATGGTGCCGGCAGTAAACTGAGATTGTTTTCATATCGATATACTATTACCAAAGGGGTTCTCCTTTGGACAATGACATTGTTTTTTTGAGCAACCAGAAGCCTGAGCCAGTCTTGGACAGTCTGGCAAGGCATTTGGGGCGTTGTACATCAACGATCTGGATCCCTTGTTTCAGTTTAATTGATTTGAACAGTTTTTGACTCTTCAAAAGTGTGTTTGGAGGTGTTCGTCCCATCGAAACGGGCTCCTGGGCTTCAAGTAGCTCACGGAAGGCAGCAACTTGTCAGCCTGCTAATGGCGCAGGAGACTTGGTTGCAAGCCTGAACTCATGAGCAGATGTCAGTGAGATGTTTGGGAGTTGGAAGTTCAAATGGCTTGGGAGTGTGCTGCTAGGTCACACACTGTCAAGAGTGATTTTCAAAGCCGGCAAAGTCCAATGTGTCTTGCAAAATGAACGTTGTCAGGATTGGGTGTGACTTCTGTGATGACAACGATATCAAGCCATTGAACTTTCTGAAAGAAGCTCTCTTCCGGGTTGTCAGCCCAAAGTAAGGTAACATCATCGACGCATTTGGTTTTGCTAGGAATAAGGCGACGATCTCATCATATGCCTGGTGTAGCCGTCACCTGAAGCAATGTAAGGTTTTTCGCCGGCCCCCCCTTTAGAGTTTGTTTTGTAGGCGGTCCTGCCACAAGTTGTAATGAAGGTCGTGAGCTGGCAATCTTCTTCTCTGATTGAACGCTGTGGAAGCCATTCCACGCATCGAGAACCAGTGTTTTTTTTTTCTTGTCTTGAGTACAAAGAATCCGCTAATAGGAGGATAGGGAGTGTGGTGGGCTATAGGTATTCAGGAGTCCGTCAACCGTACAGTGTGGTTTACCAATTTGCTTTGCACAGACAACCATTTTGTGGCACCCCATGAAGGTTCATAGTTATTCAGGTATTCAATTCACTGTCTGCGTGGTTTTTAACCATTTTTTCTTTGCACCATACAACCATTTTGTTGGCACCACGGTGACAGGCTCACCAACGGTACAGGTTTGCAGGGTGCCATCAACATCTGTGTTCCAAGCCGGCTGTCACTTCTTCCTGTGGAACTGAGACAGATGTGTGTAAAGGCCACAGGATTTTGCGTTTGGGTCGATCATGAGCTAATGTTGTGTTGGACGTTGTTCTTTTTCTGTTTCTTATGTTTTGAGACCATGGTCATTGTTTTGACTGAATAATGGCAGTTACACAATGACATGGTCTGAAAGCATGACTAACTAAACGAACAATGTTCATTATCGTCTGGTACACAAGCACGTGATGTTAGCAGTAATAGTATAAGCTTACTACACTGACATGAGTACAACAAAGAAGGATACTCAAACTCCTGTGAGTACTTTACTTTTACTATGACCACAATCAGTATTTAACCCACTGTGATTACCCACACATGCTTCCCATCTTGTGTGAGTTTCAGAAGCCTCCTCTCACCTTTTCAGCAACATTTACGGTCTACGTCTAAGGGTGACAAAGTGGTTCGCATATCCCACTCGTGCCATGTCCGGGTGCAGCACCCTGACGCCTGTGGAGTTTGGCGTGTGACGTTCCGAGCATGTGGTAAAACTTTTAGGACGTGCTGATGAATGTACAGCAATGTTTGTCAGCTTTCTGAAGAATCAGGGCAGCCTTATTTTTACTGCGAGATGTCTGGCCAGTTCGTGCCTTACAGTCCTGGTGTTTGATTTCCTTCCCGCGATGTACGTCAGGAGGGAAGAGACGAAGACTTCTGTTTGCACAACTGCATGCACCAGAGTCAGATGAACTAACTGTTGAAATGGACAGGTTTGGGAGATTTTTTGTTGTTTGTCTTATCATAATTATGTTACGTCTTAATAATATATATGTTTAAATTGAGCTTGGTTTAACATTTATTAACATTCACCGCACTGAGATCGAAATATGGCCCAAGCCTGTAGCACTCGATAGACAAGTGAAATGTCTAGTCAAGGCTGGGCACACACAAGGAGAAAGAAGTCCTACAAAACATTCCTAACGTTATCGCCCTACATACTTTAGATATTTTGATCGAAGATCACGCCACGCTCGTCACCATGTGGGGTAATTTGAATAATATGCGTTTGATTCAACTAGGCTGTGTTGGAATTATACAGTTTGCTCAGCCAAGGTACATCTCAATCAACTCTATAAACAATTTACCACGAGATAAACAACAGACAGATATGGAACATACATATTGTAAAGGTTAATGTAATAAATTCAAAGAAACTGTTCATAATAGTGTGAGTGCTGTCAGAAGAGTTCTGCCAGCTGTGCGCAGCCCAACACTATTAAAGTAATGTTTCAAACTGTACAACAATGCATGAATGTGCAGCATCCCTAAAGACCTGTAGTTCTAAAAAGAGTGTGTTTATCATTTTCTTTAGAATGTGTTTATACTCTGCTGCTTTGCTTGAATTGTTTGCTTAATCTTTCATGGATGGTATTGGATCTTGTCGTATTCAGCATTGTTTATAAAAAACATGACTTTTTATTATTGGATGTCAAGAACATCAATAGTTAAATATATGGTAAGATGCTACAAAACGATGTTTGGCACTTTTTGAATAAAGTTGCTTAGTGTGATGCACAAGAGTGTGGCGGGCGGTGCAGCCCCACACTCTTAAAGGTAAATATTTCAACTTGATAAAGTAACTCTTATCTTTTAACTTTACATCATGTAATCTGTCAATGTTGTAAGTCAAATAGTTTTTTGTTGCAATTACGTGATTAGCTAGTATTATTACCTACCGTCCTATTATCGTATTTTTAACTCAATCATGTTGTCAGAAGTTAGTTATTGTTATGCAACAAAAATCTACATGTGACAAGGTATATAAGTTCTTTTGTGAATGTTATCAATTCGTTATATAATTGAAATAGCATAGCTGTTTTGTCGCACTTTAACCTTTTTTCGCTGCCCCACGCGTATATTACTTCTCTATACCCCTCAGTAACTTGCCACCGACTATATATACGTCGCCGCTAGGCAGCGAATTGCAGTGTTCAAAAATCGCACGGCAAGCCGCGGCGCTGCGCAAAGTAGTAGGGGCACTGGAAGGGGTTCATAATAAATTTGCCCACATCACTCTAAATCATAGTGTGTCTTTGACTAGTGACCAAAAAGGTTTTTTGTGGATTGTAAGAGACACAAAAAATAAGTCTAACATACTTCCTAACGTTATTCCCCTAGTACTTAGATATTTATGATCGAGATCACCACGTTTCGTCACATGGTGGGGTATTTGAATAATATGTGTTTTCTCTTGTTTTGAGTGTGTGGACTTCAAGACGAAATTTGATGGCTACAAAGACTGGCAGCACAAATGCAGATGAAGCCTACTGCCCTATAATCAATGCCAGAATAAACAACTGTCAGACTTCCTGCTGTTGTTGGTGTTGACAAACCTGAGGAAAAATTTTACAGTGACGCCACTGCAGAAAACGTCACAAAATGTCCTGACACACCCTTCCATGTCACGGCGTATGGGTTTCTGGTCTCCCTGTCCTCGTGAGGTGTAACAACGACAACGATTGTCCAGAGCATAAGAATGAACTGTGGGTGCAATGTATACAGATGTCCTGGCTTTTTAACCGATTTGAGGAAGCTAGGACGATCTTGTGTGCATGTTGCCATTTGTTTGATGGTCCTGCCGCCAATGTCCACAGCACGACGATGAACTGCCGTGTGATGTCACTGTCCTGAGTTCATTTACCTGCCATGGTCCTGCCTTCCACCTGTACACACACCTTTCAGGTCCAGCATCGTTCCCACAGCTGCGTTACCTGAGCCAGCAGAAGTGGCTTACAGCAGGCTGAGGTCCAGATAACCTGCTGATCCACTTAGGTGTACCAAGCATGTGGGCTTTGGGATGTTCTCACAGAATACACGAATGCCCAACCTTCACAGTCTAGACTTAGAGTGAAACTCGCTGAATTCCATCAACTTTCATCACCTTCAACCACTGTTTAGTCTTAAAAACATTAATCTTGGCAGGCAATCCTATATCTCATCATAAGTTTTCAACATAACATAATAAATCTGTTCTGTTCTTCTGCCAACTTTGCTGCTTTTAACCTGTCTACACCGAATGAATATCTTCATTTGGACCTCCTGGTAATTTCTCTGCCTGCCTTACAGGTCTAGACTTGTCTCACACCTGGGAATCAAGTCCATTAAAAGACTGAAACACTTCCCCATACTCTTCAAGTTTTGAACATGTTAGGTTGTCCGGTTACTCTCACTCCAAGACTTTATGAAACTGTTAACGATCTGAAGAGTGTTTTTTGCTGATAACTTTAAGCTTTTGTTGTCCTGCATTTTACCTGACGATTTCAGAGGGGATGTTTTGCTCCTTCAGATGAAATCTCCTCATGTGGTGATTTACTGAAGTCTACATTTATCGCTTTTGCCCTAGCAATGTTTTTGCTTGCTGGCAATAGGTTGAAAATATGACCGTGCTTATTTATCGTTTTTATGTTGTTTTTTCAGCACAAAAAATAGGAACTGGTTTTAGGAACATATTCATGCTTATTTGTGGTGTTTCAGGACTTTTTTCATGGAATGTAACTGTCTTTCATTGGAGTTGCAGAGCAGGTTTTCGCTGATGTCTATGTCGTGGAGTGAACTCTTGGAAGACCAGTAAGCTGTTGCAGTGTGTGCAGGATTCCTGTCATTCTTATCTCCGAGGTGTCCAGCAATTCCCTCATAGTGCATTATCACCCTGGATCATTTCTTGTGCTTCATTTTCCGTTCAATCCCGATCCGGTTCGAACTAATCAGCTCACATAGCCTGTGCATTCATTTGGACATTGGAATCATTTTGGAGTCCCAGTACCTCGCTTTCCTGTGACGTCCCACCTGGGAGTTCTATTCTACACCAACAGGTATCTGCATTCCGCTGCCTTGTCACCAGATCTGACTTCCCCTGGTCCACGGCTACTTTCCTTCATTGTTATAATTGTTGGCAACCTTGTCCTCTTTCTGCCTGAGTGCTGTGGTCAGTGCTCATCTACTGGTCATCAGGTCTACGCAATGTCCAAAATGAATGCACACATGCAGAGAGCAGTGATGACAGAAGTCCAGATCCAAAGATACTGTCCTTGCCGAAGACGTACTCCCTGACCACGCCTTATCTATTTCTTGTGCTGGTTTCCCATGTTTGGGGAAAAAAAAACCGGCGTTTGCTGGCACCATGATTTGGCCAGTCCAGGGAGGTCCATGGGCCAATGGCCATCTTTGTATTTCCACTCAACTCAGCTCTCAACCTTTCTCCTCTACAACTCTGAATGTTGTGTTAGAAAAACGACAAAAAGAGAAAACCCAGAGAAATGCGCATTCAAGAATCGTTTAAAAAAATCTTATCTGGAAACGTAGAGTGTAGATGTAATGCACACAAAAACATGTCTTGTATTTCACCTAATCCGTATATTTTATTTACTCCTCTTTTTTAACTTATTTATGGTTTTTACGTGCGTAACATCCGCATCTATTGTGTCGCGAGGTCTAACACCATTATAGATGCAATTTTGCTTTTAAAATGTGTTTAAGTAAAATTGTCTTATTCCCTCCGTGGGGGATAGGCCTACCTGTGATTTTTGGTACAAATATTTCCCCCACCTTCTGGAATTTCTGTTCTTATAACTTCTTCTAATTCTGTCACTCTCTTTGACTCTGCCTTTTTTTTCGCTTTGCTTATTGTAATCTGCTATCTCTCTGTCTTACCGGTCATTCTCGCTCTTTTTTGTATAAATTCTTACAAATTTCTATCAGTCCGAAGTCGGACATTGCTCGGGTCTATAACTACGTTTTCTTTATAAGGCGCCATAACGGGCATCATGACGCACTACGCTCATATACAGGAAACTGTCTGAGCGCACGAAGAGAAAGAAACTACCGTATCTTATATTTATAGGCGTGTGCGTGTTGCTGGTACGTAACTGTGATTACGTTATATGTCGTTGCCGATCTTTTTTTTTTTCTTTTCTTTTTTAAAACCCGTTTCCTATGCGCTCCACCCCCTCCCTTTCAAGATCTGCCTGAGCCTAATATCAAAACTATTTGTTAGATCATAACAAATATTCTGGCTAGATGAGACCAGATAGGAGTGAAGTTGCTAAAAATGCCGGAAGAAGATATTCCTATTATACGGTGTATAAGTAATAGGGTGTGGAGGTATAGGGGAAGACGGGTAAAGCGCATGGGCGGTAATAAATCCCCCCCAATTTAAATACCCCAT
>JAGGCT020000035.1:6653344-6679892 GCA_017654935.2 Phymorhynchus buccinoides
CTTTTAAACAAAGAGATTCAAATGGACAAGTCTTTTGGTCAAGAGTACTGCTTATTTTTGTAGAGTAATAAGGCAAGAAATCATGTAAAAAGCCTCAAAAGGCATGTCCAGTTGAAAGGATAACAAAATCTGCAGTCTGGTCAGTTAGTCATACTAGTAGTCTCAATAAAAATTTATAGATCCCTTTTTCATTACATCATGCTCACGTTAATAAACTTTGAATAGTGAGATGAAAGGCGCGTGTTCTAAGTTGCCTCAGTACACAGTACATATTTGCCATGCGCAGCATCTCTCGCCTGTCGAAAGTTACAGCTTTGGGGTGAAATGAGTTTACTCCACCTCAACAGGGGATCCATAGTCAGCTAGAGCCCGAACCTTGGCAGCTGGGTCATGACGTGAGAAATGCACTTGTTGCCAATGGCTGAAAAAAAGTCAGTTGAAAAATATGTTTATGTCCACGTTGGATATTTCATCCTCAGGGGACATAATACGTGGGGTTTTCAGTCAAGTTTGGCAATGGGTCCTGGGCCATTTGTAATCTACAAACTGAGGAGCCAGTTAGGAGACGCTTAGATCACCAGCCGTGTTGGCAGCATTTTTCCGCTGCAGTGATTCACTTCGTAGGCTGGCTCGGACACGACAATCCTTTATTTCACAAAGGGGAAATAGAGAGAGAGAGAGACAGAGACAGAAGAGAGACACAGAGAGATGACAGACCCTAAGCAATAACCCTCAATTGACACATTAGTGAACTAGAAAACCAGGTCACCACTCCACGTTACACAAAGCCACTGAACGTGGACTCACACACCTGGGACTGACAGAGTAGAAGGGATAAGTAGAAATGTTTGCAGAGTGGTGTGTCCTGTTTCAAAGCGAAGAGCTGTTGCCCTTGGTTCATGTCTTGCAAGAAAAACTGGCTCATGACCTTGACCTTTTACCAATGACATTCAGTCTCTTGAACCTGGCCTAGATTATCCGAAGTACCTATTCACAGCACAATTTTGGTCTCCTAGGTCCTCCGTTCAAGATTTTCTGTCCCTTTGACTGTTTTTAAACAAAAATAAACATTAGCTATCAGTGACCTTGACGACTTTGAGCCATTCATCTTGTGAAATTTGGCCTAAGTATTCTAACGACCTCTCAGCATGCAATTTGACTTCCTAGGTCCCTCCGTTCTAGAACCTTCATGGTAACCATACAGGATAGATTAGATAGCCACACGACAGGTAAGAACCTTTGAAAACATTACCAGCTTCGGCTCGCTTCTATTACTGGATGGCTAACCCGAGAACACTTCAGTCCTTAACCAGCAGTTGCTTGCACACTATCATTGTGAATGTCCATGTCCTATACGTGAGTATATGACAATATTGAAATAATGATGTAAGCGCCTGTATTAAATAACAAATGGGTTGGATTCTTGGAGCTGACTTCGTCACTATTGCTGTACTTCATAGGATGAAACCTTAGGAACTCCGAACTATGAAAATTAATTCTGATTTGACAAGATATTTATGGCTGACTGTGTACTTCTTATTGCACACGTTGCAAATGTGTTGAAGTTTTCCTGTCGGGTTGGTGGATGGGGGACTGGTCTATGAGGAGTGTTGATGGCCACCTCTCCATGGTGAAACTTGAAGAAGGTGGCCAGTCTTGTAGATCGTTGCTGTACTTCAGCGGGGGCCACTGCAGCTGAGATATCATGTTGTCAATGCTGTATGTCCGACGATGACGATTAACGACCCAGCGTGCTGCACAGCATTGGACCCTCTCAATTTTGCTGGTGTTCTTGGCTGTATGCAGGTCCCAGACAGGTGCGGCGTACTCCAGGGTAGGTCTTACAAGAGCCTTGTACGCTGTTTCCTTAACAGCTGACAGAGCCTATTTTTATGCTTCGGCGGAAAAAAGCACAGGGTTTTGTTGGCTTTGTTAGTTATGTTGGTGATGTGGGTGTCCTAGGTAAGGTCTTTGGAGATTGGGACACCCAGGTATTTTGTTTCCTCCACAGTTTGCAGTCTGACCATGAAGATGGTAACTGCCAGCTTGCATATTATTTTTCCTTGACACATGCATGGATTGGCATTTCCCTGGGTAGAATTTCATCCTCCATTTCCCCTCCCATTCTGCCATGTGGTCGAGATCACGTTGAAGGATTAAGTGGTCCTGACTTGATTCCACTGTTTTGTTGCAGAGGGTGTCATCGGCGAACAGTCTGGAGGTTGAGGACAGGTGTTCTGGCAAGTTATATAGCATAGCATAAATGGCACAATAGGCTATTCAGGGGTCGCGCTTTTTAAACGGTTTGTGTTTTTGAAAACGCGTTTTGCTTACGCGATGTCGGCAAAAAAATGCGTAGGGGAAGCAAAAAATCGCGTCAAAGAAGAAAATGTTAAATCTAAGCTAAAAACAATGAAAACAAGAAAAGCAATAAAAACATGCATTTTTATTCACTAACCAGTCATTTACGGCGATACAGTGATTTTCCCGCCACATTGCACTGCGCCTACGTCACAGCAGTACTAGACGGAATCGGGGTAACTTATGAAAGAGAAAGGATGGGACACTTAACCTCCTCTGAAAGCAGTGGCACATTTCTATAGTCTGTTTTTGCGTACGGGTTACGCGTAAATGCCGTAAAAATGCGTCAGCGATTTTTAAAACGTGTCAAATACACAAGAAACATGCGTTAGTGCGACCCTTGGCTATTTCGTTTGAGCCTTTTGCCCTCTAAATATGTTTTTGATTTTGTTATTGATTAGGTTAGGCTTCATTCACTGATGACTACTAAGGCATCTGTGTTTTATTCATTTAAATCTGTATATTAACTGAATTCAATTACTGAATACATTTTGTTTTGAAAAAAAACTTGTCTATTTTTATGAACGTATTTTTTGAACAAATTTAATGACTTTGCATTGACTACTTCATAAGGAAGGTTATTCCATGCATTTATCACTCTGTTAGTAAAAACGTTTTGTGCTGGTCTGATGTTTTTTGTTTTGTTTTGTCTTCTTTTTTTTCTCAAAAAAAAATCACCTCTCTTCCGAAAGTGGCAAATCTGTTCTTTTTCTCTTTTTTTCCCCATCATCTTTATTTGTTTCTTTTTCCATCTTGCACACTCTTTCTCTCTCTCTCACTCTCTCAAACTCCATCTGTTGTTGTTGCCACTGCCATCGTTCCCGTCCTCCGTCGCCGCTGTTGTTCTCTCCTCCAGCTTCCTTTGTTTCTTCTTCATCTTCACCTTGCATTCCTTTCCTTTTTCTTCGTTCCTGGCTTTCCCTTTTCCCCTCCTCCTCATTCTGTCCCTCCCTTCTCTTCCCTTTTTTTTCCTTTCTTTTCATTTTCCATCTTTTTTTCTCTCGGGACCTTTTTTTCTCTATTTTTCTTTTTCCTTTCCTTATTCTTATTTTTGTTTCCTTCTCCTTTTTTTCCCCTGTATCTTTGTTTGCAGTATTTTTTTTCTTAGTCTCTTTTTTTCTTTATCATTTTCTCCCCCCCCCCCCCCCTTCTTTTTTGTTTTTGTGATTGATGATAATGTAAATGATAATGAGTCCTGATGATAATGAGTCCTGATGAAGATGATGCTGTGGTGTCCATTAAGGATTTGAGACAACATGACAGGGCTGTCCTCCACGCTCCCTATCAAATTTATCCTGGCGTCAACCAGGCCCAGGAGGAACAGACACCTGTAGTGTTGGCAAAGACTGTATAGGGGAAGATAAGCATCCGGTCTCTTTTCCCTATATGAGTAGTGAGGACAGAAACACTGGTTATGTCCCTTTTAAACAGGACACATTTTACACGTCGATAGGCCAGTTGAATTCTCCATTCAAGTTCCAGTCTGAGTTTTTGGATAGCCTCCACTGTGAATGGTGTACTGTCCGCACTAACGATAACTTTATCAGCCCGGTTCGCCAAGCTCTTAAGTAATCTAAATCTAATAATATATCAATTTGTGATATTAGAGTAACCCCATCAGCTGTGCAAAAAAAGTTACAAGAACTAAATCCCCAGAAAGCCCAGGGTCCCGATAAAATTCCCCCACGTGTATTGAAGGAACTCAGTAACGAATTGGCTCTTCCGTTGAGTATGATTTTCAACAAATCTCTTGAGACAGGACAGCTTCCTGATGATTGGTTAAAGGCTGAAGTGACTGCTATTTATAAGAAAGGGTCTAAAGTTGATCCTGAAAATTATAAGCCAGTGAGTTTAACTTGTGTGTGCTGTAAAATACTGGAATCATTTATAAGAGATGCAATAGTTAACCATTTAACCAACAACAACTTGTATGCCGAATGTCAACATGGCTTCAGAAAAAAGAGATCTTGTGTCACACAGTTACTGGAGGTAATTGAGGACTTAACTAAATTGTTAGATGAGGGTAAAACTGTGGATATAATATACCTTGATTTTAGAAAGGCTTTTGATACAGTGCCTCATGAACGTCTATTGTCAAAAATGTCTGCTTATGGTATCACTGGTAGTATTCTTAATTGGACCAGAAGTTTTTTAACCGGGAGAACACAGGTGGTAAGAATAAATGAAGCCAAATCTTCACATGTGCAGGTCTACAGTGGTATCCCACAAGGCAGTATCTTAGGCCCAGTACTCTTTACTGTTTTCATTAATGACCTTCCAGAGTGTGTCAATAGTACTTGCAAAATTTTTGCAGATGATACAAAAGTTTATAACGATTCTAAATATGCTAACCATATCCAGGAAGATCTAGATCATCTTATAGAGTGGTCCAAGACATGGAATTTGTATTTTAATGTTTCTAAATGTAAAGTATTGCATATGGGTAAGAAAAATCCAGGAAAAACTATGGTATGAGTATAGAAGATACAGTCAAAATTATTGAATCCTGTACTAGTGAGAAAGATTTAGGGGTAACTTTTGATTCTGTTTTGTCATTTGATACTCATATCAACACTGTTATAAATAAAGCTAACCAAATGATTGGACTTATCAAAAGAACATTTTCATATCTTGACAGATCCATGTTTTTAAAACTGTATAAGGCCCTTGTTAGGCCCCACCTTGAATATATGCAAATATTATATGGCATCCATATTTAAAAAGACAGTCTGTAGCTATAGAAAAGATCCAAAGAAGAGCAACCAGATTATTGAGAGAATGCAGAGATATGAATTACCTTGAAAGACTGAAATACCTTAATTTACATTCCTTAAAAGGTAGAAGATTGAGAGGGGACCTGATTGAGACGTATAAGATATTTAATGGCCTTGTTAACATTGATGTTACTAATATTTTCCAATTAACAGATTATAACAGAACAAGGAATTCAGAAATGAAAATCCTGATGGGCCATAGCAATACTAATATGAGAAAAAATGCACTGACTAACAGAATTGCACAGTTTTGGAATGTCCTTCCTACTCAACATAAATGTTCACCTAATACTAATGTATTTAAAAGTCTTCTGGACAGCAATAAAAAATGTAAACAAATGTTTTTTTGAATATGATGAATGAACATATCAAAATTATAATGCGTATGCGCAACTATAATAAACTATAATAAATGTACAAAAAGAAGGAAGGGGACACTTGATAGGCCATGAGGCCTAGGCTTATGAGCCAGTCCCCCACTACTACTGTACTACTACTAATCCATCTTACCCTTTTAGAATATCTTTGGTGTTGGTCAAGAAATTAGAGCAACACTCTCAAATACACATCCGTAAAGTGGATGAAGCTCGACTGTGTGGTCCCAGTCTTCCCATTGAGCCCACAGCACACTCACTCTGGGTAGGAGCCGGCCTGGGCCGAAAAACCCACAAGACTCTGTTGGGATTCGAACCCACGACCTCCCAGACACTAGTCCGCAACTCTAACCTATATATAGTGCATTACTCATTTAATGAATCAACCATTGTTCAAATGAAAACCTTCAACATTTTGTGTAGGCTAACTTTAAATGAGAGAGGGTGTGGGCTACTACACTTGCCACAATCAAATTGAAGCTACTAAAAAACCCATCTCAAAACTGCTAAAACTAAAAAGCTGATTGAGATTTGCCAAAAACAAAATATAAAAACTTCGTCTCAGCTGTGCAAAAGTTCAAACAAAAATGAAAGGACAATGAAGAGGCCGCGAGGCCTAATGCCCTAACTACCTAACCTGACATACTAACTTGCCAAACCAATCAAATGAGTCAGAAACTCCTGACGATTTCGTCTGCAGAATCCAAAATTAAATTGTCATAGAATAATAGACACTATTAGACAGGTGCTCATATGTTTTTTAATTAAACAGTATTGCACACACACGATATGGTTCAATTAATACTAACCATTCGATCGTTCTGAAACGAGATACTTCTTTTAACAAAATGGATATGGTGTAAAAATGTTATTTACACACACCTTCTGTGAGCTTCTGTGAACATTTAATCGTCTGCTCGAAAGCGAACGGAAGTACATAAGAATGTTCAAAAAGTATAATTTCAGTGAATTATATAAAATGGGTAAAAACACACGAGATAGTGTTTTGATTGTTACAAAATTGCTATGTATTTGAATCTTAGCATAGTGTATATTAAAAGACTATAAGCCTGATATTATCAGAAAGTATTATTTTAATAGTATTAATAAAGAGTGTTTCGTTCCGGATCTGATACAAAATGCTCATCTCGTTTATTTACTGGATTGATTCCAAGGAGTAGACTATCGACCTATTCTTTAGAAACCAAAGTGTTTTTTATTGAACTTGCATACATAGTTTGGTGCATCTGCTGCTGTGAATTTCAAGGATTTAACTGCTCGAACCTACGAATGTTATCATAAGAAGGTAACGAATGCATAAAAGCTTCAACAGGTTATTATCCTCCTTCCAAACTTGCTAAGTTGCTTGTAAACATGTTGATGCACCTCCAATCAAGATAAGAAGAATAGATCAGAGCAGCAGAATCAAGATGTTCGGCATGATTGTGTTTTTAGGTGTGCGCAATCGTTTTCATTTTGTGTTGAAGCTCACTCCGTGTACACTCTTAGACTACAGAGTCAAATAGAACTTAGAAGATTATGTTAAGAAAATGAAATACTTGCCATACTTTGTGCATAAAATTAGATATTTTTTCTTCTTTACTTTTTCTTCTTCTTCTTCTTCCAGTTGGCCGATGTTTATCCTGCCCCGCGCTCACCGGTCTTCATTCAGACCATTAATAGTGCACAGGATGCGTGCTATGTCAATTCATGTCATCTATCCCACCGGCACACCCACCCAGAGGAGGGATAGAGGGTCCCCATTGCATTGCAAATGAATAACATTCCAAGTGCATGTGATGAGTAGCTTGACAGAAGTTTTCAGAATGTCTAAGATACATGTTTTGACACAACACACACACACACACACACACACACACACACACACCCACACCAACACACATTCAGTGACAGAATAGTCAAGTTTGATTTTGGTCACTTACTGGAAGGAAGGAAGGAAGGAAGTCGGTAAAGAATTGGCGGTCAGTGACATTCAGGGAGAGAGAATAGATGAAAAAGGTGAGAGAATCAGTTCAGTTGAATGAGTTAGGCGTATAACTTCGATACTATGACTAGTGAAAATACTTAAATAGTGGATGGTGAAAGGTCCTTAATTGGAGGTCATGACTTGGAATGCCAAGACCATGTTTTGCTATTTTTGCCCATTTTTATAGTGCATCTCTGGGAGTGGGACCCCCTACACATTCTCATAGAGGGTCCTTTTTGCTTATACTCAAAGTACTTCATAGACCCCCAAATTGGGGTCCCTGGGAGCCCTGGGGCATCTCTGACAACCTTTGAAGCGAGGCTACACCTCCTCAGCTTCTGGATGAGGGCCAACACTAGCAGAGCTGTCGGCCACAAATCTCCAGCACTGAAAACTCTCCCCTTCCCCATTGGTGTGGCATAATGTTGGGGCCCGATCAGCAGGATCGGGCTGGCTGGGTCATTGCTCTCCCTCAACCCAACCCCCAAAGTGTACAGAAAATGACAAATGGACATGGATTTTGAGATTATTGGACTGGATTTTTCTTTCTCACTGCACTGGCTGAAGACTTTTTTCCTTTCACAAGTTTCAGATCTATTCTTTTCTTTTTCTTTCTCTGGTCACATCCCCAAAGTATGCACATTTTGTAAACAAAAAGGAGTATGATCCACTCCGCCAAGGAACAAGAAGAAGAAAGTCTTAAGTACTGGTAATTAGGTGTTTTAAGTTGTTTTGGTTGGTAGGGAAAATGGGGAAAGATGGACAAATGAAGGATGAGAAACTTGTAGCAAGGGTGGTGGTGGATCAGAGAGGGCCTGGGAGGGGAAGTTGGAAAAAGTGGAGGAAGAGTGGTGAGGAGAGGGGTTGGGGGGTGGATGGGGAAAGTTATTGCTGGTTTTTGAAGGATTTACCGTGGCTGATGCTACTACCAAGGATGGAATTGGTTCCAAGTAAGTTCCACTAGGCAATAGTCCGAGGGAAGAGGGCTGCTGGCATTTGGTATGCCTCAGCATGCAGACCGTGTCATGTTGATCTGGTGGGAGAACAGGGTTTGGCTTCCTGGAGGAATTGATGACCACCTCTCCACAGTGGTGTTTGAAGAAGGTGGTGAGGTGAGCCTTCCTTGGACATTCATAAATTTATAGGGACCACTTGAGTTGGTCACTTGGTGGTACATATTCTCCATACAGGATGTCTGTCGGTGTTGGTTGATGACCCAGCGCTCTGCCCTTTGTTGCGCAGCCTCGATCTTGTTCCAGTTTTTGTTGGTTTCACAAAAGTCTCTCTTTGTAGTTTGATCCACATAAAAATTTCTTCCCGTGTGAATGTTGCCCATTTGTTTAATTTAGTGACGTAGGCTTAAATTTAGTCTGCACCCACTGACCTGTTTTTTTGAAGTCAAACTAAGGTTTTGACCTTAAGGTTTAACACAGTGACATGGTCCAACTTTGGATTTCATGCCACATGGTGAGGGAGAGAGGGGAAGGGGAGCTCTGGAGTGCATTTATTGATTGAAAGAGCGAAAACAACTTAGTGTGAGCTAAAAATATAGTCAAATGTTTGCTTTGCTCACAGTTCTGAGGCACAATAGTCGAGTGGGTGCAAATGCTGTCTCATATTTCAATATTAGGTCATATTCTTCATATTAGGTCACGGATTTGAATCCCATTTGTTTCAGTGTTGTGTTCCTGGAAAATATACTTTAGATTAATCCCAATTTCTTCACTCCACCCAGGTGTAACTGGGTACCAGATTTTGGTTGATGAAAATGTCTTTTGGATGAAACTTTAAATTTAAAAGTGAGATCCTGTGTGCAAACATGTATGCATGCACATCTTCAATCTTGCGCATAATATGTTAAAGCTCATGCCACAATTCAGTACTGGGAATAACCATAGGCCTTGTTCAGGTGCCCGTGGGATAGATTACATGAATTCAATCACCATGCATCCTATGCGCAATAATGGCCTAAGGATGGGAAGAATCTCTTGCGGTGGAGTATATTGACCTTAGCTTGATAAACTTTTACGTATCCGCGCCTGGAAGAAATAGTACATTGCGACTCGAACGAGCACGTGCTGTGTCCTACTTAGATTTGTTGGTCTCTTAGTTGACGAATGGAGTCCTTAGAATGTTTTTAGATTTGTGAGATGATGCATTGCTTTGGACGTGCATACAAGTTTTAAATACAAATAAATACACAGAGCTACAGGTATTGAGACTTCCATCTATCCACTCCCTCCCTCTTGTCTTTCAGACTCAAATACAAATTGTACAGCTAGACTCCGTACTTTGGCGTTTAGGGAACTTTATTGTGTAGCGCGGTCTGTTTGCATGGGTGACTTGGTTATCAAGTCTTTTATTGTATCTTAACAATTATTTTGAAATGTTACTAATTAGGATTATTGATTTGCTTTTCTATGTGGGCATAGAAGGCTCCTGTCAGCATGACTATAGAGTGTAAAAGGATGAAATGCTCAAACATGTTTTGTCAGTCCTCGTGTCAAAGCGACAAGGGTGCTTGCTGGGTGGGCGGGCGGCGCGAGCATCTAACATTTGCGCGTAAAGGAGGACGCTGATGAGCTGATGCGGCAATAGTGTCAACCGTGGAACCACTGGATGTCTTCCCTGGCAGCACTGTTAAGATGGCAATTGGTGTGAATTCCTCCATAACATGGTATGTTTTGGATTGTTGGTTTCTGTGAACTGTTCTGTGCATAAACCTGGTGTTATTAATTACTTGTATCAATATAGATTGTAAATGCCGGTGGCGTTTATGGTACGGGTACATGTTAATGGAATGTCATGGGCCTGATTTTCATTTGGCTATTTCAATACGTTATACGAGATCAATCTCCTTGATTCATTGAGGGTATGCAGTTGGAACCTCCCTTATAAGACCTCACCATTATAATACTCCCTCCTCATTAAGACCTATTCTCTGGACACGCCCTCTTCTTTGTCAGTATTAAAATTACCTCCCGTATAAAGACCACTCCTTGGTAGTATAGTCACCGTCCATTTTTGGATTTTTGAAGGTCGGGTTCTGTGCTGTAATCTGTTGATCAAGTTTGTCAGGTCTTGTTTTGTGTTTTTTGGTTGTTTGATGTTTTGCAAATGGGTAGTTTCACTGCACGTAGGGTTGCGCTAGTGTAATTTGACTCCTTGAGTTGTGGACTTGCATGTTTTGTGTTTTGTGCGGCTAAAAGATTTCTCGTGACTAACTATTTAGTTACTTCACCCTGGTCCATGGCTAGTGGTATAGGGTCGGATACATACATGTTAAGAAGTACGTTTACTAACAGCTTATTCTAGTGACCTGCATAAAAAAGACCCAAACAAAAACAAACGAAATAGACTTTTTGCGGGGCACGAGTAGAACTTGTTATTAGGTACAAAGTTTAAGTCAGTAGTCACATCTTATATGCCTTGACAATGTGTGACGCTCGCCAGACAGGTGGCGCTAGTCTTGTTTGGTTTTGCATTAGCTTTCCTTCTGATTTCTTTTCTATGCTCTATAGAAACAAGAACTTGTGGAAACAAGAACAACAAGTAAATGAAACAAATGCAACGAGTATGCACTGCAAAATTGTACATAGCTGTACTCAAAATGATTCACTTAAAATAATGATGTGTATAATGGTGTGCGTTGTGTGTGTAGTGTGTGTGTGTGTGTCGTGTGGTTGTGTGGTGATGTGGTTGTGTGTTGTGTGTGTGTGGTTTGTGTGTGATGCTGTGTGTGCGTGTGGTTGTGCTAACTTAAGGTTTCTTACGCGTAAATAAAATGGTTTAGTGAACAGTCATTAAGTATTTTGTTTTGTTCACACACACGTGAATTTTTGTGTTTCAAACATTATTGAAATCTATTAGTTTGAAGCTGGACTTACTTTGTTGCCCTTTTTGGGAAAACAAACAAAGGGGCAAAAAATGGATAACCAAAAGAACTCTGTTGTCAGGTAGTCACACCAGTGAAGGCGACATATTCCGGTCAGCGGCAGCGCTATAGTGGTGAGAAGCTTGCAAGGCTCAAAACATCGTTCCAAATGACAACGGCCTCGGGATGATGCCGACGCTGGACGCTGGGAGCCGGTACTCATGGCCCATTGGCGGGGGTGCTCAAGCTCTTTCCTTCGGAGCTGCAGACGTTTCCTGGTCCGGCTTCCGATATGGCAGGCGAGCTACACGACGCTTGGGGTAAATAAAATTCGCGGTATGGGCGGATGCCAAGTCCAGAACTAACGACTCGTGGTCTTGTGTGTGTTTTGTATACGTTGTGTTGAGTCCATTAATTGAGGTGGATGTGGTAGAGACTTCGTGAACACCCGTTGGTCGCCGCCAGCCATGTGACTTGTCGCCACTAAAATATCATTAATCTTACCTGAGTCCACAGAGAAAAAAAAATGCTGCAATATTGGCAAATTCCCGCTGTGGGCACCGTATAACATTAGGCTATCCTTACCTCCCAGAATTACAAAAATAGGGTCTTCAGATAACAATCGCCCCTGATTTTGATGCCGTGTTAGTGACCCATGGGTGTAAAATACCATTGTGGTGCAAAAATCGCATTGTGCTACACGAAAGGGTAAACTTGCAGGATAGGGATATTATTCTTTTCTTCTTCTTTTGTCGTCACACAAAACTCTTAGTTTCCGTGAGATAAGGCAGCACTGTGTAGAGCTTTTAGTTGAAAGTTTCGCCGATGGAGTTTTTGCCGGGTCCTTTCTCTGAGAGAGTGAACAGACTGGGTCTGACACTTAAATCCCCAGCTCTATGTCCACATCTCTTTAAATAAGTCGTGTTCAGTACAAAAAAATCTTTGGCCCTTTGGAGAGTATTTCGCGTACGACACCTGCATTCGTGTCACTGTCCTGAGTGGATCGCGAAAAAGAAAAAAAAAGCTAGTTCTCTTTAATTTAAAGGAAAATATAAGGTGTCTGCACTCTTAACCCCTTGATTGCCGAGAGAAAATTACGAGAAAAAAAATCATTGGACATATAATCATGCCATGAAAAGACAACTGATAGAGCCAATCCTGGCAAAAGGTCTGGGGATATAACGCTTTTTGACTGTGTTAGAGCCAAAAATCAGCCATATCACTATCAGAGTTATTTGCCTCTTCATCGGATGTGAAATATCAGTATGTCATCAGTCCGTTATGTGATACTTGGTGGCAGTCAAGGGGTTAATAAAGGAAACGTAATGGTGAATCAGATGTTTTATTGACTAACTCTAAATCTACTTATTATTATATGTATTTGAATTAACAACGTCCTTTTTGGCGTTTTGAATTCAATACATTATAAAAGTAGATTTAGAGTTTATTCATAAACAATCTGATTCCATTACGTTTTTCTCTTCTCTAACCCCTTGACTGCCACCAACGTAGTGTCACAGATACTGACACTTGAGGTGACATCACTGCTGATGTTCATCAGATGAAGTATAATACTCTGATAGTGATTGGCTTATTTTTGCTCTAACTCAGTCAAAAAGTATTATATCCCAGACCCATTTTGCCAGATTGGCTCTATCAGTTGTCTTTTCAGTGGCATGATTTATAATGGTCATGAGTTTTTTTCTTTAATTTTCTCTGAGCAATCAAGGTGGTGTTAAGAGTGCAGACACCTTATATTTTCCTTAAAGTTAAAGAGAACTATAGCTTTTTTTCATTCTTTTTCGTCGATCACGGCCGCGAGAAGGGACGATTATAAGAATTAGTCCCAAAGACAGTACACGAATGACGGCTGTCGTACGTGTGTCGAAGAGACTCTCCCAAATGCCAAAGTCTTTTCTTGTAACTGACACTATACTTTTAAAGAGATGTGGGACATAGAGCTGGATTTAATTGTCCAGCACCACTCTGTTTCACTCTCTCAGAGAACAGACCTGCAAGACTCCTCTGGGCAACTTTAACCGAAAAGCTCTACACAGCTGCTGCCTTTATCTCGGAAACTAAGAGTTTTTGTGTGACGACAACATGAAGAAGAAAAAGATCTCTATATCTATCTTGAAGTGTAACCCTTTCGGCCGCCAAATGTCGCATTTTTGCACCACAAATGGTTTTACACCCAGTGTCGAACTAAAAGGCATCAAATCAGGGAGTGTTATCTGAAGACCCTATGTTTTGCAATTCGGGAGGTAAGGTAGGCTCTATGTTATACGTGGCCAGCAGCGGAATTTGCAATATTGCAGATTTTGTTTTTCTCTGTGACCAGGTAAGATTAATGATTTTTGGCGGGCTGAAAAATGGCTGGCGGCGAAAGGGTGTCAAGTCCCTACCAATCTATAAATACCAAGTCACAACAAGAGGCAAAGACCAACCGGTCTGGATGGGGGGGCCGATGAACTCCTGCGTGAGGTGCTCGGGGACCAGTGATCTGGCAGCTCCCGGAAGGAAGACTTGAGCAGCCCGCAATGGCCATGATTTCCCGGCTCCCCGTCCAGGTCGGCATCTCCGCGGCGTTGACGAGTTTCGTCAGCTTGCTCTCACCACTCTAGCGATGCCGCTGACCCGGAATATTCCTTCTGTTGACTCCTGCAACAGGAGTTCTTTTGGTTATCCCATTTTTCTGAAGAAAAAAAGTGCAACAAGTAAGTCGCTCAACTTAGAATTCAATAATTTTTTGGAACACAATTCTGTGTCTAATTAACAAACAAATACTTAATTCACTAACATTATTTTACGAAGAACCTTACGTTAAGCACAACAATAACAATTCATAACCCACACACACACAACACACACACACACACACACACACACACCGACACAAACACACACCCACACACACCCCACCCACTTAACACACATTTATTTTAAGTTTAATTCATTTTTACATGCTATTACATTTTGCAGTGGCATACTGTTGCTTGTTTTTTCTTTCTTAGTTGTTCTTGTCATTCTTGTGTTTCTATACTAGAAAGGAAATCAGAAGTAAGCTAATTCCAGAACAACAAGATATGTCCACTTGTGGAGCGTCATTGTCAAGTGATTAAGATGTGACTACTGACTTAAACTTTGTACTTAAAACACTGGGTTCTAACTCCTCTAATTGCCCGGCAAAGTCTCAATTCGTTTGTTTTTTGTTTGGGTTTCTTTTTTAATGCAGGTTTAGTAATAAGCTAGTAAAAGTTTCACATATTTTCCGACCCATAGCATGACCAGTAGTAAATAAAAGTCCAAACTTTCCAGATAAACACACACATGCAGTCCAACTCCAGGAGTACATACCTAGCGCAACCCATTCAGTGAAACTTTTTGCAAAATCTCAACAACCTGACAAACTTGATCCAGATTACAGTGTGGAAAGACCTTCAAAATCCAAGGATGAGTAGTCTTATAAGGGAGTGGTCTTTAGGGAGGTAATTTTAATACTGGACAAGAAGGGCAGTGTCTCAGAGAAATAGGTCTTATATGGGAGGTAGTCTTATGAATGGGAGGTCTTTATCAAGGTGGGTCCACTGTACCCTAGCTAATGAAATACAAGAGGAATCTAATTGAATAGCAAATTAAACTCAGGCATGACATTCCATTAACGATGTACCCGTACATAAAGCCAGGGCAGTACAAATCATACATATGATACAAAGATAATACACACCAGGTTGTATGCAGAAAGTCAGAACCAACAATCCAAAACATTACCATGTTTATAGATAATTCCCAGATTTTCTGAACAGCTGGCAGGGACAGCATCCAGGTCCGGGATGACACTTGCCGCATCATCTCATTACCAGCGGTGACCCACATGTTTTGCTTGGTGGCTGGGCTCGAAGCACCTTGTGTTCTGTGAAGGCCGCTGAGGACGCTGACAAATGTTGCGGCATTCTTTCATCCAAGTCATTGCTGAGATCCTTCTGCCCACATCGAAAAGAAATCAATCAATTATTGGGTGATAACATTTCAAATAATTTTATAAGATCAGAAACACGACCTGAGAACCGAGTTACCATCAGCAACAGAGAAGCGCAACGAAGGTTCTAAAAGCCAAACAGTGGTATGTAGTGTACAATTTGTATTTTGAGTCGAAAGAAGAGGGAGGAGTGGATAGATGTGAGTTCATACCTGTAGGTCTGTGTATTAATTTGTATGAGCACTTGTTGCATGTCCAATGTGAATGATCCTCACAGAAATCTAAAAACACCGTTCTAATAAACTCCCTTGTCAACTAGAAGACCACAATTAATTATAACACAGGTGCTCGTTCTGATTCAATGTCTATTCTTCAGCTGGGATGTATGTTTAGCACTGCTTCATCACACCCAGCAGTCTTCCACTAGGCCATTATTGCGCATAGGATGGCATGGTGATTGAATTCATGTAATCTATCCCACGGGCACCTGACAATGCCTATGGTTTTCCGCGATACTGACGTTGGTGGTGGCACATGATGTCTTTAACATATTTGATGGCGCAAGATTGAAGATGGTGCCATCATACATGTTTGCACACAGGATCTCACTTTTAATTAGAAGTGTGTTCAATCCGATAAACGACATTTCATCAACCAAAATCTGTACCCAGTTAAACGCGGGGTGGAGTGAACGAATTGGGTGTATAGATCTAAAGTATATATTTTCCAGGACACAACACTGAAACAAATATGGGATTCAAATCCGTGACCTAATATGAAGGAATCTGACCTAAATATTGACATATTTAAGGATCGGCAATTTACACGCGACATCTACTGATTCGTTGTGCCTCATGAACTTGTGTGAGGCCAAACCAATGTGCAAACGAGTTTGACCTATATTTTTAGGCTCACCTAAGATTGTGTATTGCCAAGAGTCTTTCAATATCATATAAATGCACGTCCAGAGCTCCTGTCCGGACCTACTCTTCCCTCGTGTCGACATGTGGCATGAACAAAATCCAAAGTGTGTTGGTGACCATGTACCACTGTGTTAAACCTTATGGTCAAGAGAACCTTAGTTTTTGACTATCGAATGAAACAGGTCCGGTGTGTGCAGACTGTCTCAATTTACACGGCCTAACGTCCCTAAATTAAACACACATATGCAACATTCCCACGGGGAAGAAATTTTGTATGTTGGATCAAACTACAAAGGAACAGACTTTTGTGAAACCACAAAAACTGGAACAAGACGTGGGCTGGCGCAACAAGGGCAGAGCGGTGCTGGGTCAGTTCATAGAGCCAACACCTCAGCGCACATCTGTATGGAGAATAGTGCCGCACCAAGTGCCAACTCAAGTGGTCCCGTATAGAATTTAGTGAAATGTCCAAGTGGAAGGCTTCCCCTCACACACGCTTCTTTAGTCAACAGACCACTGTATGGGGGAAGGAAGGGCTGGTGTCATCATAATTCCTCCAGGAAGCCAAACCCTGTTCTCCCACCAGATCACGGATAACAGACGGTCTGAGGCATTGCGTGTGGAGGCATACACAAATGGTCGAGCAAGGCCCTCTTCCCTCGGACTATTGCCCTAAGAGTAGGGAGGGAGCATAGTACACTTGGACCAAATTGCCATCCTTGGTATAGGCAGATCAGCCACGGTAAATCCTTCAAAAACGATGCATAACTTTCCCCATCGCACCCCCCAACCCCTCTATCTCACCAGCATCGGTCCTCCACTTGTGTTCCAACTTCCCCGATGCCCAGGATCCCTCTCTGGTAGGGTATTCCACCACACGGCCGTGGCTAACACGTTTCTCATCTTGCAATTGTGGCATGTGCGTGCTTGTGCAGGCCTGTATTTGCCATGCGCAAATCGCACACCGTAAGACGTGGTGAATAGTCGGTTGCGCGTATTTAACCATCGGGATCACACTATGTGTAGTCACCTACAACATAATATGCTTCTGTGCGTTGTGTGCGCGGTGGTCGGGTGGGCGGCCCACGTCTTTTTTGTTACAAATGTCAGTATACACTATAGGGGATGTGACCATATAAAGAAAAAGAAAGAATAATCGTTATGAACTTGTGTGTGCAACAAGTGGACAAAAAAACGGGTGCTTCACAGCCAGTGCAGTGAGGACGAGTGAAATAATCACAGTCCAATGAATCATACAAGGGAAGTCCGGTGTCCGATATCTGTCATATTGATAGCTGGTACCACTTTTTGGGGGTTGAAGGTGTTATGGGAGAGAGGCCAATAGTGACCCAGGCCAGCCCGTCCTGCGTGGATACGGGGAATCGCCCAACATTATGGGCTCAGCACCCGAATGGTGGGGAAAAGTGGGGTAGGTGTTTCAGTGTGGCTGGGAGGAATTGTGCGTGGCCGAGGCTGGCTGTCTTGTCTACAGTGTGGTGTTGTCCCTCAGGCCATGGTAACTGAGGACGTGTATGAGCCTGCAGTACAGTTCAAAGGATTGTCAGTAGATTGCGCGCCTGAGGTGCTCCGCATACGGGACCCAGCAATTTGGTGGGCCATTATAGTGGTACGTTTGGAGTATGAAAGGCAAAATCACGGGCACCCATCTATGAAAAGAATGTATGCGTAGGTGGCAGAGGGTGAGAGTGACTAGCTCGGCCAGTATCAAGATGTCCAGCAATCGTGAGGGGGATATAGGGGTAGCAATAGAGAAGTAGCAAAACGATAAGGTGCGATTGGGCATTCGCAAGTGCATGACCGTCCATATGAAGTGACCATTTCGACCATCCACTCTTTAGAGTAATTTTTCGACTGATACGTCATGAGTGAATAGTCTTAGTGAAACGCTAACTCGATTGGGAAAGCTGATCCACTTGCTCTCTCTACCTTTCTTCATCAGTAATTGGGAATCTTGATCGTCCCGTGGCATCTCACTGACCAATCTTTACCTACTTCCTTCCTCTCGCTTCCTTCCTAGTGAATGGACCACAGTCATACTTGACTATTCTGTGTCGTACTGGCATGTGTGTGTGTGTGTGGTGTAGTTAGGGTAGTAGTGTGGTGTTTTGTGTGTTGTGTGGGTGTACAGACGGTAATATGCTAGACATTCTGTGTGAAAAAACGGTCTGGTCAAGCGTCTCATCACATGCACTTGTGTGTAATAGTGGTAAATTCATTGTTGCAATGGGCGAATTGGTGGTTAGACACCTTCTAACAATCCCTTCCCTGGGTGAGGTTTTGCCGTGGTGGATGAGATTACATGAATTGACATAGCACGGCATCCTGTGCTCTATTAATAGGTCTGCTGATGAAGACCGGATGACGCCAGCCGGGCAAGGACATAACATCGCCGAAACGGTGGAGAGAATAGAAAGAACGAAGAAAAATTAAAGAAGGAAAAACGAAATAATCTAATTTTAGTGGCACAAACGGTATGGCAGATGGTACATTTCATTTCTTCTTTAACAATAATGCCATCGTGACAAATTCCGTATTTGTGGACGGTCGTGTAAGTCTAAGAGTGTACCAACCTGAGTAGAGCTTCACACACAATGAAATAACTGGCGCAGGGAAAAGGGGGCGGGATTGGGTGAGGGGGGTGAGAGGGGCAGCATTGCGCACACACTAGAAAAATCACAGATCTCACATGGCCTGAATACAGCTGTGTAGTGAAGTGTGTCTGCTGATGCTCTAGATCGATTGCTCTCTTATCTTGTGATCGTGGAGGTCCATTCAAGCATGGTTTACAGAACAACTTAGCAGAGTTTGTGAAGGAAGGTGAGAATAGCCCTGTTTGCCGCTTGTTATGCATTTCAGTGTATACGAAGCGCACTTCTGTGCCAGGAATACAATAGCTAGGTGTGCGGTACGGCTTCGGTGGTGTGGGGAGGGGGGGGCAGGGTGGGAGGAGGGGAGCAGTTAATCCTTTGAATTCACTACAGCAGTATTGCACCCATCTATTGTATAATTGGGCAAGAGTTCCCTAGGATTAAAAAAGCACTTTTGGGTTTCTCTAAGCGAATAGGTGTCGTGTAGTCCTACTCCTTGGAATCATCAGTAAAGTAAACGAGATGAGCATTTTGTATGCGAGATCCGGAACGAAACACTCGTGTATTAATACTATTGCTGAAATAATACTTTTCTGATAATATCATGCTTATAGTTCCTTTTTTAATATACACTATACTAGGGAAGATTCCAAATACATAGCAATTTTTGTACAATCAAGAACACTATCTCGTGTGTATTGTTTACTCCATTTTATATAATTCACTGAGCATTATACTTTTTGTGTTACATGCGCTTCTTATGGTACTTCCGTTCTGCTTTCGAGCAGACGATTAATACTGTTCACAGAAGCTCACGAAGGGTGTGATGTATAAATAACAGTTTTACTAGTCCAATCCATTTTGTTAAAAGAAGTATCTCTGTTTTGCAGTAACGTATCGACACATGCGGAGGTGGGTAGATGGTGTGCTACAAGTGGTTGGGACGACACGTTGGACGTCGTGATGTGTGTGAAGGGTATGGTGTATTATAGACGAACAGTCAATTGGGTTGTTTAAAGTTACAAAAAACATATGTGATACATCACCTTTTCTAAATTAGTTCTATTATTCTATGACACTTAATTTTGGATTCTGCAGACATAAATCGTGAGGCATGGATTTTCTGGACTCAGTTTTGACATTGGTTTTTGGTGCTAAGTTAGTTATGTCGGGTTAGGTAGTTAGGGCATGTAGGCTCTCGCTGGGCCTCTTCCCTTGTCCTTTCATTTTTGTGTTGAAGCGTTGTGTGCACAGCTGAAGACGAATGTTTTTATATTGTTGATTTTTGGCAAATTCGTCATGCAGCAATTTTTTTAGTTGAGAGCAGTGTGGGGGGGGGGGGGGATGATGGTGTTTTTAGTAGGTCTTCAGATTTGATTGTGTGGCTAAGTGTCGTAGCCGCGACACCCTCTCTCATTTAAAGTTAGCAACTATCCCAAAATGTTGACAGGGTTTCATTTGACACAATGGTTTGTTCATTAATGAGTACTGCACATATATAGGTAGAGTTGCGGACTATGTCTGGGAGTGTCGTGGGTTCGAATCCCATCATCTTGTGGGAATTTTTCGGCCCAGACCCGTGGCTCCTACCCAGTATGTGAGTGTGCTGTGTGGCTCAATGGGAGGACTGGGACCACACAGTCGTGAGCTTCATCCACTTTACGGATTGTGTTTTTGAGAGTGTTGCGTCTAAATTGTCTTGTGACCAAACAACCAAAAGATATTCCTAAAAGGGTAAGAATGGATTAGTAAGTAGTACTAGTGTAGGGGGACTGGCTCGCTATAACTATGGCCTCATGGTCCTTAGTCAAGTGGTCCCCTTCCTTCTTTTTTTGTACATTGATTATAGGTTTATTCATAAGTAAATATTAACAAAATAACATACGCATTATATTTTGATATGTTCATTCATCTTTCAAATAACATTTGTGTTACATTTTTGATTGCTGTCCAGAAACCTTTTAAATACTTAGTAAGTAGGTGAACATTTATGTAGAGTAGGAAGGTGAGCATTCCCAATGTGCAATATCTGTTTAGTCAGTGCATTTTTTCTCATATTAGTATTGCTATGGCCCATCAGTGATGTTTCATTTCTGAATTCCTTGTTCTCTGTTATAATCTGTTATTGGAAAATATTACAGTATACATCATGTTTAACACTGGCCATTAATACATCTTATCAACTCTCAATCAGGTCCCTCTCATCTGCTTAGCCTTTTAAGGAAATCTTTCAAGGTAGATGCATATCTCGTTGCTCTTCTCTCAATAATCCTGTGTGCTCTCTTTGATCTTTTCTATAGCTACAGACTGATCTTTTTAAATATGATGCCATATAATAATTTGCATATTCGAAGGTGGGGCTACAAGGCCTTCATAGCATGTTTTTTAAAACATGGATCTGCTCAAGAATTATGAAAACACTACGTTTCTTTTGATAAGTCAAATCATTTGGTTAGCTTTAATTTATAACAGTGTTATATGAGTATCAAATGTACAAAACAGAATCAAAAGTTACACCTAAATCTTTCGCATAGTACAGGATTCAAATAATTTTTGACTATCTTCATATACTCATACCATAGTTTTTCCTGGATTTTTTCTACCCATCTGTTGCGAATACATATGTAGCATTTAGAAACATTAAAACTACAAATTCCCTGTCTTGGACCACTCTATAAGGAGTTGTATTCTACGATCATTCCTGGATATGGTTAGCATCATTTAGGAATCGTTATGAAACTTTATGTATCATCTGCAAAATTTGTAGCAAGTACTAGGTTGACCCACTCTGGAAGGTCATTATGGAAATAACAGTAAGAGTACTGGGCCTAAGATACTGCATTGGGTGTACCACTGTAGACCTGCACATGTGAAGATATTGGCTCATTTTATTCTTACCACCTGTGTCTCCGGTGTAAAAAACTTCTGGTACCAGATTAAGAATACTACCAGTGTACCATAAGCCAACATTTTTACAATAGACGTTCATGTGAGGCACTGTATCAAAAGCCTTTCTAAAACTCAAGGTATATTTATCCACAGTTTTACCTCATCTAACAATTAGTTATCTGTCTCAATTACCTCCAGTACTGTGTGGACATCAAGTTCTCATTTTTCTGAAGCCAGTGTTGACATTCGGCATACAAGTTGTGGTGGTTGGCGTTAAATTAGTTAAACTATTGCATTTCTGTGTATTTGATGTCAGTATTTTACAGCAACACACAAGTTAAACTCACTGGCTTATACATTTTCAGGGATCAACTTTAGACCTTTCTATAAATAGCAGTCAGTCTTCAGCCTTTAACCTAATCCAACATGCGAGCTGTCCTGTCTCAATGAGATTTGTTGAAAATCGTATCTCAACGGAAGAGTCCAATTTGACGTTAGCTGAGTTCCTTGCATACGACGTGGGAATTTTATCGGGACCCGGGCTTTTCTGGGGATTTAGTTCTTGTAACTTTTATTGTGCAGCGTGCTGATGGGGGTTAGCCTCGTTAATATCACAATTGATACATATTGTTAGACATTTAGATTACTTAAGAGCCTTGCGAACCGGGCTGATAGAGTGTATCGTTAGTGTCCCTGACGAGTACACCATTCATACATGACTTTGGCTAATCCAAGAAAAACTCAGCTACTGGAACTTTGACAATTGGTGAGAATCTCAACTGGCCGTATCAACATGTAAAACGACATGTGTCCCGTGTGTGTTAAATAGGGACATAACCAGTGGTTCTGTCCTCCTACTCAAAAGGGAAAAGAGATACACGGGACGTGCTTTCTGGCTTCCCCCAGTGCTGCAGTCTATTTGTCCAACACTACGAGGTGGTCTCGTTCCTCCTGGGCCTTGTTGACTCCAGTACGATTTGATATGTAGGCGTGAAGGGACAGCCCTGTCCTGTTGTCTCAAATCCTTAATGGACACCAACAGCATCATCTTCATCAGGACTCATTATCATCAGGACTCATTATCCGTTACATTATCATCATCACAAAACAAAAAAAGAAGGGGGGGGTGGGTGGAGGAAATGATAAAGAAAAAAGAGACTAAGAAAAAAATACTGCAAACAACAGATACAGGGGAAGAAACAAGGAGAAGGAAACAAAATAAGAATAAGGTCAAGGAAAAAGAAAACAATAGAGAAAAAAAGGTCCGAGAGAAAAAAAGATGGAAATGAAAAGTAAAAGTTGGCTAAGTAAAAAAGGGAAGAGAGAAGGAGGGACATAATGAGGAGTATGGGGAAAAGGTGAAAGCCAGGAACGAAGAAAAGGAAAGTAAATGCAAGGTGAAAGAGTGAAGAGAAACAAAGGAACTGGAGAGGAGAACAACAGCGGCGTACGGAGACGGGAACGATGTGCGTGGCAAACAACACAGATGGAGTTTGAGGGAGAGTGAAGAGAGAGAAAAGAGTGTGCAAGATGGGAAAAGAAACAAAATAAAGGTAATGATGGGAAAAGAAAGCAGAATAAAAGAAGACAGTTTGCCCACTGGTTCGGAAGATGAGGTGATTTTTTTTGTAGAAAAAAGAAGACAAAACAAAACAAAAAACATCCAGAGCCAGCACAAACTTTATTAACTGATAACAGAGGTGATAAATGCATGGAATAACCTTCCTTATGAAGTAGTCAATGCAAAGTCATTTAAATTTTGTCAAAATTGTTATAAGAATGACAATTTTGTTTTTCAAACGAAAATGTATTCAGTAATTCAGTTAATATACAGATTTAAAATAATAAAGCACAGATGCCTTAGTATCATCAGTCAATGAAGCCTAACTAATCAATAACGAAATCGAAAAACATATTTAAGAGGGCAAAAAAAAAAAGGCTCAAACGAAATAGCCAAGAACGCATAGAGGGGAAAGAGGGTTCGCTACTAACGCAATATCTGGTTTTTCTTGTGTATTTGACACCGTTTTAAAAAGTCGTGCTGACCATTTTTTACGGTCATTACGCGTATGCCGTACGCAGAACAGACTATAACGAAAAAGTGTCACTGTGCTTTTCCGAGAGTTAAGTATCCCATCCTTTCTTCTTTCATTAGTTATCCGGATTCCGTCAAGTACTGCTTTGACCGGTTATGGCGCAGTGCACATGTGGGCGGGAAATTCACTGTATTCGCCGAAAATTGCCGGTGGTGGTTAGTGAATAAATCATGTTTTTGTTGCTGGTCTTGTTTTCATTGTTTTAGCTGTAGATTTATCAGTTTGTTGTTTCTTTGAGCGCGATTTTTGCTTTCCCTTACACATTTTTCTTTCCGCGACGATCGCATAATGCAAAGCCCCCCCCACGCTGGTTTTCAACAACACTAGCGGCGACCCCTGAAATAGCCTATTGTGCCATTTATCTGTTGGGGTTTGGGGGGGGGGGGGTTTTATTGCTAATATAACTTGCCAGAACACCTGTCCTCACCTCCGCCTGTCGCCGATGACACCCTCTGCAACAAACATGGAATCAAGTCAGGACACTTTAATCCTTCAACGTCTAAGCTCGATCCACTTGTCAGAATGAGGGGAAATGGAGGATGAAATTCTACCATAGGAAATGCCGAATACGCATGCCTGTTGTCACATGGAAAAATAATATCAGCTGGTGCTAGTTACTCATCTTCATGTCAGACTCTGCAAACTGTGGAGGAAAAACACTAATACCTGGGTGTCCCAATCTCCAAAGTACCTACTAAGGACACCGCTCATCACCAACATAACTGATCAAGGCCACAGACCTAGCTGTGTTTTTTTCCGCCGAAGCATAAAAACAGGCTCCATCACTGTAAGGAACAGCGTTACAAGGTAGTAAGACCGGTACCCTGTAGTACGCCGCATCTGTCTTGGACCTGCATACGCCCAAGAACACCAGCAAAATTGAGAGGGTCAGCAATGCGTGCAGCACGCTGTGGGTCGTTATCGTCATCGTCGGAACATACCGATTGACAACATGATAATCTCAGCTGCAGTGGCCCCCGCTGAATAGTAAGCAACGTCAACAATCAAGACTGGCGCACCTTCTTCAAGTTTCACCATGGAGAGGTGGCCATCAACACTCCTCATAGAGACCATTCCCCACTCCACCAACCCGACAGGAAAACTTCAACACATTTGCAACGTGTGCATAAGAAGTACACAGTCTCAGCTATAAATAGTGTCAAATCAAGAATTCAATTTTCATAGTTCGGAGTTCCGTAGTTTCATCCCTATGAAGTTACAGGCAAGTGAACGAGTCCAGCTCAAGAATCCACCATTTTTTATTTATTATACAGCGCTTACATCATATTTTCACTAATGTCATATACTCACGTTAGGACATTACATCACTAATGATAGTGTGCAAGCAAATGCGTTTAAGGACTGAAGTGTTCTCTGGTGCCACATTAATGAAGAGAGCGAAGCTGGTAAGGTTTTTTCACTGCTGTCTGTGGCTTATCTATCTATCTATGTATGTTAGCGCCAATAACCAAGACTCCCCATGATCGCGTTTGAACGGGAGGGACTGTGTGTGGGAGGCTCAATTTGCGGTGCTGATATAGTCGTTCATGAATATCTAGGGCCAAATTCATAAGGATGAAGGTCAATAGGTCAAGGTCACTGTAGCTATTTTTTTGTAAACAGTCCCAAGGACAGGAAAAATCTTGACTGAGGGACCTAGAGACTCAAATTTTGCTGTGAATAGGTAATTCGGATATCTAGCCAGGTTCAAAGGTGATGTAATATGTCTAGTGGTCAAAACGGTCAAGGTCCATGAGGCATTTTCTTTGCAAGACATTGAACCAAGGGAAACAGCTTCTTGCTTTGAAACAGGCCAACCACTCTGTGCAACATTTTTGTAGCTTCCCGTTTACTTGTCACAGTCCCACGGGTGTGTGTGAGTCCAATTCAGTGGCTTGTGTAAGTGGGAGTGGTTTGACCTGGTTTTCTATGTTCCCTAATTTGTCAATTGGAGGTGGTTATTCTGGATTAGGGTTGTCATCTTCATCTGTGTCTCGTCCTTTCTGGCTCTTTCTCTCTCTACGTGCTCGAAAATGCATACTGTTCCGGTTGTGAAATAAATGTTCTTTGTCCGCGTCTAGCCACGAGTGAATCACTGCAGCCGAAAATGCTGCCACACGGCTGGGTGAATCTAGCGTCTTTACCGCTCTAGTTTGTAGATTACAAATGGCAGTACCATTGCCGAACTTGACTTGAACAACCCACGTATTAATTCCCCTGAGGATGAAATACACTGTGGACAAAACATTTTTTCAACTTTTTTTTCAGCCATGGCAACAAGTGCATTTCTCACGTTCATGACCCAGCTGCCAAGGTGTCGGGCTCTAGCTGACTATGGATCCCATGTTGAGGTGGAATTCAAACTCATTTCACCCAGGCTGTACACTTCGATCAGGTCCGAGAGTGCTGCGCATGGCAGAATATGTACTGTGATTGAGTGCAACTTAGAAAGTGCTTTCATCTCTATTCAAAGTTTATAACGTGATATGATGAGAGAAAAGGGATCTACTTGTGTTGAGACTCTATGTATGACTAACTGTTAATGCTGTGCAGATTTTGTGTTCCTTTCTAAATGGCCATGCCTTTTGAGGTTTTTTATGATTTTCTGCCTTTATTACGTTAAATTAAATAGAGCAGTACTTTGACCAAAGATTTGTCATTTTTGAATATCTTTGTTAACAG
>JAGGCT020000035.1:6680392-6721894 GCA_017654935.2 Phymorhynchus buccinoides
GTCTTTATGGTGGTTGTAAGGATGTCTAATATGGTATGTGTGTAGATTTCCCTATTTTTCGTCGGATGATGTTGTAGATTGCCCTATTCGTTATGGTGTGTATTGTGTGAATTGCCCTATTAGGGTGAGGGCGTATATGTGTAGGAATGCTCTAGCGTATTGTGTACAAGACTTCCCTAGCGTGATTTTGCGTATATGCTCTACGGGTCTTCGTGTAGACGCCCTCGTATGTGTTGGGTAATGCCCGTAACGTATTGTGTGTAGATGCTCTACGTATATGTGTACTGCCGCTAGGGTGGCGTATGTGTGTAGGATGCCCGACATATGTGCGGTGTGATTGCTCTAGTGTATGTGTGTAGGATAGGCCGTACGTATGTGTGTAGATGCGTACGTATGTGTGTAGATGCTCTAATCGATAATGTGTAGATGCCCTGTGGGCGTATATGTTAGGATGTCCCTATCGTATGTGGTGTGTCTAAGATGCCCTAACCGTTTGCGTAGAGTGCTCTAGGTATGTGTGTAGATGCTCTAACTATGTGTGTAGGATGCCCGTAGCGTATGTGTGCTAGGGGATTGCCCTACCGATATAATGTGGTACATTCCCTATGGGGGGAGGAACGTATATGTTTAGATGGTCAACGTATGGTGTGTAGATGCCCTAACGGTTACGATTGTGGTTTTAATCATCTTGTTCAGCTCTCTTCAGAGTAGCACAGAAAAATGCATCTAAAAATTAGACGTTACTTAATGCATTATAATGCACACTAATACTGTACATTGAGTACTTTAAAATGGCTCATAAGAAAAAAACGTATTAGTAGTAGTAGAATAGCTCTAAATGGTGTAAGATGTGTGGTAAAGAATGCCCAACTAAAAAGAAAGGAAAAAGAACTTATGTGTGTAAGAATGCCACGAAAACGATAATTATGTGTAAAGTAGGAATAGAGACCCTAAGCAGTATTATGCTGGTAAGGTATATGCCGTACTAAGAAACTCGGTCTCATAATGTATTCAGAGTAAAAGAGCTAGCCTACCTACGAACGATATATGAGTGTAGAAAGAATAAAGCTACATCAGGATCGCGATAATAATGCTTTAAGAATGAAGACCCTAATAAGAAACAAGACAATGGAAGCGGTCCCACCAGGGCTCAGTTTTGGACTCCTGCATTCTGCATTTCACTCGTCTAACTCACAGTGTCCTGTTGATGTATTGGTGGTGCACATTCTGCGATTTACCACACATTGTCTGAGGCTAGTGGAAAGACTGGGGTAAATACTGTACGCATGGGCGTGTACGGAAGCCCACCCCAATTATCTTATGAAATAAGAAAGATTGCTACAGTCAAATTTTGCCTATGTGTAGTAAGAATGCTATGACATTAACGCTCGTCTCATTGTCAAAATGAGACTGAATTATGCTTCATTTCATGGTACATCGTTTGTGGGTTGGGCTTTTCTTACCCCGCCCATGCGCTGTTTTACCCCGTCTTACCCTACTGTAGGTGTTCGACAGAGTGGGTGCCCTCTGGGGATTTGTTCAGACTTTCAGCTTTGTGAACAGTGTCTCTGACACATGTTGCTCAAACTGATGGTGAACAGCACGTAGTTATAAGCGCTTAACACAGATAAGTCATGTGTGTATCATTCGCTACTCCAGTTGTGTGTTCCGCCCAGGCGTTCTAGAAATAAGCGACTAGTGATGTCCTACAGACATTGGGGTAGTGTTTGTTTCCTTCAAATCATTTGTAAAGTACTTGGGCGTTACAATGACCAAACCTTTCATGCATGATCTCCTTCTTACAACCTTCTCACATCTCGCCTTGAGTTCTGTAACTCTGTTCTCTTCGGGCCTTCCAAAGGAAGAAATTGATCGCTTACAACGAGCCAACACAGCGCACTACGGCTCACACTCCGAAAGCGAAGGCGTGAACCATGTCACACCACTCCTCAGGGAGCTGCACTGGCTGCCAGTGCAGTATTTTTGTCTGAAGGCCTTCCCCGCACTTTGGAACAGACCCTAAAACCATCCTACCTTCTCAACTGCTCTCCAACACTTACACTCCTTCTCGCTCAACTCCTGATCTTCTCATTATGCCAACATGCTGTTGTGAAATTCCACTATAGTGTGATTTTTAAGGTCTTTTGTAATGCAGTTATTAGTTTTTTGCGCCCCCGTACTGTCTATATGAACTCTCCTTGCGCCGCTCTCATCCTCCGCCAACCCATCAGCACTTCCCATTCAAAACTCAACTGAAACTCATCTGTTTCAAGAGCTTTTCTCTATAATTTATCACGTTAATTTAGAGTGTGGTCGAGTGGATGTGGGAGATTGGTTCATGTATGTAGGCCCATCTACGCTTGTTGAACTCATGAACATGAGCGCCTTGAGTTTATTTTAGAAGAAAGGGCGTAATGTAAAATCTATGTATTATTATCATTATAATTATTATTATGAAGTGAGTATTTTCCTTTCTCTTGCGCAATTTTTGTCGACTCAGAATTCCTGAAAGAAGCTTACCGTGCCCGGACGCGTGCATCCCCACGGGGGATGGTACGACACTCCTTCTGGCGAGTCTGATGAGGTGAGTGACGGTCCCAAGGAGAACAAGGACACAAGTTCCTATCCGCTCAGGCTCCGTTTCAACAAAGCTCAAAGGTGGAGAGAGAGAGAGAGAGAGAGATAGAGAGGAGAGAGAGCAGAGAGAGAGAGTGAGAAGAGATAGAGAGAGAGAGAGACAGAAAAAAAAGGAGAGAGACAGAGAGTGAGAGAGAGAGAGAGAGAGAGAGAGAGGGTGGGAGATGGAGGGAGAGGGAAAGTGTGAGTGTGTTCTTCTCTGACGATCCGGATGGATAGAGGTGGCAGTAAAGTGTAGTGCATGAGAAGACCTAAGTCCATCCATCTCCGCGCTGTAAAGCTCAAAATTGAAGAGGAGAGAGATGAGAGAGAGAGAGAGAGAGACGATGGCAGAGAGATGCATTGTAAATAGAGATACTGGACTCTGGACACTGGAAAACTTTTATTTAACAAGGATTAAGATTTTTTAGCAAAAGTCTATTCTTCTAATCTGTCCTTAAGAAAGAGAGCTCGAACTTGAACTTGACAAACTGTATTGCGTAAAGATTGAATTTTTGGCCAAGCCTATCTTATTCTTCCAATCTGTATCTAGTCATGATATTTGGCTGTCTCCAGGCCCATGGGTTTTGGTGTGTCTACGTGGCAGAAAACCCTACCTGGAGCTGTTTGACCGAGGTCTAATGTCCAAGTAGAGCCCATCACCAGCTGATTAAGTGGCGGACTATGCCGCTGACCACATGGCAGGTCTGTTGCAGTTTGTGTTGTGTCCTTTGTCCCGATAATAAGAATCGCGCGACAGGGTGAGTATGAGGTGGGTTATTTGTGTGGGGGTCACTTTTTTTCTGTCTGTCCCGTAGGATAATTTCTCCCGAACCGCTATCGATCAGAATCGTTCAGGATTTTCTGTGGTGGTGCTATATCACCAAGAAAGGCAGAGTGATCCCCGCATAATTTAATCCGTAGTGTAGTGGTTCCATTGATGCCCTGACCGTAGTGACCATTGTAAAGCTACATTTCGTGCTCTAACGGCCGTATCTTCTACATTCGTTGGACACTTAAGAGTCCTTCAAACTTGGCACGTAGGTGTCAATTGCTTCGGCGATTCTGATGGTGGGGGACCATCAGGGTATAGTCAAGATCAAGGACATCAGGAGACCTTTTTTTTTGTTGTTGTTGTTGATGTAATCCCTGTGCTGCTGCAGAGACTCCAGTAGGATCACCAACAACAGAAGCCTCTGGAACACTGGATTGGTGATACATACTAATTAGCACCAGCTGAGGGATGAGAACATTTACGTGGTGTGGCCGTGTTGATTACCCGCCACGTGGGCAGCCACACCTCCGACCTCAACAGGGGTGGGATTTGGCAGACGTTGGTATAAGTTATGCTAGGCGCTCTGTCATGGTGCTTAAACTCCCTCATAACTATGACCTAGCATTGTGCAACTTTTGATGGGGGGTGGCCGAATGTTGTTTTAGGGCCTATGTCCAATTGATCTGTGACACTAGCCTTAAAGGGGCACCCTGATACGGTGTGGCTTTTTGTAAGAACACGGGAATCGAAGATTACCTACGTAAACAACCCTTTACAGATAGCAACTACTCACTCTTGTTTGCATGGTTTTCCTAGAAGATCAGCGTCCAAACTCGTGCGATTTCCCTCTTTGGCGGAGGCTCCTGAAGTCAAATTCTTTTCACCTAAAGAAGAAGGCTTCTGGCCGATGCTTTTTTTATGGCCGCTCAAATATCGTGTTTGCACGTCAATGTTCTACATTGATAAGAGCTTTTTGTTTTTTATTATTAAACAGTTTATCGTACAAGGATGTTTTCTCTCACTACCAACAAAGAAATAGCTCCTCTTTTTGGTTTTACTGCGCTACAAAAACGTGGAAATACGCTATCAACCACAATGAGATGGCCTGCACCTCACCCCTATTAACCAAGAAGGGCTACTACTCTCCAGCATCTCCGTCCTATACTAGGAGAACCGTCACGTTTTTGACGGTTTATATTTATAGGTAAACCAGAGCAAAATGTAGTTCCGATCGATTGAAAGCGCTGGTCTTCCCGGGTGATCCTGATTCGTGTTTGTCTTGCAAACACTCCATCCGTCAGAATCCAGCCTTTAAGCCAACCGGTCGTTTTTGTTGTTTTACGAATACAATCTGATAATTGGTGTGTCCGCCTTTTTAAAAACTGACCACCTGTATCTGGTATATACAGGGACGCTCACCCTTATACGACGATTCAAAAATCATCCAAATGAGGTCCTATAGGGAGGCGTGGGCTTATAAGGGAGGGGTCTGATAATGTCACGATGGGGTCGTTATTAAGGGTATGGGGTCTTATAAGGGGAAGGGGGTCGTTCTCAATCGGAGGTAATTTTATACTTACAAATAGAAAAGGGCAATGTCTCAGAGAGTAGGTCTTATATGGAGTGTGAGTCATTATAATTGGGAGGGTCTTATAAGGGTGGATGTTCCACTGTAGGTTAACCACGTTGAAGGAACGATGTGGTGCCACGGCGATTATAATTTCGATATATGTATCGTTTTTCAAGAAACCTTTTTCATGAGTTGATCCATCCTCTTCGTCTTGGTACGGTACAAATTGTCGTAAGTGCTGGCTTTCTCAGTGAAACCTCTTCTTATGCCAAGATCTTTTGAGGAGGGGGTGGGGGATGGGACAGATGGGGGGTTGTGACTACTTAACTACAAACACGCTAGGCCCTTATTCTTATTATTAATCGTTTTCTCATGTTTCGTTTGCATGGCACACGAATTAGCTGTACTTTCTTTTTGTTTTCCCATCTTGCGCGAAGTTTTGGATTAGAGCTGGGCTTTTTTTGGGGTGGTGGGGGTGGGTTGGGGGGATGTTAGCAGTCTGGCTGCACTTTTTTCTAAGCCCAGTTTGCTGCTAGCTGATTACAATTTACAAACTCTCGTCAAATATCTCACATCTCTGCTCTCTCTCTTACATCTCTGTTTGCTTCAGTGATTCTTCACTTACTTCACCACCTCCTCAATCTCTCTCTCTCTCTCTCTCTCTCTCTCTCGCTCCTCTCTCTCTCTCCTCTCTCTCTCTCTCTGCGTGCATGCTGCGCTTTGTGTGTGTGTGCGCGCGCGCGCGTGTGTGTTGTGATCTTGTGTGTGTCATGGTGTCGTGTACATCCTGTCGTGCATATAGTCACTTGTGGTGTGTGGGACAGGTACCTTTGATGTTAGCGAAAGTGCGATAACAGAGGCCCTGTCAATCCGGCCTTTCCTGAAGGCACTGTATGTGTTGTGTGTGTGTGTGTGTGTGTGTGTGTGCGTTATGCGTGTGCGTGCGTGTGTGAGTGCGTGCGTGCCTCACGTTGCGTGCGCGCGCGTTGTTGGTGTGGTTGTGGGTGTCATCGTGCAGCGTTGTGTGTGTGTGTGTTGTGCGTGTGCTTTGACCACGTGGCTCGTATGTGTTTTGTGTGTATGTGTGTGTGGTGTGTGTGTGTGTTAGAGAGAGAGAGAGAGAGAGAGAGAGAGAGAGAGAGAGAGAGAGAGCGAGATGAAGAGAGAGAGAGAGTAAGCGCTTATCTAAGTAAACGGTGTACTTGTTGTTATTGTGTTGTTTTTTTCTTCTTCTCTCTCTGTCTGTTTTTCTTCTTCTTCTTTCTTTTGTTCTCTCTCTTCTCTCCCCCACCTCTCTTCTTTCTCCAGTTTTTTTGATTTCATTAACCTTGTACGTTTTCCTTTTCCATGTCATTATTTTAGTTTGTGTTCCCGTATCCGCCGATGATTCTGTGTGTATTTGTGTGTGCGTGCGTGCGTAGTTGTGCTAGTCTCTCTGCTTCTTCTTCTTTTTCTTTTTCTCTTCTTCGTTTCTTCTTCTTTCTTCTTCTTCCTTCACTTCTTTCTTCTTCTTCTTCTTCTTCTTCTTTCCTCTTCTTCTTATCTTCTTCTTTCCTTCCTTCTTCTTCTTCTTCTTCTTCTTCTTCTCTTCTTCGTCTTCTCTCGTCCTCCTTTCTGCTCTGTCCTCCTGCCTTCTTTCTTCTATCTTTCTTCTATCGTTCCCTTCTCTTCTTTACTTCTTCTTCTTCTTCATTGTGATTTCTCTCTTTCTTCTTCTTCTTCTTGTGCTCTTTTATCTTCTCTTTCTCTTCTTTCCTCTTCTTTTCTTCTTATTCCTTCTTTCCTTTCTCTCCTTTCTTCTTTCTTCTTCTTCTTTCTTCTTCTTATCTTCTTCTTCTTCTCTTCTTCGCTTCTCGTCCTCCTTCTCCTCTCTTCTTCGTTCTCTCTATTCCTTCTATCTTCTTCTCTTCTTCTTCTTTCTTCTTCTTCGTCCTCCTCTCCTTCCATCCTCCTTCCTGCCTTCTCTCTCTTCTTCCTTCCTTCTTTCTATTCTTTCTTCTCTTCTTCTTCTTCTTTTTTCTTCTTGCTTCTTCCTGTCTTGCTTTACTTCTTCTTTCTTTCTTATTCTTTGCTTTCGTTATCTTCTTCTTCTTCTCTTCTTCTTCTCTTCTTTCTTCTTTACTCCGTTTGTTCTGTGTACGTTGCCTTGATCGTTTTATTGTCATCATCACGTACTATTGGTGTTTTTCACTTTAATTCCAGACAAACGGCGAAGTCAAGGATGAAGCTCGCATTTCTTCAGCGGCAGAAGGAGAGTGCTAGCGGCTGGCTCTACTGGCAACAACAGGGTTGTATTGATTGATTGATTGATGATTCGTGTGTGCAGTGTGCTCTTTTTACACACCCACATTTCTTCATTCTGGATGGTAGGTGCATAGCTTGTTTTTCACATCCAATATCGCATTTTTGTTATGCAAGTATCCTGTTAATCAAAGAAAAAGATGTCATTATCTTCAATATTTGAATATGTCCCCTAAACCAGGTACAAAACGAATGTGTTGTTGTCTTCTTTTCTTCCTAGTCTGTTATAAAAAAATGTTTTTACAAAATACAAAATCAAGAAACTGGTGGTTTGATAACGACATCTGCATTCTGTTGCCTTTTTAGCCTTTTGTTGTCTGGTTGTTGTTGTTGTTTGTTTGTTGTTGTTGTTGGTTGTGTGTGTTCGTTTGTTGTTGTTGTTGTCGTACCCTGGCAACAAATAATCTCTAGGATCATCCCACAGCTAAGCACTTCGACACTTGGTACAACTGCATCAGCTAAGGATAGAACATTTAACGTGTTGACCCGTTTTTATATTACCCCGGCCACATGGCAACCACACTCCGCGTCTTACATGGGTGAGTTTTGTGGTGTGTACGGATAGGATGTTATGCTAAGGAGCTGTGCATGGCTAAAGCGCACATCCCCTCATAATTATGCATTAGCGTAACACACTTTTGATGCAGCCTTGGTGTTCTAGAGTGGTCGGACACATCCCTCAAAGCGAGACGACTTTTATGCCTTTGATAACGCGCAGTCAACTTTGCGAAGCTTGTTCAAAATGTTGTCCTATGGCATTGTATTGTTTTTCGAGTCATCAGTGTGACACTACTTATCTCTTGAAATTCGGGCTGGCTCCGACCTGCTCTTAGCTCTCATTCAATACGTTTTAACCACATGTGTTATGTTCATGATTAAAAATATCAATAATAATAGTACAAGCCCTTTATCGCTGCTTAATAATCTTTAAAATCCAAGCCCTAAGCGCTTACCAAATAAGTAAAATGTATAACAATATATCAAGCACCAGTGAATGTAAATTAAAATCTGGCAAAGTGCATGCTCAATCAGGCTGTAACGCGTCACAGGCGCGCGGCCGCGCATACGCACCCACACACAATCACAAACAGACAACCTCCTAGCACAACTTCATCGAGTCGCCACATCCCCCCTCAACGGAGCGTGCGGCTTGCCCAAGATATGTGTATGGTACCGGGTAAATTAATCAAAAAAAAACCGGTCACACACTAATGTGCCTCGTGCACCCTAGCTGGTTACCAAGAGTGTTCAAGCGCTTCGGGCTGTTGGGATTCGAGTTACCTTAATATCTAGAAAGTGGCGACATGCCCCTGATTATGGCTAACTAAAGTATATTGTGTAGTCACGGACAGTCATGGGGCCTTTTGGGTCTCAACTGCACTTTTCTCCCTATCCTTATTGTGCAGGCAAATTACATACGATTGAAGTTCTTGTCAGAATGATGATTGTGGCGGTTACGGCTCCGATTGCTTAGACTTCTAGAGTTACATCTGTATTGTTAAAATTCGGGACCTTTCCTTTCCTTTGTATTGCACTGCGCTCCTAGGGCATTGCCATCCAGTATCGGGTCTCCGTAACCCCCCATCTTATATCTAATAATGTCCCCCATATAGTGTTGTCTGTTGTCCAGACCCGGATGACGTTACAGCAGACATTTCATTCTGAAGTCGATAGTAAAAGGTAACTCGAAGGTAACTGTAGTTGGGGTATCCCTCGGGTCTCTTTTATCCAGACGGTACATCATCTACACAACGACGAAATCAGCGCATGTCCGCAGGTGCTCAGTTCGAGTGCTGGGCTACGGTTGTCCACATGGTGGCCGGTGGCGCTTCTGCTCGCCGGTCGTCTTCGCGACGTGGTCACCTTCAAGGACATCAATCCCGAGCAAGGTCTCGCCCCATCATCTTCTACTGGACTGCGTCGTGGTCCGACTCTAAGCGGCATGATTAGCGCTGGCAGAGAGTGTGAGCACTGGGTGGGGGTAAGGATCGCGGATGGCCACTCCTGAGAACGAATTTACATTATAGTCCTTGAACGTGGCATTCAAGCCATACAAGAAAGACGTACTTGAACAAAACTATGGTTGAAAAGACAAACGGATAAAGTTTAAATGTCTCTCATTTCCAGTGATATAAATAAAATAAATACTGAGTGCTTACGCGTCGCTTTAGTTTGTTTTATAAAGTGGCTCTCTTTTAAAAGAATTTTTTCGAGCATTACATTTAACAATATGAACTCATACTAGCTTTAGTTTCACAACTCATTATCAAACCTGGTACGCAAAGTTAATATTTTTCAAATAGGAAGTGTGTTGTACAGATTCCACCGGAGTGATATGTTGTTCACGCTTACCCTGAGCAACGGTTATTTGTTATTTTTTGGGGGTCTTTTTAGAATTCAATAACTCGGAGTGTTTGTGTGTTGGGCGGCGTGTAGCGCCTTTGCAGATGATATTGCAAGTTTATATGTCTGAATTGTTGCCTGGTATGTTATTTTAAAAACAATATGTGTGAAATATTGTTCATTCCGCAACAGAATTGGTGATTATTTTATTGTGCCCCTAGGTTTTTTTGAAAATAACTTGACTTGTTATTTTCGAAGACCACTTCCTGACTGACCTCTCTTCTCTCGCTCGCGGCCTACATACCAAACGCAACCTCAGGCTGAAGCAACCTAGACTTCTCTGCAAACCTGTCCACCAAGTACAAAACTTTTGGAAACAGATCTTTTTTCGTTCCACGCCCACCACAGCTGGAACAATCTCCCTTTCTCTCTCCGCGCTCTCCATTCTGTCTTCGTTCAAAAATGTCCTGACACGCATCTTTCAGAAAATATCTCTGTTAATTTAGTTCTGTCCATCCACTGTCAGTCAACCTGTAAAATATTTATTTTCTTAAATCGTGTTTTATTTAGGTATTTTAAATGTGGTCGTGTGAGTGCCATAAAGTTATTTGTTTTTGAATAAATAATTCTTAAGTACATGTATTTTGAATATATTTGGTGTAAACTTACTTTTTTTCATCTTTTTTTTACCATGTAACGTGGGGTCGGTGATTCCCGCTGTGATCAAGGAGAATAGCGCTATAGAAGAATTTATTTATTTATTATTATTATTACTGAAGTCTGGTGAAGTACCTTCAATGGTTGCCGACTCGCTCATCATGTGGGAGCACCGCGAATTTCACGAGACCCTCCGTACGCATAAGTACGCAAATGCAAACCAAAAACAACGCGAGGCCACCTACCTTGCACAAAATTCGGCCAAATGTTTAGGGGGGTAAAGGCCCAGCCACTGTCATACGCTTGACCCAATACGATGCGATTTGTGACGAGGTCTGTAATTCACTATTTCACGTGCAACACTTCCATTCTAAAAAATATTTCTGCTATTTTCGTTCCTTATGCTCATTTAGACCGCAATACACGATTCTCACAAATAAAATGCCCGATACATAAAGACAGCTATTTTTATTAGATGCGTACACGTGCGAGTGGACTACAAACATTATAGTAACATAACTAGTACATTTTCATCAGGTTTATTTATTATACATTAGAATTTCCCATCATCATGCCTCACAAATGTCACAATCCGATCGGAGTGAATCGAATCGTATGCGTGTGTCTGGCCCTTAATTTAGTGTCTACTAGTACGCCACCCCTATGCGCGACTTGGTCCAGTTGACTAGTCTCCCCTTTCTGTCTAGTGAACTAGTCCTCCCTTTCTGGCTATTTGACTAGTCCCCGCCTTTCTGTCTAGGTACTAGTCTCCCCTTTCTGGTCTAGTTTACTAGTCTCGCCTTTCTGGTCCAGTTTGACTAGTCCGCCTTTCTGGTCCAGTGTGACTAGTCTCCCCTTTCTGGTCTAGTTGACTAGTCTCCCCTTTCTGGTCTGGTTGACTAGTCTCCCCTTTCTGTCTAGTTGACTAGTCTCCCCTTTCTGGTCTGTTGACTAGTCTCGCCCTTTCTGGTCTAGTTGGACTAGTCTCGCCTTCTGTCCAGTGACTAGTCTCCCTTTCTGGTCTAGTTGACTAGTCTCCCCTTTCTGGTCTATTTGACTAGTCCTCCCCTTTCATGGTCTAGTTTACTAGTCTCCCCTTTCTGGTCTAGTTTTGAACTAGTCTCGCCTTTCGGTCTAGTTGACTAGTCTCGCCTTTCTGGTCCAGTTGACCTAGTCTCCCTTTCTGGTTCCCCCCCCCCCCCACCCCACCCCCCCCAAAAGTTTTTTGACTAGTCTCGCCTTTTCTGGTCCAGTTGACTAGTCCCCCTTTCTGGTCCATTTGACTAGTCTCGCATTTCTTCTGTCCATCTGATTCTCTCTCTCTCTCTCTCTCCTCTCTCTCTCTCTCTCTCTTCTTCTCCCCTCTTCTCCTCTCTCTCTTCCTCTCCTCTCTCTGCTCTCATCTCTCGTCTCTCTCTCATCTCTTTCTCTCTGTTCTCCCCTTTTCAGTCGCTGTGACGCCATTGGGTGTCTTCTAAGAAGAAAGAAGGTGACCACATAGTAAAGGAACAGATCTGAGGGGGGTAGAAACAAAACAAAAAGCCCAACATTTATCAACATTGCGATTTTATTAGATCTTGTCCAACTTCCAGAATCTCCACACTCCCATTACGAATTTACAACAAACAAAATTCGCAACCCACAATGAACAAACAGCAGGAACAAAACACCTGCAATTCAAAAACATTTCTGATATCAATTATTCTTAAACAGTAAATATACTATTCCTTCATGAAGCACATGGTAAAGAGAAGCAGAGGATGGAGATGAAAAGGGAAGAGAGAAAGAGAGAGAGAGGGGGGGGGGAGCCATTTGGCCCGTTCCCATCTTGTTGATCTTAGATCTTTGCCGTATTCCACCTCACGTGAGCTAACCTTTGGGGCTAAGGAGTGTCCAGTTCGTCCTTTCCCATCTCGCCTGTTCTTAGATCGTTGCCGTATTCCAACCTCGTGAGCTACTTGGGCCGGGGATGTATATTTCCTCCTTTCTCATCTCGCTTTTTCTTAGAATCGTTGCCAGTATTCCCCCCTCACGCGGGAGTGTCAGTTCGTACCTTTCCCATTCTCGCCTGTTCTTAGATCGTTGCCGTATTCTCCCTCACGTGAGCTACCTTTGGCCGGGAGTGTATATTTCTTCCTTTTCCCATCTCGCCTGTTCTTAATCTGTTGCCGTTTCCACCTCACTCGGAGTGTCAGTTCGTCCGTTCCATCTCGCCTGTTCTTAGAATCGTTCCGTATTTCCACCTCACGAGGAGTGTCAGTTCGCTCCTTTCCCCATCTCGCCTGTTCTTAGAATCGTTGCCGTATCCACCTCACGAGGAGTGTCCGGTTCGTCCCTTTCAGGAAGTTATCCGTCGTTCGATCTTTTTTAAATTTTACTTAAATTCTTATCTTTGTCTGAACATATGTGTACTGAAATTTGTTTGGGGCGTGTATGTTCACATTGCGCACGCACATTTATGTATGTGTGAGAGAGAGAGAGAAAAGAGGGGAGAGAGAGAGAGAGAGAGAGAGAGAGAGAGAGAGAGAGAGAGAAGAGAGAGAGAGAGAGAGCATAGAGGAGAAGAGTGAAAAAAAGAAACCCACACACGCCCTTACATGAGAGAGATCAAGAGAGAGATGAGAGAGAGAGAGAGAGAGGGAGAGAGAGATAGAGAGAGAGAGAGAGAGAGAAAGAGGGAGAGAGAGAGAGAGAGAGAGAGGGGGGGGGGGGAGAGAGAGAAGAGATAAACACACACACAACGGCACGGTACAAGAGAGAGAGGTGAGAGACGAGAGAGAGAGAGAGAGAGAGAGAGACGAGAGAGATCAGAGAGAGCAGAAACACACACCGCACAGAGACAAACAACCACGTACAGAGAAGTAAGAGGAGAGAGAGAGAGAGAGAGACCTATGAAAAACGACGAAACAGGTACCCTCTACTGTCATTGCCATACATACGGACGGAAAGGGAACGGGCAAAGTGGGGCTTAGCGGGAGCACTTAGAGTCGGTATCAGGCCACTTCCCCCCCCCGGTCCATTTGCCCCCCCGACCCTTTGCCCCACGTCCATTAGCCCCCAGTCCATTTGCCCCCAGGTCCATTTGACCCCCCGGTCCACTTGCCCCTGGTACTTTTGCCCCCCGGATCCTTGTCCCCCCGTTCCTTCCGGACTTTCCCACCTGGACCCCCCCCCCCCCGCCCCCCCCCCCCCCCCCCTGGTGTGTCTGTGTGTGTGGCCTATTTCATGTCCTCTTTCTACCCCTGTCCGGTCATCTTTCTGTCTCTCTCTCTCATCTCTCTCTCCGTCTCTCTCGCTCTCTCTTCTCTCTCTCTCTCTCCTCGTCTCTTCTCTCACTCTCTCTCTCTCTCTTACGTCCCCACGAGTGTGTGTGTGTGTGTTTGTCAGTCTGTCTCTGTCTGTCTTTTACTGCCATTGCTGGACAGAGAGAGAGACACTTTATTGCTTGTTCTCTTCTGTTTAGTCTTTTTTTGCACATTTGTTCAGCTCTCTAAAAGGTCTCCTCTCCTCTCCTACCCTCTCTCATCTCGTCCTCCTCTCCTCACTCTCACCCCCTCTCTCTCCCTCTCCCCTCTCTCTCTCTCCCTCTTTCATCCCTCTCTCTCTCTCCTTTCTCTCCTCTCGCGCGCTCTTTCCCTCTCTCTCTCTCCCCCTCTCCATCTCTCTCCCTCTCCCCCCTCCTCTCTCTCTCCCTCTCCCCTCTCTCTCTCTTCCTCTTTCAACTCTCCTCCTCTCTCCTCTCTCTCTCTCCTCTCTCATCCCCTCTCCCTCCCCAGCTCCTCTCTCCTCTCTCTCGTCTCTCTCTCCCTTCTCGTCTCTCTCTCTCTCTTCTCTCATCTCTCTCTCTCCTCTGTCTCGCTCATCTCTCTCTCTCTCTCGTTATGAGTAGTCTTTACTTTTTAATATGTGTATTCGCTTGCAACAATAGACTTGGTCTTGCTTTTTGTTACGAGTGGTTGTTTTTACTTTTTAATTTGTTTATGCTAACAAATGATAATGTAATGTAGGAATGGTTTCATGTTGCCATGGGGTACATGCCTTTACATTTTAAATTATGGCATGCTAAGATGAGTAGTAAAGTAATATTGATTTTTGACTTGATTTATGGGCATGGGTTTCTTTTCAAATAAGTACATTTAATGATGAAGTATGATTGAGGTGGGGTTTTTATTTTTATGTTTGTGCACTTCCCTATTTGTGAATTTTTAAAGATGAGTGTGAAAAATACGATTGGGTTTTATTTTCCCGTGGGTATGCGCTAACTGTCCCAAATTTTTGAATGCTAAAAATGAGTATAGTCAATAACATAGGCTTGATTTTGTTAATGATGTTACAATATAGGGATGTTTTTAGCATGCTTTATATTACTTTGTATGTGTTTATTTTCGTTTTCCATTTTCTACATTTATATATGTTATTTTGTCCAGAGGGCCGGATGTAAAAAAAAAAAGCATGTTACTGCTTACTCTATTACCCTCTATAAATCAAATTCAATCAATCAATCTCTCTCTCTCTCTCGTCCCCTCCACCCCTCTCTCTTTCGCTATCCCCCTCTCTCTAAACTCTCTCTCCCTCTCTCTCTCTCTCACAAACCCTCCCTCCCCCTCTCCCCCTCTCTCACCTCCCATCTCTCTCTCTCTCTCATCGCACCCGCTCCTCCCCCCTCTCTCTCCCCCCTCATTCCCCCCCTCCTCTCTCCCTCTCCCTCCCCCTCCTCTCTCGCCCCCACCCCTCACCCCCCACCCCTCTCTCTCACTTATATTCAACAGCTGTTGGTGATGCGGCTGCGTTCTCAAGATCGTGTGGCACGACGTCACGCTGACATCGGGTGATTGGCCTGTGTGGATCTGCTGTCATGGTCGGCTGTGGGGGCCTGCACTTGCTGTAGGGGCCTAACTGGGAAAAGCGCCTCTTTCATCCGCCTGGTCTTCATCCTGTCAATTCCCTCCCGCCTTCTGGCCATGGTGGAGAGGTCCGTTGAGAGAGAGAGAGAGAGAGAGGAGAGAGAGAGAGAGAGAGAGAGAGGAGAGAAGAGAGAGAGAATACAGAGAGAAGAGAGAGAGAGTGAGAGAGACGAGAGAAGGAGGGAGTGAGACAGAGGAGAGAGAGGAGAGAGGTGAGAGAAACAGGGGAGAGAGTGAGAGAACAGGGGAAGAGAGAGAGAGATGAGATAGCAGAGAGATAGAGCGGAGAGAGAGAGAGAGAGAGAGGAGAGATTGACAGAGAGAGAGAGACACAGAGGAAGAGATAGGGGGGAAGGGGAGGGAGGGAGAGAAAAGAGGAGAGAGAGAGAGAGAGAGAGAGAGAGAGAGAGAGAAGAGAAGAGAGAGAGCATTTAGTAACATTTGTTTATTGAGGAAAGAATAACACACGAATAAGCATAAGACTAAAAGAGAGAGAGACAGAGGAAGAGAGAGAGGAGAGAGAGAGAGGAGAGAGAGAGAGAGATTAGAGAAGAGAGAGAGAGAGAGAAACAGACAGCACAGACAGACGGAGAAAGAGACAACAGCCAGACAGGAGAGAGTTCTCAGACTGTCTTCATTTGGCCATCATATCCCCCGTGGGCACGTACATGTTGATGATGTGTGTGCTGTGGCTGTGTGACTGTGTGCTGTGTGTTCTGGTGTGTGCTGTGTGCCGTATGCCCGTGTGCTATGTGCTGTGTGCTGTGTGGCTGTGGTGTGTCTGGTGTGTGCTGTGTGCCTGTGGGGTTCCAGGTCCCTGACCTCGCAGTGGGTTTTAGGAAGCTGGCAAGTGCTGGAGCAACGCATCTCGTCCCTGGGGGTCCGGCTTCGACATCTGCTGTGCCACGTCACCGGGCCGGTGGGTGCTTAGCACGTGCGCAGAGTATGGGAAGTGATGTAAGGGAAGTGATGTAAGAACGTCATCGCTTACGCCCATTTCAAAGGCTGTGCGTAGTCCCGTGTGCAGAGTGTGCGGAAGTCACCGGACAGATCTGTCATGTAACTATCACACTTATTATTATTATTATTATGTTTACGATCAATAGCGATGGGGTTGTATAGCGATTACAGAGTGTGGGAACTCACCGGTATGACGTCATATTATTATTATTGTTGATGATAACGAGAGTTCACACACACATAGCGAGGGGTGTTGTATGTGCTGTACAGAGTGTGGGGACAGTCACCGGATGACGTCCTTGTTTACGTCATAGCTAGGGGTGTATGTACGTGTGAAAGGGTGTTTGTATGTTGACGATTGCCACAGACCACAGTAGGTGGAAAGTGTCACTTCGTGATTGACGTCATGTTTACTTCATAGCCAGGTGGTGCTATTGTACGTGGCAGAGAGGGTGTATTGTGCGTGCCACATTGATGTGTGGGATAGTCACCGTGATGACGTATCACGTTTACGTCATAACAAAAGGGGTATGTAAGTGTGACACGATTGTCGGGAAGCCTGCACGGATATGATTTGGCTGTCATGTTTACGTCATAGCATATGGGGTATGACAGGCGTGTGGATAGTGTGGGAAGGAGAGACGACAACAACATACAAAAACACACAATACGAAAATACTGAAATAATATATAGATCAATATCCATTGTCACTATTGATTAGGGTTGCTGACAAGAACGTAGTTGTGAAATACGTACATCAATCAAGGAAAATCAAAGCACCCATCATAAAATAATACACATGCAACAAACATCTGTCATATCAAACCTTAGTTAATCCACTTACAATGGTGCCGGATTTCATCATACTAAACCACGAGTACATACCAAATGTCGTTATCACATATACACTGCACAATCCAAAGAACTTCCATTTACATATCAGTTACATCATCAGAAGCACCCCCATATGGCAGGCAAATCGAAACCATCATCATGAAATTCAGTGAAATAGTGGGCATAATAGATATAACAATCTATTCAAATTACCAAAGGGCAATGCGCCCACCAGCACACGCACATTCATGCGGGTGTAAGCCAGTGTAATGAAGTGACCGCATGACCGTACATTGTTACGTCATAGTAGTATATGCATGCAGGTATGGGAAATCTTTCTCATGATGGAAGTGACTGCATGATGTCCTGTGTGACGTCATGGTAAGGGGGCACACGGCGTGTGCAGAGTATCGGGCATGACATGGACGCATAACTGGTTATAGAATACACAAGTTTTGTAGTGATTTACTCGATGTACCTTTCCGTTTGGGTTTGCTCGAAACTGTTACATGGCATCTTGAAGAAAATACGAGCGTGTTGCTACCCTTTCATGCCGTGAATCGTCCTAATTCAAACAGATGTCGAAAGATCAAGACAAAGGACGCATTAAGAAAATACGTGTAATACCTGTTAATAATAGGTTATAGGTATCATGTATTTAAACGTGCTTAATACCTGTTACGCAAAAATAGTGAACCCTTGTTTTAGATAATGATTGAGACCAAGGTCATACTATTCTCACAGATAGAAAATTGATCACGGATCAGAGTTCTACGTGGTTTGTTTTGTGTCCTATCAGATAATTGTTAGGCCCCCCGAGCACCGCACGGGACTAGGATCAGTCCCCGGAGCTGGTACCGTGCACTGCGCGAGCTGGTCGTTCTCCACGGGCAGATCACCGTTATTTTCGTTCTATTGTCCAGTGCTTTGCTCTATATCGCTAGACATCTGATACCGCGCTATACCTCCCGCCCAGTGCTCTGTGTCAGTGGAAGGAGGTGATGCAGTCAATTTAAACATAAGATGAGATGCTACAAAATGTCGATTTGCCTATTTTCATGCGCCCATTGCGTCATTTCGGCTTTTATGGAGGGTTTTTAATATAGGAAGATTGTAAATTTGGTGTTTTTTACTATTGAAAGGATGCTAGTAATTGATTCAATACTTTCCCTCAAAATTACCCGGTTTACATACGTTTCCATATTGCAAGCTCCATCTCAATTATATGCTTGTGTTATTTAATACTTTTACGTTGTGATTTGGGTTTTATGTAAGCATTTTTGGCCATATAATGCATGAGAGGGGCTAGCCTTGCCCCAGCCTGGATGGTTGACCTCCCGCCTTGGCAAGTATGCCTAGTAGGGAGGGTTGTACTTGTGAGCAGCATGGGCAAGAAACACAAAACCCTTTAGGTGATTTAACTGAGATTTCAGTGTAATCGTACAACTTTGTCCACACCATTTACCTAACTACTCGGTTTCAAGATTGAGCATGCCTACTTCAGTTAGCTGCCATTTTTTTGTATATTCTGGTACGTTATAGTCACAGAGGCGATCTCTGTAGAAATTTGAGGTTGCTTCCACCTGTGAATGAGCCAGCATCCCCACCTCCTACAGCCAGTTGGCGCAGCCATCTCCTTTCTTCCTTTAAATAATCCTGTTTTAAATTCTCGTTAAACCATAATGAGAAAAGCTGAAAAATATGGCAGACCAGGCCCCATTCGCCCGCACAGCTGCTTCCGGGAGGAACTTTATGTTTCATGACTTTTTATTTCGCATGAGATCCTTTTCATAAACACACACTCAAGAATAAATGTTAGGCCTATTACAACTATTGTATGTAAGACAACTGAGTTAATATTCAGGATCCCGTGTCTAGCATTTATTCTATGAGCAATTTTATTTATCGTCTTGCATCAAAACGTTGTATTATTTATAGAACATTTCTCTAAACTAAAAATAAGTTGTATGTCTGTCAGACAAGACAGGTGTAAAAATCCCCAAATCTGAGGAAGAAATATACGTTAGAATAATAGAGTCGAAGAAATACAGCCAACAATAGTTTATGGAACAGAAAAGCAAATGACTTGGTGTTGTAGTTTTTATCTAGAGACTTCGGTAGATTTAGGGCTTTAACTAAGCAGAGATCAAATTTGTTCGTGAAAGGGCAACAGCAGTGCACCTATACATTATAGTATAAAACCTGTCAGAAAATCATGATCTCGGGTTTATTTCTCTCATAGATCCTATTGACTACTGGTGACTCAATATTTCTATCATGTGTGTCGTCTAACAGATTTGGCCGGGTATACACCAGCGTTTCGGTATCCACTATGATTTGTTTGTGTGCAGGGTGTGGTACCAGGTTATCAGGCAGATGGAATCAGCTGGTCAGTGAGCCTGGCCCATGCGCCAGGAGTGAAAACGTACACGTGCATACAAATGCACAAGATGGACATTCTTAGAACGCTGGGTCAAGTGACAGAGAGAGAGAGAGAGATGGAGAGATGAGTCTGAGGTAGGTATCGGATGTAGAGTGGAGAGAGGAGGTTCAGACTTCAGATTCAGAACTATCAGATTTAACAAGGATACTATATTTAGGTCTGAGCCTATTCTTTCATTTGTCCTTGGTCCTAGAGAGCTAGATAGACTTCACGGAATTCAGAGATTTCAGAAACTTTCATTTAACTTAGAGCGTTAAGATCCGCTAATACACCAACGCGCGACTGCGTTATTCTTAGGGCTCAGTGACCTTGACCTTTTGAACCATGATCCTTTATTCACTCAGATATGGCCTAGGATCTCTCATTACTACTCTCGCATGCACAAAATTGCACGCTATCGCTAAGTCCAGTCCGGTTCAAAACGCTAGAAGAGGAATCATACAACACATATAGTCCGCCTCAGACACGACGCAAAACATTACCAATCCGCTCTCTACGACTCGCGTGTTGGTATACAAGCAGAGTAAAATTTGTACAGCTGAGCCTAGTTATGCCATTGCTGTCATTGAGAACTAAGACAGAGAGAGAGAGAGAGTGAGCTGAGAGTATGTATGAGAGAGGAAGAGACGAGGAGATGAGAGGATGAGAGAGAGAGAGAAGACAGCACAGCACAGACAGGTAGCAGACTAGAAGAGGAGACCGACCTGAAGAACGACAGACGAGACAGAAGCAGTAGACAGAGAGAAAGACAGAGCGAAGACACTCAGAGACATATACGGACGAGACAGACACAGAAAGAGAGAGAGAGTATGTGGTTATGTTTGCTATGAGCTTGCTTGTGCATGCAGCCCGTAGCTTACACATGTAAAGCAGCATAGGGTCGTAGTAGATATGGACGGTCGATTATGCTCATTGATGTGTGAACTCTATAGGCGTGTGCTCGTGTCATCTTTAGATCGAACGGGGAGCTGTAAGTCCTTAGTAACTCGCACAGATCAACTATACAAAAATACATCAATGACCTCATGAGCAACCAGGACAAGTATTCTTTTGTTCCTTGAACACGCAGGGCCGATGATAAAAAGACCTATCTACTAGTCTTAATTCTGTGTACAATTTGATATAGTCATACTTGCCGGAGTGTTGTATGTCAATGTCTCATATTTGGAACTATTGATCTATGATGCAGCCCAAAGGAGTATAGTGTATATCCAGTACCTTGTTTTGGCCGTGGACCTTTGTTTGTTATGGTTGTTTGTGTTCTGTCTGTCTCAATGGATATCTCACGCGGATACCTGATTTGATACAGAAATCGATCACATAATTCTTTAGTGTGTGGTGGTCGTGGTGTGTTCTTGTACCACCAGAAAGGAGAGACCCGCTGCATATTCATGATATCAAATACACAGTAGTGGACCTTGACCATTGTAGGAACCCTCTGCTAGCGTTGAGAACCCGACACGATCGAGCTCTGTCGGTGAAGACGCGGCAGTCGACATGCGCTATCTGCTCCAACGTCGTCAACACGGACACCGGTGAAGCAGCGATAAGAGGAGGGCGCCATGTACAGGACACTGATGACTAGTCTTTGCTCACTCCAAGGTATGTGTCAGTTAGACTTCGACGTCTCCGACTATGATGTCCTAGATATCACGGTGTTGAAGCAGCAGCGAATAGTAGGATGTGTGCGCGCCATACAGGACATGATGCCCACGCTTAGCCTCTCTCCATGTGTGTGTAGGACTCTCGTTTCCGAGCTATGATTGTCCAGAGTATCATGCGTGAAGCAGCTCTGAACATAGAGGAGAGTATGCCATACAGGACACTGATGCAGCTGATCTCAAGTGTATCTGTTGATTAGGACTCGCGTTTCCGACATTATGATGTACCAAGCATTATCCTACTGGGTTTGAAAGCAGCTGAAAGTAGGCACGGGCTGCTCCTTGGTGCAGACTCTCGTTATGACAGATGTTTTTTTGGAGTGGACATAAAATGTCCAGATATCACGTGAAACGAGGCTGAGAAGAGAGATGGGGTCCATATAGAACACACTGATTGCCGGGAATCGATCTCTCCAAGGTATGATTTTGAGAGGACTCTCGTCTTCCGACTATGAATGTACTCATAATATCATGTAGCGCACGAAACAAGCCTAGACAATAGAAGTAAGGGGGATCTTACAAGTAGCACATTTGATGCCAGGCTGAATCTACCAAGGTAGTGTGTAGCGACATCTCGTTTCCGCACTATGATGTACCAGATATCACAGAAGCTGAAGCAGCTGTGAAAAGAGGAGGGCTGCTCTCCAAGGTGTGTGTAGGACTCGCGTTTGAGCGACTATGATGTCCATATATCACGGTGACAGCTGGAAAGAGGATGGTCTGCGTCCGAAGCGTTGTAAAAAGACACCCTGCACTGCATCTAACATACATCCACATACCAATTTTATTTCTCATTCCTGCATTTTAACCGGTACAACAGTGCGCATTAGACTCTACGTTTCCGACTATGAGCACCCAGATCATCGGTGAGTGAAGCAGCTGAAAGAAGGAAGGGTCAATAGCACACTGAGCTGCGACTTGCTCTCCAAAGGGATGGGATGGTATCAATGTCTTCGGAAGTTACTGTTCTTGCATTTCTCAGACTCGAGAGTCGACAGTAGTATAGTAATGTGAGGCGCCAAAGGGTACAGGGTTATGTACAGATAACTATGTGGAAAGCGATGACTTGCTCCATGATACATACACACACTGTAACGTGTATTAGCTTCAGTGTTGGCCAATTAGGGGCGTATTAGGACAAATGGCCGACGATTAGTCTAGTGAGTTCATGCGCAAGAGTTCACATTTAGGTGCTTTACAGTCACAGAGGCGTCTCTGTGAAATTCAGGAGTTCATGCTCACCACCGGAGCGCGCGTCGTAGACCAGAGGCTGGGTCCACCCCAAATTGCCTCTTTTTTGCATGAAAACTTTGTTTGAGTGTTACCTGGATGAGGAAGGAAGTGGAGGGGGGGTACATTTTTGTACCAGAATGTGACCAACTTGTTTTGCCCGTGAACACAGGAGAGTTTAACCGTGTGCCTAAGTTGCTGTACTTGGTTAACGGAGATCTCACGGATTTATTAAGTCCACGTATCCGAAGATCTACCACACGTGTCAGAGATATCACGTAAAGCATGGGTAAAGTGAGAGAAAAATCCCCTGTACCCAGGTTGAACTCGGCGTTTTTACTTTCGACACTTGAGGCGAGAGAGATTGATCAGAACTCTGTCGGTCCACTCTTACACAGGGCTGCGTAGAGTACTAGGAGGACAACTCGCAACGCGTCATAGATTGCAACAGTTGTCTAAAGCTACTTTCACACACACCAACATAACATGCATGTATACTGTTTACAATGGTTACCATTGCGCGTCACACAAACCAGGGATGTTCACAGATGCTATGACGTACTTCACGTTTAAAATTATAGCCCCATGTACTCCGTTAATGCTCTACACTTTGCCATTTAGATACAGATGATTATTATCATGTAGTTTGCACCAACTAGGTGATGTTTTTCATATCTGACCGTTCCTTCACAGTTAGTCTGGGTGGTTTTGATATATTGTCAATCACAATCGATTAAAAAACTATTTGAAATCTAGGAGAACTTGATTCAAATTGCAAACAACTATAACAGAGCCGTAAGCGATAGTATAGGTCGACAGTTTATAATGAAGAAAAGGTTAGGTTGTTGTTGTTTTTTGGGGTTTTTTTAGGACTTGGAGAAAGAATGAAGAGGGATGCTGAATCACCCTGTCTAGTGGAGGAGACTTCCCTAGGACAGCATGAGCTAAAGAGACACTGGATGGGTGTCAGGTGATGACGCCTCTTTAATATCCTCAAGGTACTGTTCTGTCTGTCTGTCTGTTGTCTGTCTGTCTGTCTAGTCCTGTCGTCCTGTCTGTCTATCTAGCCATTCTGTCTGCACTGTCTGCCTGTTCTGGCTGTCCTGGTGGAGGCTGATCTCAAGACAGCATCCTGAAGAAAATCGGATGGGTGCAGGGTGACGAGACCTCTTTGAATACCTCATGGTTAGACTAGTCTGTCTGGAATCTGCCTGTCTAGTCTGTAACTGTCTGCCTGCATGTCTGTCTGCTGTTCTGTCTGTCTGCCTGGCTGTCTGTTGGATGGAAATGACTTCAACGACAGCCATCCTGAAGAACATACGGGATGGGTGCAGGGTGACTGATGACCTACTTTGAGTACCTCAAGGTACTGTTGTCTGTCTGCTGTCTGTCGTCCGCTACTGCTCTCACATGTCTGTCTGTCTGTCGTCTGCCTGTCTGTCTGGTGGAGGATGGACTCTCAAGACAGCATCCTGAAGAAAACATATCGGAATGGCGTGCATGGGGGTGACTGACGACTCTTTGAAACGAACCTCAAGGTACTGTCTGTCTTGTCTGCCGCTGTCTGTCTATACTGCCTGTCTGCTGCCTTGTCTTTCTGGTGGAGGATGACTTCAAGACAGTGATCCTGAAGGAACATCGGATGGGTGCAGGCGTGACGATCGTACACCTCTTTGAATACCTCAGGTACTGTCTGTCTATCCGCCTGTCTGTCTGTCTATACTGCCTGTCTGTCTGCCTGTTCTGTGGTGGAGGATGATCTCAAGACAGCATCCTGAAGAAACACGGAATGGGTGCAGGGGATACGACCTCTTTGAATACCTCAAGGTACTGTCTGTCGTCTGTCTTGATCGTCTGTCTGTCTGGTCTGGCTGTCATGTTCTGTCGTCTGTCTGTATATCGTATGGTGGAGATGACTCTCAAGACAGCATCCTGATAGAAAATCGGATGGTGCAGGGTGATATCCGATGACCTCTTGAATACACTCAAGGTAGGTGTGCTGTCTGTCTGCCTGTCTTGTACTGTCTGCTGTAATGTCTGTCTGCCTGTCTGTTCTGTCTATCTGCCTCTGTCTGTTGCCCTATCTGTCCTCGGTCTGTGTTTGTGGAGGATGACTCTCAAGACCAGCATCCTGAAGAACATTGGATGGTGCTAGGGTGATGAAGACCCATTGAAAAAACTCAGACGTATAAGTCTGTCTGTCTGCCCCTCTGTCTGCTTCCGGTGTCTGTCTGCTGTGCCTGTCGCCCTGTCCTGGTCTGTAACGTGTCTAAGGATAATCCTTAGGGCGATGCAGTATTCCTGACGAATCGGTGATGGGTCGGGAGTGGGACGGGTTTGATGATCTCTTCGTAAACCTCTAATGGTTGCTGTCATATGTCACGATTATGTATATTAAGGAAATATACGGGAAGCAGTTTTTTATTTGTAGCGTTCTTTAACTTCTCTTCTTCTTCTCCGACGAATCGGTCCTCAAGAGAGTTTGTATGTCAATTATGAGCGCAGATGCCGTCCATGCTGCCGTTATCGCGCCTGACTGTGGGGTTCTGTAAGTAAATAGTTGTTAGGCCGGGCCAGCAAGTCCGACTTCACGGTCTGGAGAAATGTTTTCGAAAGTTTTTCGTGGAAAAAAGGCTAGGAATACTGATCGTGGTTATGGCAGAAAGATATAGATGGACAGTAAGCAAATGGAAAAAGCAGCTAAAGAGAGTACAGACTAGCAGGAAGTTGCAAGCACAGAACTTCCTAGAAGGCTGGACGTGGGAACTATTTATGCAAAAGAACCCTCCACCAGGATCCCCATTGAGTCTTTTTGTTTTCGTGTACATCTTTAATTGTCGAACATTCAAGCAATGCTATTGCATTGCACTTACCAACTAGTACAATGATTTGCAATTGCATTACACACTATTACACTGCATTGTATAGGTTGCCTGTTCTCCGGTTTTGAAAAAAAACCAATAAAATAAACACAGCGATGCAGTTTCGCGACCATAGGAATGACTGATTGGACATTTGTTTGCAGTAAAAACGCCTTCGTAGATATCACTTTACATTATTACATGATATTACTGCATCAATGACCAGTGATCTACATTGTGTAATTTGACATTACTAGCAAACCTGCCCGCTACGCTGCGCGCTCTCGTAACACAAACACACACACACACACACACACATACATACACACACACACACCACACAACACCACACACACACACACACACACACACACACACACACTCTCTCTTCGACTCTCTCTCTCTCTCTCTCTCTCTCTCCATCTCTCTCTCTACGTCTAAAATATTACAGGTTTAGATTTGGTTATTGTCGCTGTGCCTACGATACATAGATTTGTATTTGATGCTTTATATTGCATTTGTCTGGGCGATGTCATCCTTTTTCCATTATCTACTTTTTTATTTGTTAATTTTTTCCAGAGGACTGGGTGCATAAAGCACGTTAATCTGCTCTTCTATTACCCTCTATAATCAAATCATTCAATCAATTTCAGGACTTCAATTTATCTCTCTCTTACACGACTCAGTCCAGGTTTATTAGTCCAAGGGCCTAAATAAGCAATTAAGTACCAGCTCGTCTACTCCTATTAGTGAACGTTACTACCCTTATTGACACAGCAACGTAGCAGGCAGGCCCACTTTACTTTTCCTACATCAGTTCGTGCCCACATGCATACGGCCTAAACGGCTCTCTTTCTTGTGCGCGAGGATTGTTTTCCCCCCGCTAAAGGTTACAATTCACTGGTCACTAATGTAATAGTGAGTGATCGACAAGATGCAAAACTTGGGTGGTCGTGTTCAACCGGGTTTGCGCGTAATAGCACGATTTTCGGTTTTTTTTTTTTTTAAAGGTGGGGGGGGTAATAAAGGGAGAGCATTCGTCCGCTGAAAAATTAGAGTTGGGTGTTTACAGCACATTACTGCGTGTCGTCAAACTACAGCATATTGCAACACATGGCGGCGAAGCTTGAAACCGCAGGATGGTTATGCGACCTATTAACATGTGTGTCAGCATATATTGCATAAAATTTTTTTGATTGAAAAATTAGGGGTGGCCAGTGGCCATCAAACTGACTAAACAAACCGTGCAAAATGTGACGTTAAAAATAATAAATGACATAATTTTTTAGAAGACGCACAGTGTTCTAAGTGCTATATGTCTGCTCACAGCACACGCAGGGCGATAGGCTACGAGAGAGATGATGGTAGAGTGGACTTCCTGTTGCCGATTTAATGAGAACGCTAGTGCGGATTTTATCTCACGCCAGAGGGCTACAACATTCATCACATGACGCTCGTGTCGCGGGCTATATTCCTCTGAGATTAATAATCAAGTTGGGGGATAAGGAAAAAGAAGAGAAGAGGACATTGTAGTGGTCCTCCATCAACACTCTCTCTCACTGCGCACAAGAAAGAAAAATCGGCACGTGATATATAGTACCCTAGTGGCATGACGCCCCTCTGGCGTAGATATAGAATATCTGCCTTATAGGTTGACCACTCTAGTGCAAGATCACTTACACACCAGGAAAATTTACTCCCCTTTACTTATTCCGAATACAATTCCTATTCCATGAAACAGAGCACAGAACCCACAGCCTTTTATATATGTAATAGATATATATGTTTCTAGTTTTGTCGCTGATTTCAAGGATAACATGAGATTTCCCACACTGAAGGCCCAATTCCGTGCGTGAGCGACAGCAGGATACGGATGACCCTTCAACGCTTACATCATTGGATCGGGAGGTGGCAGTGGTGAGAGAGAGCGCGAGAGAGATGAGAGGAGAGAGAGAAGGAGTGGGGGGGTTGGTTGGGGAGTGAGTGAGAGAGGGAGAGATAATGAAGAGAGAGAGGGGGAGTGTAGGGGGAGAGACCCGGAGAGAGAGAAAGATGAGACGAGTAGAGTGGGGGGGAGGGTATTAATTGTCATCATGTATACAAGATAATAAAGCAGTCTTGAGCTCTTATGTATCGAGACAGCGAGAGACCAGAGTAATGTGTGTGGCACATGTGTGCATTGTCGTTTGCAGTTGTCGTGAATGACCAATGGAGGTGAAACTTTGCCTAGTGTACAATGGATTGCCTGTACTATGTGAATATACCAGAAAATGAAAGTTCCCTTTGTTATAAAGTGTTGTCAGAACAAGAGTGCACTTTTGTGTGTTATACTGCTATTTTCAACAACTTGTAAAATAAGCATTTGTAAATTGTGAAAAAGCAAACTCAAAAGTACCTCATTGATTTTCTCAGCTGCAAGGGTCGGCCATTACCTCTGGACCCCGGTTGCTCTTACTTATTCACAGTTTTTTGCATTTTGTTGTAGTGCACTCCATAGTGGTTGTACCCTACATGCCTATCTGTTTTATTTGCACTTTATGTTTTAGTTATCTTCTTAATCATAATTTTTTCTTCACATGTACTTGTATGTTTTTTCATGCGCTTTATTAGTGTTGTCTTTGCTTTTTTTGTCTTATATTTTGGAACCCATGTTTTTATTTCTTAGATTCAAGTCACAAGTCAAGGTCAAGATACTTTATATAATCTCTGATCTGATGCGGCACTAGAAACCGAAAAACTGATCAATACCACTGATAATACGATGGAGTTAAGTGCATGATGTATTTTGATATTCTGACAATACTAATAGTATAGCAATCATAATGAACACGAAATGTTTCCGAAAAGTCAAAAAGCTTACCGCGACAATATCAGTCTCCACACATGTTCTGACGATCACGGCGACCGAAACGAGACAAAATGTTTGTACGACTGATCGATGCTGTCTGTTGTATTGTGCTTTCCAATTGATGATAACGACACGACGCACGACTGTTCACGACGATCTGATGTGTGATTAAATATTATGATTTCCTGTATTATCTAAGTCATACGACTTGATGAACAGCAGCAAATGAAAGCTGATAGAGATCCTATGATGATGATTGATGTACAGCGACGGTCACTCACTGTCTGAAGTAACTAACCAACACGATAATGAAGTTTGCACTTAAGTGTCATTGACGACGTCTTCGCAATAATGACACGACACAACAACTGTATATGCGTATGTATGACTGAGTCAATAGCAATTATAAAATGAGCTGTAGTGATCAGATTTGACACTGAGATGTATTGTGTGTATGATTTTTTGACTGACACACGAGCGTACAGTCCTAGTGTCAGTCAGTAATCGAACAGACACGATTAATGATAATTGACAACACGTACTATTACATGTAATCGTCTTTTGATTAAGTGACGTTGTATTGTATCTGTTATGTGAGATCAAATCGATAGCGATTGCTCCGATAGCAGATCTCACAACAAAACACATAATCAGAGTAGTGACGACGACGGTGATGCACTGTATGATGATTGATGACGGATGATGATGATGAGACGATGATGACTGATGATTATGGTGATGATGATGCAATATGATGGATGATTTGGAAACAGTTGGAGCGTATGTCGGGGCGTTCGCGTGGCGGGTGGATTACCTGGACCAATCGGCAGGAATTGTCGTTGGGAGAGAGGATTCGCACTCTAGCCACTAAAGCTGTGGGACCCCCACCGTGCGCAATAAGACTTTGTGGCGCTGCGGGGAAACTGCAGTCACCGTACGTTTGTCTTTGTCTTTGTAACTTTCTCTACGTTTATCGACTCTGTCTGTCGCGTCTCTGTCTCTGTCTTTTCACTCTGCTTGTTTGTGTTTCTGTCTTTGGCCTGCGAGACAATTTCTCTTACCAAGCAGTGCGCCAATAAGACTGATGCTGCGAAACTGCCAGTCACTGTACGTTTGTCTTTGTCTTTGTAACTGTCTGTACGTATCTGCTGTCTGTCTGCGTCTCTGTGACTCTGTCTCTTTATCTTGTTTGTTTGTGTGTTTCTGTCTTTGGCGAGACCAATTTCCTTAAACAAGACCCAGTGCCGCAATAAGACTGTATGCTGCCTGTATTGCTGCGAAACTGCAGTCACTGTACGTTGTCTTGGTCCTGAACAGTTCTGTAAGTTTATCTGACTCGTCTCTGCGTCTCTGTCTCTGTCTCAGTTATACTGTTGTTGGTTCTGTCTTTGAGCGAGAACCAATTTCCTTAACAAGCAGTGCGCAATAAGACCTGTATGTGGAAAACTGCAGTCACTGTACGTTGTCTTTGTGCTTTGTGAACTTTCGTAAGTTTACATCTGACCTATTTTTCCGTCTTTTACCTTTCTTACCACATACATAAAGCTGTATGTTTAGGAAACATTTTCAGCGAATAAACTTTGTGGAATACTAACCTAGTCTAAACCTAAATCCCTACCCCCACTATGTACTGCAGTACACCGCACGATGGTCACAGTTGTGGTTCGTTGCGTTTTGCCCATCTTACAGGGGTGGGGGGTTAGGGCTCAGGGTTAGGGATTAGGGTTAGTATTCCAAAAAGGTTATTAGCTAAAAATGTTCCCTAAAATACAGCTTTAGTAGGTTCAGAGAAGCGCAATAACGGGAAAATAGAATAATGCAGGGGGGGGGGGCAAATCTTTAACTTTACCCAATGTCCTTAAGATAGCAGTGCGCAATTAAGGACCGTACGCTGCGAAACTGCCAGTCCACTGTACGTTGTCTTTTGTTCTCGCATCTGTCTCGTATGGTTGTCTGAATGTTCTCTGTCTCAGTGTATGTATTGTTGTCTTTTGTCTTTGGAGAGGCCAATGCTTACCAAGACAGCGCGCAAAGGACGTGGCGACGCTGCAAAATGCCGTCAAGCAAATTTGTCTCTGCTCTTGTCTGTCTCACTCTATGTCAGCTGTGTGTCTGTCTCTCTCTCTTTTTTCATGTGTCTGTCTCTGTTTTTGGAGATATCAACTTTTTCACCAAGGCAGTACGCAATAAGTTAAGACCGTGCGCTGCAAAACTGCCGTCACTATGTGTTATTTCTGTCTATCTGTCTCTTTGTCCATTTGTCTGTCTTTTTATTTGGGGAGAGATCAGTTTCAACACCAAGTCAGCGCGCAACAAGACTGCGCTGCGAAACTGCGGTTACTGCATGCCTATCTGTCTTTTTCTGTCTTTCTCTCTGTCTCTGTCTGGCTGTCTGTCTGTCTCTGCTCTTTGTCTCAGTCTGTCTGTCTCTGTCTGTTATTTGTCTCTTTCTGTCTCTCTCTCTTGTCTGCGTTCTGTTTGGGAGAGACCAACTTTCTCACCAAAGCCGTGTGCAACTAGACTGCTCTACGAAACTGAGCATATTTTCCTTTTATCTTTTTTCACGTATCTTTCTGTAAGTCGGTCTGACTCTGTCTCGCTGTCTGTCATCACCATCATCATCATCATCATCATCATCATGCACTGTCCCCAGGTGCTACCGGCTGAAGGAGTGTTCGGTCGTATGAAAGGTAATTGCGCGTCTGAGGCTGGCCTGGGCCCCTGACCTGCCACCCGTCCATCTACATCATCACCATCATCATCATCCCATGCTTGGCCGTTCACTTCCCATCACTGTCCCTCATGTGCTAACATAGCTGATGTTTTATGTTAGTTCTTTTTAGGTTTTGCTTAGCTACCTGCTGGTGCGGTGGGAGAATGTCGTGAGTCTGGCCTTGGCCCCTGACCTGCCCCCCGTCCTCTACATCATCAATCATCTACTTCATCACCAGCATCATCATCATCATCACTGTCCCCAGGTGCTAACGCTGAAGGAGGAGGTGATGGAGAAGGTTCTGAGGCTGGCCTGGGCCCCTGAACTGCCACCCGTCCTCTACAGAATGTGGCTGGGCATTGCCAAGCGAGTGGCCATCAAGGTCATCATGGACGACCCCGATTACCTGGTCAGTTGGCCTGGGGAGAGAAAGAGAGGGAGAGAGGTGGGGGTGATGGAGGGAGAGACAGAGAGAAACAAAGAGAGACAGATAGCCCAGACAGGCAGGGGGAGAGAGACAGGACAAGGTGATGGAGGTCGACATTCGAGTATGACAGAGGTCAGGCAGATGAGGACCCACTACGCTAATAAACGCCTGTTGTACAGCAGTCTATATGTGGTGCTGTCCTCTTAGGTATTTGGTATTTCTATAGTCACAGGGGCGTCTCTGTGGAATTTGGGTTGCTCCTACCTGGAGAGTGCGTTGCAGCCAGAGACGCATTTTTTTGGCATGCGCTTTTTGTGTGACTGATGAAGAAGGAAAAGGAGGGGTACATTTTGACCAAATGACAACTTTTTTGTTGCCACTGGGTTTTAGCGTGTGCTAAATATTTGCATGGGCACACGGGACCTCGGTTTAATCGGCTCATCGAAAGACTCCACGTTCAGACCGTAAGGCCTAGTGTAAAGTGAGAGGACAAAATCCCCTGTACCCAGGGTCGAACTAGGGTTTACTTGACACGAGGCGAACTTGACACACTCTACACACATGTGCGTTACCTTAATGAAACTGAGAGAGAGAGAGAGAGAGAGAGAGAGTAGAGAGGAGAGAGAGAGAGGAGAGAGAGATGAAGAGAGAGAGAGGGTGGGGGGGGGGAGAGGGGGGGCAGAGCAGTAATGAGAACAGAGACCGAGAGTGATCAGATGATGGACAGAGAGTATCACGTATTCATTAGAGACGAAGAGTAGAGATGATCGAGCACTGAAAACAATGTGCTGATCGAGGTAGACTGTGCCCTTACGATTCAAAGATCCAAATCATACTTCACAGACAGCTCACGCTGTCTTCTGGGGATACAACTTGATGAAAGAGAAGGACATAAGAGAGCCAGAAAATGCGGAGAGAAATCTACACTCACGACAAAATACATGTGTCTTTCCCCCGAACACACACACCAAAACGTACTGTCACTATTGCACTCTACCCCCCCACACACCCCCCACACACACACACACCACACACAACACCACTGCACACACCACACACACACACACACACACCACACACACATACCGACACACTCACACCACACACACCACATATCAAACACACACACAATAACACACACAATAAACACAAAAACATCACACCGGAAAAAAACAAAAAAGACACCACACCACAAACATCACTACCAACAACACCTCAAACACAAAAAGACGACACAAAGATAATGTTACATCATTAATGTTTGTCTGTTGAGTCCTCCTGTAAAATATGTTTTATTTCGTCGTCCCTATAGATCCGCCCCCCCCCACTCCCTTGATTGATGTTGAATTTGCTTCTCCTACCCTTCATGAGGGGGCAGGATGAAAACAAGCTTTGTCAGCTTATTTTTCCTTGTGTGTCGTTCCAAAAAAAAAAACACCCTTCAATAAACTCGTGATTTTCTGAATTGACTTGACTTCAATACACCACACCACACACACACACACACACATCACACACACACACACACACACAAACACCACACAACACACACAACACACACTCATAATGTTTGCTATGTTTGAGTTCCTGTAAACTATGTTATTGTTTTCATGAGATTTTTGATTGATGTTGTTTTTTTATGAGGGCAGGATGAAAACAAGCTTTGTTCAGCTTATTCTTCAACCCTCAATTAAAGATGATTCCTGACTTGACTGCTGCCCCACTTAGACCCCCTTGAAATGTCGCTGTACCGCTTGCAGGGCATGAGCATGGAGCCCAGCTTCCGCATGAAGATGTTTTTTTTTTTTTCTTTTTTTTAACAAATTTGGGCTACCTGATAGATGATCCCGCCTGGGGACGTCCATCAGATCCACGCGACCCCTCGACACCGTCATCCGATCCATGGTCAGTGCAACAGGCCCATTCTTAACCATGTCTCTTTGTCTTGTCTAGGTGTTGTTAGTCTGATTATAGACAGGGTTGCCACAAGTCCTTAAAATGTGTTTGATAAATAAAATCATGGAAATGGCTGCCCGTCATATTCCGCTGACCAAAAGCTCCAAAAAGTTCACAGAACGCAGCAGTTCCAAGATTCGATTTTTCAGAAAAACAAAAAAAATCAGAGCACATCAGTAACACTGCTCTTCACATTATTTCTTGTCACTGGGCTCCCAATCTCTGTCGCATTCATGTATAAACTCGCTTGCCTCGCCATCAACTCTGTGGTTATAATGCGCTGCACCTGCCAATGATCTTGACTGGACACTGCATGCTAGACTTACAACCCTGCACTTCAACTCTGTAAATGGCGCTGCCCCTTCATATCTTACTGAACGCACCATACAGACTTCATACATTCGCTAGGGTTTTTTTTCCCTTCAACTCTGTAAATGGCGCTGCCCCGCAATATCTTAACTGACACCATACAGACTTACAGCCCTTACCTTCAATCTGTATAATGGCGCTGCCCTCGGCAATATGCTTACTGCACCATACAACTTCACCCCCCTACGTTCAACCTGTAAATGGCGATGCCCCTCAATATCTTACTGACACCATACAGAATTACTATCCCCTACTTCAACTCATGAAAGATGGCGCTGCCCCTCAAATTTCACTCATTCATCCATTTACAGATCTTAACCCCTAACCTTCAACTCTGTTAAATGGCGCTGCAGCTTCTAATACTTACTACGACACCATGACAGACTTACACCCCCTACCTTCAACTTCTGTAAATCGGCGCTGACCCTCAATATCTTACTCACATGCATATGCATGATCTTACACCCTCTGCCTTCAAACTCTGTAAATGGCATTGCCCTCAATATTCTGTACTGACCAACAAAGCAGATCTTACACCCCCTGCCTTCAATATCTGTAAACTCGGCAATTGCCCCTCAATATCTACTCACCATCAGCCTAGTACTACACCCCTCACTAAAACTCTGTGAAAATGGCGCTGCCCCTCAACTATCTGCTCACACCAAACAGACTTGACACCCTATCTCTTGTCAACTGTTCTGGTTAAATGGCGCTAGTGCGCACTGCAAGTATCTACTCACGACCATACAGACTCACACCCTACCTTCAATCTTAAATGGCGCTGCCCCTCAATATCTTACTCACAAGCCATGTTACATTGACTTACACCCCTACCTATCAACTCGGTAAATGGCGCCTGCCCCTCAATATCTTACTCACACCATAAGATTACACCCCGCTTCACCTCTGTAAATGGCAGTTTTGCCACCTCGTGAAAATTCTTACTTGACAATGCACGAGACTTTACACCCCCCCTGCCTGTCAAATTCTCTGGATAATGGTCATTGCATCCCTCAATATCTTTACTCACACTCATACAGTTAGCTTTGACAGCCCACCTACGCCTTCAACTCTGTAAATGGCGCTGCCCCTCAAATATCTACTCCAACTACAATTACAGACGTAACACCCTGCCCCTTCAACTCTGTAAATGGCATTGCCCGCAAATATCTTACTGACACCATTACAGACTGTAACTACTCCCTGCCGACTCATGCAGATCATTTTCTTTTTTGTTCTGATCTCTTCAGTCTACTTTTATTCTCCTCCCCTATTTAAACTTACGACCTAATACAAGATTTTTGTCCCCGAACACTGAAATGAGGCTGCCTCTTTCAATCTGATGTTTCGGTCTGAATTTCGCGGGCCATTTATATGGGAGTCAGACTTGGCAAAACCCACGATTGCTATTTTCTATGTTATAAGAGGGGAAGAACACGTGAAACCGCACGATTTGAAAACGTGATCTGGTGGATCGGTATGTTCTGGTAGAATCTTGGGAATTTTCTAATCTGCCGAAAGTTATCGGCTCGATTAGCTCAAACTAATCTTTCTTTGTCTTTGAAAATGTTAATGTACACTAGCGTCTAATTGATTTCTAGAGGTTGACTTTTAAGAGGAGGGGGAAGTTGTGGGAAAGGGGCATTTTGTTTGACTGATCTCTATTTGATAATTGATTTTCTGGAATTACGAATGTAAAAGAATAAATGTCAGTTTGTTAGAGCTGGGTGCGTTTTATTTGGAGTTCATTGAGTTTCGGAGATGATGTCTTTCTGGGCCTTAACTTTGTCGCTAGTGTAGTGAGAACTAAACAGTTAAATACTGTCTTTGTTAATTCAAACGTGTGAACGCACCTCATCTGATATTGTGACAGCAGATGGACATCCACTGCGTGAGGACTTTTGGTGTTGCTGGGTTGATTGTTGTTTTTCGTTCATATAATCAGATTAGCTCGACATTCAGGTACAAGCCTCTTACCATAACACGCTAATTAACCATATTACAAGCAGAATTTGTGTTGTAGTCCATTGTACCAGCACTTGGTCCGGGAATAGTCCTGAAAAGTCCTGGAATTTTTCTTTATAGAGATCTGTGGGAAACCCTGTACAGACTCTTTACTCAAATGGCTTTTTGTCAGATGCTGACAGTTACGCTCGAGTATTTGGCGCCAATAGGTAGTGAGAGTGGAGCCCTGACAGACTCTTGTAACCAAATGGCTTTTGTCATTTGCTGACATTAGCCTGAATTTGGGACATTAGGTGTAGTGAGACTGTGACCCTGTACAGGCACTCCTTTACTCAAATGGCTTTTGTCAGGTGCGACATTTGTAGCCTGAATTTGGGCAATAGTGGAGTGAGGAGTGAACCGTGTTACAGACTACTTTATTCAAATGTCTTTTGTCGCAGTGCGACCTGTAGCCTGCAGATATTTGGGGCCAATAGGTAGCTGAGAGTGAACCACGTATCAGGACTTTCGTACTCTCACAATGATCTTTGTCGCAGTGCTGACGCATTAGGCCTGAATTTGGTGGGCCAATGATGTGTAGTGAGATGGTGAACCCATTTGTACAGCATCACTTTACTCGCAAAGTGCCTTGTTTCAGTGCTGACATTCACGCCCGAATTGGGGGCAATTTAGTTAGGTGAGTACGGGAACGCCTGTACAGACCTCTTTAATGCAAATGGCTTTTGTCAGGGCAGACATTAGCCGAATTTTGGGGCCATTAGTGTAGTGAGAGTGAACCCTTGTACAGACTCTTTCACTCCAAATGGCTTTTGTCAAGTGCAGACATTAGCCTGAATTTGGGCAATGTGTATAGTGAGAGTGAAACCCTGCCTTACAGACTCTTTACTCAAATTTGGCTTTTGTCGTGCTGACATTAGCTGAGTTTGGCGGCCAATAGTGTAGTGCGAGTGAAAGTCTGAACGATAAATGATTGTTCCAATTTTCCATAGCAATGGGAAATCATATAGTGCAGTTGAGTCTATTGGTCTGACTCCCAACTAGAGGGCATTCCTTTGAAACTATGCTCTTTAGTGCGCAGCCAAAGAGGATTGCAGTTGGCGTTCCCGTCCACCTTCCCCCCAACGCCAGCTGTCTACAAACCCCTCTGGACGAGAGTGGGTGATGGTACATCTGGGCGCAATGGCTCGTTTCGACCTCTAACTAAACCAACAATTTAGCACGCTGTTTGCTGTAGTCAGACCTGGTTTATTGTAAGTTCCTCCTCCCAGGACTACTGGCCTCTGCCGGCACTGAATGATGGTTTGTGGGTAGTTACGAATTGATGGGTTGTCGGGGCAGTCTAGGGTCCCCCGCTGCGATCGCCTCGCCCCTTGCCTCGTACGGGGCCCCAAGCTGGACGACCCCCAGACCCCCTCCGACGAGTCTCTCCCCTGTGGGGATAACTGGGGGCGTCTTTAGGTCAAAAAAAATATTCCCCCACGTTCTGGAAGTCTGTGTCTTGTAACTTCCTCTATAATCTGTCACTCTCTTTGACCTCGACCTTTTCCCTTCGCTTTACTCGCTCACATCTACTATTCTTTCTGACTTATTGGCCTCATTTCCCCACCCCCCGCCTCGTTTTTCCCTTTGCTGTTTCTATCATTTTCTAACTATTTTTCTGACCCACACATTTGATGTGCCCCAGTGCTCTCTGCATTTGTTGTGCCATAAAATCAAATCTTCTAAATGACTTCCCATCTTTCCTTTACGGTTTTTAAAGTCTCCGCCGAATACTTCGGAATGTGTCGGCTGTACGCAGCCGGCAGCGAGCACCAGGGAAACAACTAAAAATTACCCCGACACTTTTATGCGTACCTTATCCATTTATGGCCTTTTGCGCCTGGGGCGAAGCAGAAGAAGACTCAGAAGGAATGTCTGATGGTTCGTCTCCATACTTCTAGGCCGAGCTTGGACACCGTTACCCTAATCCAACTTCCATTCATAGTAAGAAGCTTCCCCTGCTATCTGGCAGTCAGTCGGAAACGATTCAGACTGGCTATGTATCATGGACTATAGAACCTAGAAGTGTAACATCCCATCATCATACATGGGTGTCTAGAGTTGGGCCCACAGAGGTCTATCAACAGCAGGTGTCGACCTAGTTGTCCTCGGAAAGTAGTTCCCGCTTTTCTTACTAAGTTATTGTAAAATAATATATGATGTTTCTTTCCCCCCCTGATACACCTCGGGTTGGTATCCGTTACTTTCCCATGTTTGCCTGTTGTTTTCGATTATGCGTTCTCTTCTATTCACTTTTACTAACACTCCTCGTTGTCTTCCCCGTTTTTTTTCTCCGCCGTATTCAAGTTTTTTGTCTTCTCTTTTTGATTTTACAGTGGTTTACGCTTACCCAGGATTTGTTTTTGACGCATGAATCAAACTTTTGAACGTATGATTGGCGCCCCCCCTGCTCCTGATTGTACTCGGATTATTGTATACGATCCCCATCTATCAGTGGTAAGTTGTTTCGGGATGACGCCTAACTGGTGGCTAATCACCGAGCGTAAAGTGTTGATCGACAGGATGCCAACGTGGCCCCAAAAGCCATTTGTCCCCTAAAGATCGTAAGTTTGGAGACATACGCTATAACAAACAATGTTGACATTGTGTAATTGTTGGTTAGTTTTGGTCATTTTACAATCACCACCTTAACACTACCCCTGTACACATCCACACACTTTCCTTCATAATCATCACACATGAATATATCAACCTTGTTGGAATGTCCACAGAATTATGGGTTAGATCCGTACAATAAAGTAGTAAGTATGATGTACAAAATTAATTGCTGTGCGCGCGCACCATGGGTCTTGAGCCTGGATTCACGTCGGCTTGCGCCCCCCCCCCCCCCCTCCGCCGCCTTGGTGGCCTCCGCAGGCTTAGATTTTATTTCCCTGTTCTCGACCGTATCCCCCTTTCATACCTAGCGATTTCCAGACCCATTTTCGCCGTATGATCGCCGTCTGCTGTCACGTGTATACAAGTACCTATACCTCTCCCTCATTTATACTCTGTTCGGCATGCCAGATTGTTTGTCTGTCACCTTCAGGGCAGGGTCAACTTCCCTCTGCGGCCAGGTCACTGACGGGATGATTTTATTCCCACCGCGGCAGCCTATTCCACCGGGTCCCCTGCTTCATGCTCTAGGACATGCCTGCCAACAGGCCAATCTTCTGATGGTCGTCTGTCCGTCTTGTCTATGTCTGTCTGTCGTCCTGTCTACGTTTCTCGTGTACACCCCCCCTCCCCTCTATCTCTTCTGGCGCGCTCTGTCCTCCGCCCCTTCTTTTTTTTTATAAGTGCTTAGTCCCATTCTGTAGAAAAATTTGCACAATTGTCTGCATCGGATTTTTTTCTTTAATTTACTCGGGTTGGTTTATGTTTTTGTGGCTTCATAGTTCTTCAAATCCCCAATTCAAATTCACCTGGCTCATATTTGTATCATGTCGCTTTCAAGATTCAAGATTCTGTCAATCAGCCAAATGCATCAGACCATACAACTAGATAACCTCGTTTTGGTTTTCGAACAAGTAATATTAATCCAACAACCATACGAATTTCTAGCATGCACTTGGATGGACAACCAATATAAGAGGAAAAAAGGTAACAAAATCAGATTACATAATCATATACCTCTCCCTCAGATTCTCACTTACTCTCAAACACACACGTACACATACACCAACACACACACATACACGTGTGCATGCACACTTATACCAACACACACACACACCCCTCCTACGCCACGCGTCCACTGACGTACCACTAGTTCGCATGTGTAACATTGTCTACACACAAGACCTCGAGCATGCAGGTACACCGATTGACACAAGTCTGGGCAAAATAAGATAAAGAATTCCCCTAGGGGGGTGAGCCTACTGAGTATTGATAGCTCTGACAGCAGAGGGGTAAAAGCTGTTCTTCAGGCGGTTAGTGAGCCTACTGAGTATTGATGGCTCCGACAGCAGAGGGATAAAAGCTGTTCTTCAGGCGGTTAGTGAGCTATACTGGAGTATCGATGGCTCTGACAGCAGAGGGGTAAAAGCTTGTTCTTCAGGCGTTAAGTGAGCCTACTGGGTATTGATGGCTCTGACAGCAGAGGGGTAAAAAAAACAAGCTGTGTTCCGGCGGTGTAGGAAGCCTACTGAAGTATCGATGGCTCTGACAGCAGAGGGGTAAAAGTTGTTCTTCAGGCGGTTAGATTTGCACTAAACAATACAACCCTACCCTTTTTTTTAATTATCTCGTGTGCTCATTTTTGTCGGTTTTTTTTTTACTTGCTTGTTTTGATGTCAATTTTTTTTGCTTGATTTCATGGTGTGAGTGAGAGATGGAGGGGGCATGGTGAGGAGAAGGTAGTTGGTACGATTAAAAATTGTACCGTACAATTAAAACATTCGTATTCGTATTCATACGTATCTAGGGCTAGCGGTTTTCACAATGGGTCTTTGCACAAACACAGAGATGCATTTGTATTGGTGCGTTTGGGTCAGTCATGTGCGATCCGTATGTTCTGGGGAACTGCTGATGGACAGGACGTGTTGGCACCCTCAGAGGAGGACCTCACTTCACGCTGGCTCCCCGACTAATAACAGTAGTTCACGGGGTGTCCTGCAACATCTTAGCTCAGAATGGGCTCCACTGAACATCCACCGAAGTGATGAGCAGCAGTGCAGTGTCTCCTCCCCCTGCTCCCCCCCCTCTCAGTTTCTTTTCCCCCCCCCCCCTGCTCCCCCTCTCTTCATCGAGATGGTTGCCATGTCCTGGCGGCCTCAAAATAGAATTAGCTCCCCATTGTACTGCTGGTTTCAGATTTGCGTGACCTGACAAACCAGGGTTTGGCTTTGAGTTGGGACTCGGAATGAGCGGCATGAGGGAGCAATGGTAGTGTACACTCTGAAGATGGGACAGTAGGGGAAAACCACACAGAGATAGAAAGTGATGATATATTTACAGATTCAGCTAAAGTCAACTGAATCACGCCGCTACAGTCATCTATCCTGCTAACGGATAGCTTCTAGCCTCCAGGGCGTGGTTTTATTACTGGAAGGCTAGAAATTATCGACTAGGTTGCCATGGGGGGTCCACCCAAAAAAGGAGAAGATTTTTTTATACACGCAATGGTGTGTCGTGTGTGTGTGTGTGTGTTGTGTGTGAATCTTTAATTTATATGTATGTTCACATAGATCCTGCTAACGGATAGCTTCTAGCCTCCAGGGCGTGGTTTTATTACTGGAAGGCTAGAAATTATCGACTAGGTTGCCATGACAAAGGAGAAGATTTTTTTTACAGCAATGTGTGTGTTGTGTTGTGTTGTGTGTGTGTCGTGTGTGTGTGTGTGTGTGTGTGTGTGAGAGAGAGAGAGAGAGACGAGAGAGAGAGAGAGAGGAGAGAGAGAGACGAGAGAGAGGAGGATATGTGTGTGTGTTGGGTGTGTGTGTGTGTGGTGTGTGTGTGAGAGAGAGAGGAGAGAGAGATAGAGAGGAGAGAGGAGAGAGAGAGAGAGAGAATGAAGAGAGAGAGGACTCAATGACTCAAATGTTTAATGCGAAAGCCAAACAAGACCTCATTATTACCACCAGTCACGAAAAGCACAAACATATACACACCTAGAAACACGTACTCGTTCAAAATAGACTATTCAAAAGACCACTTTTGCCCTCAAGCGTACACTTTGCTCTCCAGCACCAACCTCACCCTACCTCTCCCGACACCCCACCCCTCGCAGTAGCATGTGCAATCAACACGAACATCAGAGTAGTGGTGTGTGTGTGTGTGTGTGTGTGTGTGTGTGTGTGTGTGTGTGTGTGTGTGTGTGTGTGTGTGTATGGGGTGCATGCGGAAAAGGAGGCTGTACACCCTGATTCTGTGATGTCCAAGCGAGCCTAGTTGTGGTGTATTGTTTGTAGCCCAGAAAAGCCGGCTTCAGCAGCCTAAAAAGGGAAGGGATGAACACCCTACTCTGGTGCTGGGTGTGTGCGTGTGTGCGTGTGCGTTTGTGTGCGTGCGTGCGTGCGTGCGTGCGA